>CM059878.1:31055000-31435517 GCA_030490815.1 Acer saccharum
GCAGGGTACACGGGAGGTGTATGCACTCTTGAGGAATTTCTAATCTTCCATCGATGTTAGTTTTGTGTGTTGTCCAATATATGGTGGTTTCGCATCATTGAGGGATCTCATACTTTCCAATAGGGTTGGGTAGACTTAAACTACACTAGGTTTGGTGAGCTAAAGAATGGTCACTTTGTGGATTCTCTATTTTTATCATCCAATATATATAGTACCCTAATAGTTGTATTTCAACCCGTGGATGTTTCCTCCTTGGAGGTTTTACCACGTTAAAAAATCTCTTATGTTAATTCTTCCTATCTCTATCTTTTATATTTTATTTGTGTATGTTATTATCTTATTTCATATTACTCACTTGTGCTGTATAGTGAAGCAAGTATTTGTAAAGTGTGATTTGTGGATTCATTCTTTTAATCATTTTGTCAACCAAAACGAATTCAGTTCATCATGACAAGAATCGAAGGATTTAGAGTTCGTCGTATACGATCTCGGATATTAGCACTCAAAAATTTTATGCAGGTTTGTGGGATGAAGGCAATCAAAATTCGAGGACGAATTTTCTCCAACCTGAAGAGAATGATGCAGAAGAGATTATCAAAGATATTTGAAACAAATTATAGCACGGTGTGTATGAAACTATCTAGAAAGAGGGGGGGGGGGGGGGGGGGGGGAGGGGTGAATAGATTTTAAACTTATTACCCAATTTTTCGTGTTAAGTCAAATTACGAAATTACCCCTAAATAGATAAAGCAATAAATCAAGTATTTAATGCAGAAATTAAATAACACTTGATTTTTACGTGGAAACCCTCACGGGAAAAACCACGGGCTAGTAAGTAAGCCACACTTGAACCTCGAATCCACTAAATGTGTAAACAATTACAACTTAATCCCAGAAGTAATCACACACCTACCTAATCCCGGTATGAGTGAACCTAGTCCAATTTGCTTGCGATCCAAACAACCTAATCCCGGAAGCTACACACAAGACTTACTTTCTCTATGAAGAGAATAAGACCCTAAGTGAATATATGAATATCCAAATGCAACATAGAGCAAGGGAAACCCTATGTGCTTATCTAAGATGATGAATTTGCAATTTAAGCAATCCTAGATATTAAAAACTAAATGACATGTCAAATAGTTTAGCTAATCAAGATTAAGCACAAAACCTAATTAGCTATCACAATACAACTTCTCAAACATACATCACACTAATCTCAATCTTGTATCAAAAGATATATGAAAATCATACAAGTAATAAAATGAGATTGCTTGTTAAGAAAAACACAAAATATGTAAGATATTAGTGAAAAGCTTACCAAGCAAAGTATGATGAAGAATCCATGCAAGATGACATCTAAATGATACTAGATGATGATTGATGATCATGAAAAAGTGTTTAAGTAATTAAAAATGAGTTCTTGGAATTTTTCTTCTCTTTGAAAAATATCCTAAGTATGAAATCTGAATATGAACTCTCTTAATTGACCTAAAGTCAAAGTGGCATATATATAGGAGGCCAAATCAAAGTGTGGTCGTTTTGATAAGTGGCACCACAAATTTGCCTTAGGCGCTGTACGTAGGGCGCTTTTGTACAGTGCCCCACCTCTGTTCTCTCGGGAAAACAGAGGGGCGCTGTACGTACAGCGCCTTGTACAGCGCTTTGTACAGCGCCTGTACATCGACCGAATTAAATCGATCAGGTCTGTACAGCGCTCGATGGGCACTGTTCGTACAACGCTTCTGTAGAGCGCTTTTGGGGACGTCCAATGCAAAAATGCAATCCTAAGTCTAAGCATGACAAGGCAATTGGACAATGCAAGATGCAATCAAACTAACATGCAAGAAGAGATGTTAATGAGCATTAAAACACACAAATAAGACACACAACATACAAAGATTAAACATATGCATGAGTTGTGAGTGTGTGCAACTATCTCTTCAAGACAAGTAAGCACAAAGAAATTTACCTTCAGTGCTTATCAAGACGAGGTCTTCAAAGGGCTTCGAAGAATAATACCAACACCTAGACTACCCTTACAAAGAACCCCAACTTGTGGTTTGTCCACGAAATGAGCCAATCAACAAATGGGAACCTTACAATATTGTTGAAGATTTTTTATTTAAAAAATATTCTTGTAATTAATACATATTATTTTATTTCCATTTTGATCCACGCATAGATACCAGAATAATAGGCTTCAAATTCGTTTACCTTCACAAAGGTACCAAAAATGGATAAAAAGATATACTCTCTCTAAATTTTTTATTAATCATCAAAAACTAAAATCCCTGTTAGGGTACATCGTCTTTAAATAGGAAAATAAAAACCTAAAAGAAACCTAAAATAACTAGTAAAGCAATAAAATTATCAATTTTCCTATAAAAGAGATAATTGAGATAACAATGGAAATTAAAAATACTAGAATCCTAAAACATTAAAAACCTATCTAAAAAGGAAATTGGTTTTGATTTAATAATCATAAAATAATTATTAACCTAATTACATATAAATTAAAAGGAAATAAAATAAATGTACAGAATCATAACAACAATTAAAAACCATAAAACTCGAAACAGCTGTCTTGGTGCGCATGAAATTTAATGGCCAAATTCAGATATGCTGAAGCTCATTAGTTTTCGGAAAGCCCAAGACGAGCCCTACAAATGTTATGAAGACTCCGTCTTCTATAACGGGCTACAGCATATCCAATTTTGGCCATCTAGTTTGTTGCACCAAGACATGAGCTAGACGAGCTGGGCAAGCTGAACTTCGTGGACCTCTACAGAGATTATATGAGGTCGGATCATCTAATATAATATGTTTCTGGAAAGCCCAAGACGAGCCCTACAAATGTTATGAAGACTTTGTCTTCTATAACGGGCTTTAGCATATTCGAATTTGGCCATTAAATTTCATACGCACCAAGACGGCTGTTTCGAGCTAATGCAGCGGAATATTCACAAAACAACAATCGATAAAAGCAAGGATAAACGATTCGGATCCGTTGATTCGTGAACAAATGCCGGAAGTGAACCCTACTATTAATCTGTTGATCCGCACACAGATACCAGAATAATAGGCCTAAAATACCAACTGAGGTAGCGGGAAATTCAACACAAACAACATTCGATAAAAGAAAGGATAAACGATTCGGATCTATTGATTCGCGCACGAATACCGGAAGCGAACCCTACTATTAATCTGTTGATCCGCGCACAGATACCAGAATAATAGGCTTCGAATTCGTTGATCCACTCAGGATACCGAAATTGGATAAAAGGAGATACTTTCTCTCAAATTTTGTTAATCTTCAAAAAAACTAAATTACAAATTGGATTCAAACAACTTAAATAGGAAAAGCAATAAGTCGACTTCCACAAGGAATCGACTTCTAAATTAACTTAAACTAAAACTGAAAAGAAATCCTATCTAGGAAAAGAGAACAAATCTTAATCAAACAAAGACTACGAAAAAGAGAACAAATCCTAATCTGACTCAGACTCAAAGTCATCTAATTCAAACTTCCAGCTTAAGTTTTCGCGCAACAAGATAGATTTCCGAATTTGAGCCTTTTGTGATTTGTTACAGAGGATGGAGTCTTCATAACATCTATAGGGCTCGTTTTGGGCTTTCCGAAAACATATTATAATAGACGATCCAACCCCATATGCCCTCTGTAGAGGTCCACGAAGTTCATCCTGGATTTGGTTGGTCCACACGACCCAAATACAAATTCGCCACCCGCTTCATGTATTCCATTGCCTTAGCTGCTGCTGCATTATTCTCTTCAGGTTGGAGAAAATTCATCCTTGAATTTTGACTGTTTGGAGGAACAAGTAAGTTGGAGATGCTGTTGAATGATGAAACACAGCAACATCATAGAAATAATCCTCAAAAATTGAGTCCCTCTCATGCTGCTTGTTCTGGAACAAATCTTCATCGAAAACTGGTGGCTTATCAAAATCGATAATAATAGGTTCCGTCACATATTCCTTATCAAAAATTGGTAGCTTATCGAAGTCAACGATAACCGAGTCCGACACATAATCGTCATCGAAAAACAATGAATGGTAGGAGGAAATTTTGTTTTGGGGATTCATGAGATTAATATATATATATATATTTTTTTTTTTGCTCTTTTTTTTTTGTGTGGATAAATATGGATGGTGAATTTTTGGCGTTGAGGAAGATAGTTGGTTGTGATTGTGGATCCGGAGCCTAGCACAATGGTAGACTCGGTGGCTCTGATACTAAACTGATGTAGCGGAAGCTCTGTTGAGAAAAACCTGCAAGAAACAAGAAGAAAAAGTCGAATTCTTCCTTGCCAACACAATGGAGGAGTAATCTCTACTTCCAAAATCCAAATACACATCCATTTCAAATTCAAGACCTTAAACTCATCAAATGAATATATATATATATCCCTACTCAAATCCACTAAAACCATTCCAAAAACCATTAAGAATATCACAAACCATACTCCACCCCATCTCTTTAAATAATGATAACGGTGAAAGTGCCAATGAGCAGCATTTGTTTCCAATTTCATTGGCGAAGGCGTGACTTCCATGGATACCTCCAACTCTCCAAGGGTGAGGAGCTAGAGAGCATTTTTTGAGATTTTTTTTTTTCCATTTGTTAATAAAATGTTTTTGTTATTTATTAAAATTTGTAAACTTTTTTAAGTAAATAAATATTAAAAAGACCAAAATAGCCCTCCTTTAGTTAGTTGTTAACAAAGCACTGTTAGTTGTGAGGGTGTTTGTGTAGAATATTCAAAGTTTTCTGTCTAGGTGTCTTGAGGTAAAACCATAAAACCTCAAGTGGTCCAATGTAATTTACCCTAATGAAATTTCATTGTAAAAAATTATAGTTTTATTTTAGCTCACCTCAACAAAAATTTTTTGGTACGCCACTGACCGTGATCACTTTTTATCTCAAGTTTCATTAACAGTCATCAAATTATCATGCATGAGCTTTATTAACCGTGATCAAGTTATCATATGTTTATTTTATGCGTAATAATAATATTACGTTATTTTGTTAGTATGGTAAATAAGATGAGTTTTTGGTAAAATCACACTAAAACCTTAAAATTTCATTATTTTTCTCTCAAATGTGTGGAGCCCAACACCACAATTTAAAAAATCAATAAATTACAAGCAGTTACGCACTCTTTTTTATTGCTAGAATCTCTCAAAAATTATATTCACTAAATTTTATTTCTTAGATTATTCAATTTACATGTGTGTGTTATTTCTGGAATATAAGTGCATGGGTAGGTGTTTAATTATTCAATTTAAAATTCTCTAAATAATGTGGGGTATTTTTATATGGCACACTAGGGATGGCAATTTGACCTGCTCCGGTGGGCATCCACCCGAACCCAACCCTTCATATATAGCCGGGTTTTGAGTTGTAAAATCCAAACCCATTGCAGGTTTAGGTGCTAAAATATAACCCGAAGCGGGTTCGGGTTCGGGTGTGGGTTTGAAAAAAAAAATACCTACCTGAACCGGCCGTGTAATTTTAAAAAATAATTTATTATTTATTATATAAAATATTAAAAATTTAAAATCCTAATAAAACTTGAACATATAACGGAGAATAAAGAAAATATGTATATATTCAATCCCTTTCAAGTTTGCTTTCAATAATGGTTAAATGCCCTTTATATATAAGGGTTGAACTCTTTACTCGTGTTTTTCAGATTTGGGACAAATTAAGTCCCGATTAGTAACAATAAATAAAGTTTGCATAGCTGACATAAATTGCATAACAGTAAATAAGGTCGATAGAGCTTGCGAAATTAGATACATAAGTGGGCGACTACTACTTGATCGATAAGGCCAGTGTGAATGCTTGTAAGTTTACAAAACTCTTCAATGTACATTTTTATGGGCAATGTGTGTGATATGAACACCCCTCACCAAGTTGGAGATGTACAACTAACTTAAATAATAATGATAATAATAATAAGAAGAAGAAGAAGAAGAAGAGGTTGGAGATCGATGTACTTAAATAATAATAATAATAAGAAGAAGAAGAAGAAGAAGAAGAAGAAGAAGATATTACTCCTCAAAGATCTTACTAAAGAAGAAGAAGAAGAAGAAGAGGTTGGAGATGTACAACTAACTTAAATAATAATAATAATAATAATAAGAAGAAGAAGAAGAAGAAGAAGAAGAAGAGGTTGGAGATGTACAACTAACTTAAATAATAATAATAATAATAATAATAATAATAATAAGAAGAAGAAGAGGTTGGAGATGTACAACTAACTTAAATAATAATAATAATAATAATAATAATAATAAGAAGAAGAAGAAGAAGAAGAAGAAGAAGAAGAGGTTGGAGATGTACAACTAACTTAAATAATAATAATAATAATAATAAGAAGAAGAAGAAGGAGATGTACAAGTAACTTGAATAATTATAATAATAATAATAATAATAATAATAATAAGAAGAAGAAGAAGAAGAAGAAGAAGAAGATATTACTCCTCAAAGATCTTACTAAAGAAGAAGAAGAAGAAGAAGAAGTTGGAGATGCACAACTAACTTAAATAATACTAATAATAATAAGAAAAAGATATTACTCCTCAAAGATCGTACTAATACAAAAGAAAACCATGAAGAAGAAGAAGAAGAAGATATTACTCCTCAAAGATCTTACTAATAAAAAAGAAAACCATAGAAAAGTTTTCATAGATGTGGCTCCTCAAAGATCTTACTAATACAAAAGAAAACCATGAAGAAGAAGAAGAAGAAGAAGAAGATATTACTCCTCAAAGATCTTACTAATAAAAAAGAAAACCATAGAAAAGTTTTCATAGATGTGGCTCCTCAAAGATCTTACTAATCCAAAAGAAAACCATAGAAAAGTTTTCATAGATGTGGACCGATAATGTTTCCTAACATTAATTTCCTACAACACATATATTATACTTTTCTTTAATGTTGCATTCATCAAGTATGTAGTTCATGATGAGTAGATCGAATTATCAACAAATGGTGTTAGTCCCACAAAAATCAGCACCTTTTAGAAATTTAAAAAATCCTTTTAAAATATCGAGAGGTTTTTGAAGAATTTTAAAGTTATTGTTCAGCGAAATTTCGAGATCCCGAAATGAAGTCACCATACTGAAATTTCAAACAAAACCTTTTCACCTGAATCATGTTGTAAATGGAAATAAATTTGACGAACATGTTGTGGGTACTGATCTAGCTGCAAGCAAGTGTATACATATAGATCTAAGATATAAACCCTATAATTGAAGAGAGTAAGGAACATTTGATTCGTGACAAGTAAATAGTTTCCAAAATATATGATTCAATAATTTTAGGGTTTTTTTTTTTCCGATAAAATACCAACCATATACATACATTCAAAAAAACAAATATTATGCACACGAATGAAAAAGTGAAAAAAAAAAAAATATACGTGCAAGACGAGAGATTTTGGAGAGATCGATTCATTTTGAAGGATCTATTGTATGCACATAAAGAAGCATACAAGAGTGATATTGATTCGGCTCGTCTGAAAATTCTTTTTAAGTGCTTTTCATACGGAAAAAAAAAAAGTAACTGAAACTATTAGAAGATGATGAGCCGAAGCAATATCACACCTTGTCTACTTCTCCAAAAGAGAAAAAAAGTGCTTCCAAGGAGAAGCTGCTTTCTGTTTAGTTTCTGATGATCTCCATGGAACGGCTTCAGTGAGCTTCTTGTCTATAAATACAAGGAAGAAAACTAGGGCTTTTTTTAAGTCTCTAGACTGTGGACAACAAAAGATAACATATCTAATTAATCACTATGAGCTTTTAATATTGGAATTTTTTTTTCTGTATATATAAACATTATAATCTAGAATCTAGATTCGAGAATCCCACTAACAAATTTTTTTCTATGTTTTGACACATTAATTTACATGTTTTGTTTTTTATTTTATTTGGTTGGGTTTAAGCAAAGGCATGTAATTAAATAGTAACAAAAGCATGACATGTCATTGATGACGTAGACTTGAAGAGAAACATATGTAATGGTGGCTTAGTCATCTGGTCAAAACAGCAACTATACTGTACGGATTGCAGAAATAGATGTGCGTGTTAGGAGAAAAACTTACATGCACCCGGTGCAACATTCAGCACATGCTGAGTGTTGCATCCAAACCAATTAAATTCTGATACCTCATCCAACAACCCACACAACTCAGCCATCCAACTCACTAACCCGTCCAACTCAGCCATCCAACTCAACAACCCATCCAAGAACAAGAGGAAGATCTGCAGCCAGAGGAGGAGCGACGACGCCGGAGGAGAAGCGACGTCGGACGCGAAGCGACAACGCCGGAGGAGGAGCGACGACGGTGACGCGAAGAGCGGAGGAGGACGGGGAGAAAAACTTACATGCACCCGGTGCAACATTCAGCACATGCTGAGTGTTGCACCCAAACCAATTAAATTCTGACACCTCATCCAACAACCCACACAACTCAGCCATCCAACTCAACAACCCATCCAAGAACAAGAGGAAGATCTGCAGCCAGAGGAGGAGCGACGACGCCGGAGGAGGAGCGACGACGGTGACGCGAAGAGCGGAGGAGGACGGCGTCGCGTCCTCCTCTGCTCTTCGCGTTCGGCGTCGTCGCTCCTCCTCCGGCTGCCGATCTTCCTCTTCTTCTTGGATGGGTTGTTGAATTGGATGGCTGAGTTGGATGGGTTGGTGAGTTGGATGACTGAGTTGTGTGGGTTGTTGGATGAGGTGTCAGAATTTAATTGGTTTGGGTGCAACACTCAGCACGTGCTGAATGTTGCACCGGGTGCATGTAAGTTTTTCTCGCGTGTTAGAGGATTCAAACCCAAGACTCCTGAGCCAATCCAAGCTAGCTTTGATACTATACATCAATAACCGGGTTTAGCTACAATACATAGCTGTGTTTTCAATGGGCGGTTTTGTGTGATAGAGTTGGTTTCTTTTTTGTTTTAATTTTTAAATCCTTAATTTTTATACACTATTGGATTGAAATCTAAAAACTAGAAATTGACTCAGCTACTATACAATCCTATATAGAATCTGAACCCATCAATAACCACGTACTAGACCGAAAAAATCATTGAACCCAAAAACTTAAGCTATTAGGTCATGGTCCAAATAATGATATAAAGTAATGTAACACATTATACCATAGAAGATGTGTAAAGTGAGCGGTAAGTCAACCCATCATCGATTTTTACAATACAAGTGTGTAAGGTGAGTTTATAATCTATTTCCATATTATAGATGTTTTAATGTGTTTAATCCAGTATTATAGTAGAAGTTAGGCGCCTAGCGCTTAAACCACCTAGTTGATGAAACTGAATTAGTCAAAATGATACAGTTTTGGTCTAAAATGGTGTCTTTTTGAAAATAATAATAATAATAATAATAATAATTTACGAGACAGAGTCAACACCGTTGACTTCGCCTTGCCCACCTAGACAAACGCTTAGGACGCCTAGGAGCTTGGTCGCCTAAGAAAGCCGATTAGGCCTTCCTCGTGGCAGCTAGGTTCACCTAAGGCCTATGCAACCGCCTAGACCGATTACTATTAACACTGGTTTAATCCAATGTCTTAAATGCCATAATCGAGTTCTTACGTGGCAATAGTTTAAACTTTAAAAAATTAGTGATCACATTGTCAAAAAAAAAAAAATAATAAATAAATAAATAAATAAATAAATAAATTAGTGATCACTGAAATTTACTCTTTTCAGGTTTTCACCGGAAAAATTCACAGGCCTCCTATAAGGTTTAGTTAAGATATAAACTGATGGATCCAAGTATTTTATTTTTTGTTGACAACCTCCCTCACACTGATTATCTTCGAAATATTTTGAGAAGTTACAAAAAATGTTTGGAATGAATTTTGAAATATAGGATAGGTTTTTCATATAAATTTGAAACTTAATATAAATTCCTATGTAGATCTGTTAATATCTAAAAGAAGTATTAACGGGTAATACAATACAAACACGATTAATTCAACAAGTCGTTAGACATAAAATATGATCAGATAGAGAAAAAAATTTACACAATGAACGCACATAATTGAAATTCAATGGGTACATAAGGGTTGTAGTAGCTAACACAATTAATTAAACAAGTCATGTATATTTTGTATTTATACAATAAATAGGTATATGTATGATAATACAAATTAAAGTTACCACCCTAGCTAAAAGGAATATATGTTGTCCATGCAAATTGCATATAATAAAAAAATCGTATATAAAAAATGCATACACTTTCTATGTATAGTATGTTTACCCTAATCTTTTAAAAAACATAAATTTAAAAAATGCATACAATTACTATATATAGTATGTTCAGAAATTCTATTATCATTTCGAACTGACAAAAGTTATATCAGTTTCTTATATGTGAGCCACTGGATTTAAATACTTTGACTTGGTTGTATGCACTTGTCAGTAAAAGTATTTAAATCCAATGGCCCACATACAAGGAACTGATATAACTTTTGTCAGTTCGAACTGATAATAGAAAGACTGATAGTATGTTTACCCTAATCTTTAAAAAACATAAATTAAGGTGCAAATCATTTATAAAACAGTGGTGATTAACAAATGGAAAACATAAAGATCCCTCCACCAGCACCTAATATTAATTAATTAATTAGGTTTAACCACTGGAAAGCAGTAGGAAGAAAAAGACCTAATTTTTGTTAGTAAATTAAATCTAGCTACCTCATCTTATCATCATCCAATGCTTTGGATTATCATGAGCTTAAATTCTTCTCTTTCGTAAGTTGAAGAGTCAGAGAATCTTTCCTTTCCCATGATTAAAATATGAATCAATTACCGGAAACTTACCTAAGGTTTATCAATTTACACTCAAAAACAATTTTATCATAAATTGGCACTCACCTCCTCTACCATTAAAGTTTGACTGTTAACTTTTGACAAACCAAGGGGTAATATCGTCTTTTTAACCTTTATCCTTATTTTAATAAAATCATAAATTAAAAAAATAAATCATAAAAAGTATTTCAAAAAGCAAAATAAAAGAAGATGGGTCTCAACCATCCATCACATAGATGGATGGTGGAGACTCATTCATTAAAAAAATTAAAAAATTTAAAGTGGACATTTATTAATTTTTATTTTAAAAAATCCAAAAAAAGAATAAAAAATAAAGAAGATACGATCTCCTCAACTCCTTTGTCCACACAATCTCTTCCATTGAATTTTTTTAAAAAAAAAAAAAAAAAAAAATTAAAAGCAAAAAGAAAAAATAAAAATCTGGAAGAGATCTCTAGCTTCACCGTTGTCGTCTAACAGCCCCCATCAAATATTCATCTAAACGAGTATAAAGTTGTTTTTGAGTGTAAATTGGTAAACCTCAAGTAGATTACCTGTAATTACTTCTTAAAATATTGGACTAATTTCACAAACCTCCCCTGAGTTTAGGTCTAATTACAGCTTGATGGACCTTTTGCTTGAAATTACACAAACCTCCTCTACCATAAATTGACTTCCGTTAAACTTAACAATTGACCAAACTTTTAGGGTTAAATGACTTGAATGCCCCCATTTGTATTATCTTATTACCTAAAATAAATAATTAAACAAATATTATTTAATATATAATAAAAATTTAAAATTTTAATAAAAATGAAGAGGATAATGTTGTTATTTATTTATTTATTTTTTTTTATTTATCACATATTTTTCATAAAGATCCTTCATGGACTTTTATTTTTTTTATTTTTTTTTGAATGGGTGATGAATCTCAAAAACAAACAAAAAAAAAAGCTTAAATGTGAATGATTTTTTTTTTTTTTTTTTTCATTTGTTTAAAATGGGTGTTGAACCTAGAAAAAATAAAAATAAAAGCTCGGATGATGATGGTTTTCTCTTTAGTTGAAAATGGGTGGTGATAGATGTCGATAAAAAAGAAAAGTTCACTATTTTTTTTTTTCTCCTCTGAAAAATGAGTGATAAATATCGAAAAAAATAACAATATTATCCTTTTTTTTAAAATTTTTTTTAATTTTTATTTCATATTAGATCATATTTGTTTAAATATTTATTTTAGGTAATAAAATAATACAAATTGGGGCATTCAAGTCATTTAACACTAAGAGTTTGGTCAATGGTTAAGTTTAACGGAAGTCAATTTATGGTAGGGGAGGTTTGTGTAATTTCAAGCACAGGTTCATCTAGCTGTAATTAGACCTAAACTCAGGGGAGGTTTGTGCAATTAGTCCTAAAATATTTAACAAATTATAATGATTTTTTAAATTTAGTATTCCTTAATAATAATAATAATATATATTATCATTAATGTTTTTATATATTCAAATTCGTTGAAAACCTCTTGTGGGATTCGTTGGAGACATTTGTTAATATTACTCTTTCTTAAATATGTAATAAATAAAAAAATAATAAATAAAAAAAACAACCCTGTTGCTTATATATTCTAAATTATTAATATGTTGGTCAAACTTGGAAAACAAGTTGCTTAGATAAACTTTAATCACTACCTTTGAAGATTGAATTAATTATATCATGTGTAATTATATATTCTAAATCTCACGATGCGTAAATTATATCATGTGTGAAGAATTTTCTTTGAAATGGAAATTGATATCTGCTTCCAGTTGTGTGAGTTCATGTAGTATTATTTGATCAAAGCTTTTAGGCCAAAATCTTCCTTTATTTTTTTTAAATTTTTTTTTTTTCCTTAAGTGGTGCTGCTATTTGCCACCAAAATACATTAGATGGTGTTTTTAGACCAAATCTTAAAAGACAAAAGAATCATCTTTTGCTGGTTGGTAAATTCAAAGGTTCCAACAGTTTACTTGATTTTAAAAAGCAAAGCTGGCGAGGCATGTGTTATTTTTGGACCACTGATTATATTTTATAAATCAATTAATGGTCTTGAATTCGGGAGAGACAGATAAGAAAATTCATGGCTAGATGTTTTCAATCAGTACATGTGTCCTATCATATCATATTTTATATATAGGTATATATATGTCAAGTGTCAACAATCTTGATTAACGGTGTTTTGAACTAGATTAACTATAATTAATACATGTTTGGTTCATAATTCGGCCACGATAGTCTCTCCCCACAATCTCAGTTTTTTAGTGTGAGAGGCTTGATTTTATAATTAATTTGTTTCTTTGAAGTATTATATAAATTTAGAGTTTTTTTTTTAGAGATGATGACTCGAACCTATGATCTTATAGTATAGGTGAGAGAGGTTTACCACCAGATCAATTTCATCTCGTCTTATAATTAATTCGTTTGATCATCAATAGTGTCTCGTACAAATTAAAAGGAAATATGTAAGATTTTTTAAAAATTGCAGAAGAAGGTAATATATGAAAATTATACAAAACTGAATTTGGACATTTTTCTGGCCGGTTCGGATATATCCCATCCGCATGATATTGATTCATATCAAAAAAATCAGATTGGGATGGTATCGGATTCAAATTTCCAATTATCCATTTTAATAATCCGAATGTGTACGATTGCCACCACTATTCACTATTCACTGTTCACATATCAAGCATCTCTCAATCCTAACTCTCGAGTAATTATAAAGAAAACACAAGCGCAGCCACAACCACTAAGAGCTGTCGTTTGGAGTTTCTAGAAGACTTGGTCAAAAAAAAAAAGTTGGTTATATCTTAGGGGGGTGTATTCAATTAGAATTCCTGAGGACATTTAAAGATATTTTTTAAGTTATGGATTTTCATGGATTTTCATGGATTTCTATAAACTTTTATAAATCCACATGGACTTTTATGGATTTGTTTAGACATCTATCTCAGACTTTTATGGATTTGTTTAGACATCTATCCATGGATTTTCATGGATTTGTTATCTCTGACTTATCAATAGTAAGCTAATTAACAAAAAAAAAAAAAAAAACCTTTGAAGTTGGAATGAGCAAAATTTGATACACCAGTTACTCAAATAAAATTTGACGTGTATTGTATTTTTTATTTTGTCAATAGAACTTTATATATATATATATATATATATATATATTGAAATAAAACTTATAAAAAATATACCAATCACACACATATATATTAACAAAAAGAAAAAGAAAAAAGGAGCGAAATTAATTATGTAAAAACCGCTAAAAAAATTCGACGTGTAGTCCCTCCCTTTAATTCGACGACTCCTCTCAATCTCTCTCTTTTTATTTTAATTTTCTCTCATTTAAAAGCTAATTTCGCTACAAATTTGATTTGATTTCTCTTTCTCGTTCTCTACACGAAAATTTGATCGAATTCAATCCAAATCTGATTCCAATTCAACATAGATGGGCAGTACTAAGAAGAATCAAAACACGGACTCTTTTGCTACCATGAGCTCTGGTCTCTCCTCGTTCAGCAACGCCATGCACAGATCCGCCCACGAGTACTCTTCAACGTCATGCACTATTTTTTTTGTTGCTCTGATTTCATTTTATTAAGGGCATCAACCGAGACACCAGGAAGCAAACAGAAGACAAACAAAGAAAACCCAAAGACGGTGCAAGAACAAGAAGCAACACATTTTTTTTTTTTTTTTAGAGAGAGAGCAAAGTCCACCAAAATCTCTGGGAAGAAGGCCGGACATGTTATGACATTTGATATTTATACCTCTCACCATCAAGTCCACCAAAATCCACCAAAATCCATGACCTAAAAAAATCCTTTAAAATCTAGTCCTAATTGAATACACCTGGATTCTTGTAGACATTTTTAAAGTCCCAATTCAATATACCTAGATTTGGAAGGATTCTTTAAAAGTCCATAGAAATCCTAATTGAATACCACTGGATTCATATAGACTCTTTTAAAGTCTTTAAATGTCCTAATTGAATACACCAGGATTTATAATGTCTTTAAATGTCCTCAAGAATCCTAATTGAATATACCCCCCTTAATAGGCTTAGCTTGATTTGTCTTTGAATGGTGCAACTCAATTCCATTTGTTTAACGATTAATAGAATATAATAGAATATATGAAACCAAGTTTTATGGCTTAAAAGCACATGATCAAAAAGTAATACAAACAAACTTACTTAAGATCATTACTTCTCAAGAGAGTAACTTTTCAAAGAATATGAAGCCCATATTTTTTCAAAAACTTGCTACTCAATAATCATACAACAAACACACATCATGATTAAGATCAATGTGAACAATTATCACCAAAAGATCTTAAAAGAGCAAAAGTCAATGAGAACCATACAAACATTGTACTAGTTCTCTAACATGACATGCTTCATGAAGTGGTGCAAACAATAAGTTGAAAGATGAAAAAACAAGTAAGCAAGCAATGTGATATAGAGATAGCTTTGCAAGCTATTTTCCATCAAATGTAAAATCTTCACCCTTTTTACAAGTCCTCTTGGCTTATTTGTCCTCATGACAACAAGTTGTTGGTGTGTCGATCTAAGAGACTAAAGACTTAGCATTTCAACTCAAACACATATAAAAACGACTTTCTTTAAAAGTCTTAACAAAAATTATCACCATATAGATTTCATGAAATACAACTTCTCAAAAGTTAATTAAGAAATTTCGACTATCATAACAAATATGTGAGATAACTAAGTTCATGCCAAGTTATAAGTATACAAAGCTATATAGCTAAGTTTCTCAACAACTTGACACTAATCTTCAAGTTAACTCACATGTGCAACTTACTCAATGGTAAAAGCACTCACCATTGACCAACTTGGTCTTGGGTGAACTTACACAAACACTATCAAGATCCTTTTTGACAACAATGTTGAATCTAAAATAGAGACTATCTACCACTTGATCCATAAGAATATCATTGATACTCTTCTTTTCAACATCATTAGCAACATATGCTTTGTCAAAATTAACAAGGTTCACATTCTTCACTTTTCGGACATTTTTAACATGCTTTGAAACATTTTCATGCTTTCCATATTCTAAAGCCCTAGCATGCTTAACATGAAGTTCAATCTCTTTATCACTAGATGCATTTCCTAATTCGCAATGTTCAATGTATTTGAAGCACTTGGGCTTGATATGGCCTACAGTATTGCAAAAATGGCATATGGGAATAAAAGAAGAGATTTTACCTTCCGGGTGTGAAGTAGCACAAACGGGAGTTTCTAGGAGTACCTTGTTCTTCAATTTGTTATTGGCCTTGGAACGTCTCTTTTTAGGAGGTTTCTTGTCATCAATGACCTTTTCCTTTCTAGTAGAAAGTGATGTTTTTATGAGCTTCTTCTCAACTACTAAGCCGTTTGAACCTCCTTGAGATAAGCTAGAGATGATCTTATCCTTCTCGAGAGCAATCTCCTCAACTTCTCTAAGCTTCTTGGAAAGACCACTTTTTTCAACCAAGAGCCTTCGAGTTGTTGTCACAAACTCATCCACCTGTGTTTTGATCAAATCATCATTCTCTTCAACCTCTCTTAAAGCTATTTCCAATTCCTTTTCAAGGCTATTCAACTTAGCCAAAAGATTAAGATGGGTTGAATTCAAACTTGGATGCTCTTGAAGATTTGAATCAATTTCCTTGTCAAAGATACTTGACATTCTTCCTCTAGAGATGAGTGAGAGGCCGTAAAAGCAACAAAGTTACTAATCAACTCTTCCTCACTAGAAGACTCATCACTAGAGTCTTCACCATCACTCCAAGTGGCCACTATTGCTTTCCCTTTCTTGTCCTTTTTAGCAAAAGTCTTTGGACATTCGGAAGCAAAATGACCAAGGCCATGGCACTTATAGCATTCATCCTTGCTTTTACTCTTGTCATGCCTATCCTTGTTGTACCTTGGAGTGTGTGGCTTCTTGACTTCCTTAGAGAAATTGCCACTTGGTTTGGCACCTCTCTTTAATAACTTCCTAAACTTCCTCACCAATAAAACCATCTCCTTGTCATCATCACTACTAGCTTTTTTGATGACTTTGAAAGCTAAACCCTTGTTCTTAGCCTTCGGTTTCATGCTAGCCTCATAAGTTTGAAGAGATCCTATCAACTCATCTAAGCTTATGTCATCAACGTCTTTGCTCTTTTTAATGGCCATAACCTTGACTTTAAACCTCTTAGGTAGAGATCTAGGATCTTCCAATTGAGCTGCTCTCTCAGAGATTGGAGTGCCAAGAGCTTGGCATTGGTTGGAAATGTCTAAGTAGCTTGTATTGAAAGTCAACAAATTTGTCTTCCTCACACATTTGCAATGTCTCAAACTGAGATGTGAGCATTTGAAGTCGAGACTTCCTCACTGCCTTAGTCCCCTCATTGGTGACTTGGAGAGCATCCCACGCCTCATTTGCGATCCCTAGGTTTTGGATGTAGAAAAAAATTACCTACTATCCACACCTCTGAAGATAGCATTCACCACTCGATGATGCCACTTTGCCAACTCAAACTCATTAGTAGACCGTTTACTTCTAGGCTTGGAAACGATGGTCTCATTCTCAAGTCTCTTGTTTAGTGAGAGATAACCTTCTTCCATGGTCATCTAAGCTCTCTCATCAATAGAGCGAATGTAAGCCTTCATCCTCAATTTCCAAAACCTGTAATTGTGACCCTTGAGAAGAGGAGGCCTAGAGTTGGAAGCCCCTTTGGTCATAATGTCATCTTGTAAAACCATGACTTCAAAATCCTAGCAATTCACACGTGAGTATAAACAGGATCTCATTAAGTGCCTTCTGACGACCCACTCTGATACCAATTGTAAATACAATCACGGTTGAATTGTCTTAAGCTTACCTAGAGAGGGGGGGGGGGGGGGGGGGGGGGGGGGGGGGTGAATAGGTTTTAAGGCTTTTTTTCAATCCTTTGAACAAACAAAAGTCTGTCCCTCTAGATAGCTTATATAACACCACAATAAACATAAATAAGCATGTATAGACTATTTATAAGGATATTCAATTGATAGATCAAACATAGCCTATGGATTGCATGTGGAGGATATACCAAAATATACAAATCACTAAGTACTTGTATTCATAATAAATGTCTCAATGGTACAAGTACATATAAAAGATACAAATACAATCAAAGATCTTTTCTCACAAGAATGTAATCAATTACAATGCCTTCAAGATCAATTTAATTAAAGTAAACAAATATCAAAGAGATAAGGAAAGAGAAACTTGACACATGATATTTTTTACATGGTAAAACCTCCGAAGAGGAAACATCCACGGGTTGAATCCACAACCACCGGCAAAATTTTTTCACTAGTTAAACAAGAGTATACTCTCAAATGTGACAAACTCTCATGTATCACAATCTATTGGATATCCCTTCTATCTAATCCCACTAGAGAAAAACTTGTCTATTCTTTAATCAAGACACATCGCATGCCTCTAGAGAATATCCATGCTCGGACTTACTAAAGGCCTCACACCTCTTAGCCAAGACTTCCACCTTTTACAAGACAAATGATAAATGTGATGCAAATGATGCAAGCACAAACAACATAAGACATATGATCAATATGAGTTATGGAAACTAGAATTAGACAATGAGCACACAATGTATGATATTTTAGTTTAAAATCCAAGAGATGCAATCACACAAGATGATGCATGAACATATGAAATGCATGGATCATGTACACTTCATATAGACATAGACTTAGTCATGTGAGCACACAAGTCAAATATTGTCTAGTCATAAAAACAACATGAATTCGAAACCTAGAGCATATGAAACACCTAACACATGTAATTCCTAATTTCATTCACAAAGCTAATACTTGAATGAATCATATACATGAAACACATATTCAAGATATTAGAAACCTACACCAAAAAAAAATGCTAGAATCACAAACTATGATTAATGAAAATTCTAGCAAGTATTTAGAGTAAGGATATAATCAAATAATCAATTAAATCCTAAAAAAAGGCTTTAAACACAAATCAAATGTGTTAATCCTAGATTTGTTCAATTAAAGGATCCAAGCACAAGACAAGGTTATTAATCATAAAATAGATCAATCAAGTCACAAATAACCCTAGATATCAAGCTAAGCATAATACAACTCTCAAATATGTGAAATACTAGAATTATAGAAAACTAGTTCACATTTGTCTCTAATTAGACTTGATTAGCTTTGATATGAAGCTATCCTTCTCAATTGCTTTCATCAAACATACATATACATATAGAAGAAGAAAACCCAAGGTAATTGAAGATCATAAAAGATGAGATCATAAAAGATGAAATCACAAAGTTTGGTTCAATATCATGAAATCCCGAGTTGGTTCATTTTTGAAATTAGAACTACCACAAAACTCAATCAAACAGCTGCAAACTCTATTGGAGAAGGTAGGAGACTTGATTACAAAGATTCTCCAACTTGAATCACTCGATTCAGAATCCGAATGAGAAAGTTATGGTGTTTGGAAGATGAGAAAGTTGGAGAGAAAATTTCTGCACATTTTTCTTCTTTTTCTTCTTTACAATTACAAAGTGAGAGAGAGGGAATATTTAAAAGAGATGGGAGGGAAAACAAAATGAAGTGGGACCCACTTGGGAGGCCAGCCCTTGGCTGTCCCTGTGGTGGCCATGTGCCTCCACGAGAAGCCTCCCAAGTGAGGCCTTCTCATTTTGGCTCTTCTCCTTGCGTACCCCTCGCGTTCTTCGACCGTCATTTGGTCTCCGAACTTGGAATTCGAATTAGTTTCTTAATTATGAACTGTAACTCACTTACGCACAAGGAAGGCTACGAAACTTTGACAATTGGATGTGAACTCGACTCAATATACGAAGACGAAGACAACACATTGTAAATGAACGTAAAGTTTCGTAACTTCCTAGTTTGAACTCGAAATCTAAAGAGTGAGTATCCAAAACAATCGGAACTCAATAAGGAATCATTTAAGAACATGTTCAAGTCCAAATCACTTACACGCAAACAAATAAACACAATATCACATAAGTATGCAATTTCCTAGACATTGTCCTAGTATATGCATTTCTACAATGAATGGCAATGTGAGATCAATGCATAAGCATACTAAAACATGTGAATGTGTTATACTAATTTGGCACAACGATATAGGGACACTTATGAATGAATTATGTGTGTGTGCGCCTAAGCCTTGTAAGAGCAAAGAGGTCTTAATACCTTTGTAGACTATAGCGTTTTTCCTTGAACGAAGGCAACACTTTTCTTGAACCGTTGTCCATCTTAACTTGAAGCTTGATAAATCACACCACTAGGAAAACTAAACAATACAAAGCAAATAAGGTTTTGATATATAATAATACCAACTAAAACAAAAATCCTAACAGGTAGAGGGTAAAGAAGTAACTTAAGGTAGTGGAACACTCACTTCACCTGGAAAGGTTCTGAGGGGATTTCCCTGGTTAGATTCTAAGAATCCTCTCTTAAGGAGCGTCGGATTTTTTATGTTAATATAATGCATTATGGATTATTTGGACTTTCGTTTATATTATTAAGCTAAATATTTTTTTTTAATACTTCAAGGTGTTGAATTATGTATAATCAAGTGGCGGATGCTCTTTCTAAGCATATTTTGGGGGTTTAGATATTGACTTGTGGTGGTCTACTACTCCGACTTTCTTATGTGCCGGGTGGGCAAGGATTGTATGGGCCGCGAGTCTTTTTGTTTTTGTTAATATGTTTTCTCTTTGTTTTTTGCTCAGGCTAGCGTACCTCATTGTTTTGTTGTTTTGCTATATTTTTCTTTTTACCTGTTTTTTTTTTTTTTTTTTTTTCTTTCATTATTATATATATGGATATTGCCTAAGAGTTTTTCAGCATATGATTTTTTGTGATGTTTTTTCCCTTAGGTCAGTCTAATTTTTTTTAAAAAAAAATTATGTATAAACAGATTATAATATGTGAATGAGTGACGATATTTACAACCCTTTAAAACCGTATGTACATCCCAAAATTTATATATTTTCAAAATTACAGCATTACCCTTAAAATAAATTATCAATATTTTAATTCAAAAATATAATAATAATAATAATAAATTACTAGAAGTATTAAAAAAATCAAACTATTTTACTTTTTCCAATTTTTAACTAAAAAAATCAAATTAAATATAAAAACTCAAATCATAAATGTTAGTAATATTCTTTAAAAAAAAAATTGAAGGAGGTATTGGGAGGAGTGCGACTCTTCCCAAATTCAAAATGTACCATTGTTTAAAATTTCCATACTTTTTTTAGCATAGAAACGGTGCTAAAAAAAACTGGACACCATTTTTTCTCTCCCAAGCTCATTGAGAGTTCATCTCAGAATTACCAGAATAAAGCGTGTTTGGTGATTGGTGTATAATAAAAACACCATTAATGACCATAAATCTTTCAAAAGAAACAACATAACAAAGATGATAACATATGGGGAGAGAGAGAGGACCTAAAACCTTGATCCAATGTGGGTCTGAAATTGATCCACATAAATGATCTAGGAAATATCAATATATATTAATTATTTATTTTATAATTGTTTTATTTATAATACTCTTCAAAAATTTAAAGAAAGGGCATATTCGGTAATACGAGGGTTGTGCTTACAAAATTTCATCTTTTAAAATTTTATAATGGGGTGTACGTACAAAAGGGGTGCACATACATTTTTTTAGGGGTGCAAATATCGCCATTATATGTGAATTTTCCTTAAATGAGGGCATCAACTTATGCTCCAAAAGGCCCAAGCAGTTAAAAACGTTGGTAAAATGTTTAGAGTGATGATATCTGCACCCTTCAAAATTTGTATGTACACCCGAAATCGACATATTTTAAAAATTCCAATATTACCCTTAAAATGATTAATATAAATATAACTTTCTCATCATATTAATAAAATATTTAATATTTAGAATATTTTAACAAATATTATAATTAGTTAAACAAACAAAAAAATTACCTTTTTTGACTAAATTTCAGTTTTTTTATTAATTAAGATTTTAATAGTGATTATTTAAAATTATAAATAACAACTACTTGTTATAAAAAATAAAAAAAAATTAAGATGAGAAAATAATTGAAGTTAATTAATAAACTAAACTAATATAAAAAAAAATTACTAGAAATTTAAGCATACAAACAGATTCAATTAATGTTATTGATAGACTAATTCTCTTGTATTAACTAAAATTGTATAATTAGAATAAGAAAAAAAAAATATATATTGTAGAACAGAGCTTCTAAAGAGGATATATATATATATATATATATATATATATATATATATGTTTATTTATTTATAAGGAAAAAAAAAAAAAAAAAGGGCTCCATCTCCAGGTTTTTGATTCTAGGAGGAGGCTTCAGGCGTGGCTCCTCGTATCTCCATACGAGTATTAAATTTTTTTTTCAATTTTTATTTAACTATTTTATAAATCATTAATTTACAATATTTCACAAAAATGAAGAAAAAGGGCATATGTGGTAATATGTGGGGTGTGCTTAGAAGTTAAAACATTTTTAAATTTTTAATGGGGTGTGTGTACAAAAAGGGGTGTACATACCGTTTTTCAGGGGTGCAAATATCGACCCATCAGGCCAAATAATAAGACCCATCAGGCCAAAAACCGTATTAAACCGAACCAAATGAGTCAGATCGAGTCAACCTATTTTTGCGAGTCAATTCAATTCAAAACAATGAAACCGAGAGTATATGTGAGTCATGGATGGTTTTGGCCGAAAACCGAAACAATCCAACTCGCGCCCAAAATATGATTTAGGAAATTTTAATGGATTTTCTTAGGGGCTGTTTGTTTTTTTCACAGTAAGACTTATTGCCACTTATATCTTAAATTAAGATAAATCAGTTTGTTTGTTTTTTTCAACTTATATCTTATTTTAAGACATATATGTCTTTTAGAAAAAGTAAAATTTTTTTACTTATCACTTATGAAATAAGTTGTAATTAATACCTTCACAATTACTTCCACAATTAACCTTGTAAAATTAACATTGAATAAAAAAAATCCCCAATTTCCTAACCTTAACCCTAACCCTAACCCTAACCCTAACCTAAAATTGACCAAGGAGGAGGAGGCGGCGGCCGGCGTCGCCTCCCTGGGATTTGACCGGAGGAGGTCAGCCAGCTTGCTCCTTGCCTCCGCCATGGAGGCCACCGAGAAACACTTTCCACTCGACGGCGAATCAGAAGAAGAAAGGTTGTTGAGTTTCAAAGAAGCAACAATCAGAAGAGACTAGATGCTGGTGAAGTATTCAGTTCGCGCGCCATCGGAGGAACAGTGAGAGGCTGTTTATAGGGTGGAGGAGGCGTGGTGGAGGAGGCGCGATAGTGGAAGCGTTACGGCGGAGGCGGCGTCTGCAAAATCGAATCTTCACGGGTTTTGTTCACAATTAAGCGAACAAATCGGCGATTTCAATTGCGAGGGTTTGGTGATCGGTGGCCGGTGAATCTTTCTAGATTGGCCGTGATGGGTGACTCACGGCGGCGATCATGAAGGGTTGGTTGTGAATCGTGAGAGAGACTGATGGTTGTTGGTTTTTTGTTTTTGATAATATACAATATTTTATTTTATTGTTTTTCAATAAATTAAAATAATTTATATTTTATTTTATTTTATTTTAAGTAAAACTGTAAATGAAAACAAATAATTTTTTTTTTGTAAAAATAAATATTTGTTAAAAAATGAAAATACATTAAAAAATGAAAATAAAACATCTTAAAAGTCAAATAATTTGTTAAAATAGGGGTAGAATAGTAAAATCAAAACCACTTAAAATTTAAGTGGAATACTTTCATATAAAAAAACAAACCAATGAGGGTGTCTTAAATATTAAGTGATATTACTTTACTTACTTAAAATAAGGTCTTTTAATACTTTAGCCATAAAAACAAACACCCCCCTTAATATAATTTATTTTCTAATTTGTTTTTTATTTTATTTAAACTTGTTTAGGTTGTCTTTATTTGTTTAGGAAAATCGTATTCGAGTATGTGGACGATGAAATCTAGTCGTCCTGAAGTCTTAGCTGTTTTGTGTGGTTTAAATCTTGCTGAATAAACGATTGGTCATATAAATATACTTTTTGAGGATTCGAGAGCTTTAGAGAATGATGACCCTCACGGTGTCAAGTATTTTTCCCTGAATTTGCCTCAAGTTTAACGGAGTGATTACTATTGTATCTGTGATACCTGCTGCATCAAAATATCAATAATTATTAATTTTAAAACAATATTTTTGACTAATTCTGTACATTAGGTTTTTTCTTTTATTAGAGTTTCTGACCTAAAAAATCAACAAAATGTGAGTTCTTTCAAAACTTTTAAGAAAAAATTGCGATAAATTTAGATTTTATTTGGATTTTTAATTCAAAATATAATGTAACAGAAAAGAACAGAAATTCTATTATCAGTTCGAATTAAAAAAAGTTATATCAGTTCCTTGCATATAGACCACTGGTTTTAAATACTTTGACTTGGCTGTATGCACTTGTCAATCAAAGTATTTAAATCCAATGACCTACATACAAGGAACTGATATAACTTTTGTTAGTTCGAACTGATAATAGAAAGACTGCAGAAAAGAAATATTTGAAAAACAATGATTGTTTCTTTATAATCACTTCATCATCAGTATTGAGTTGTTTTCTATATTCAAGAACAGTAAAGAATTTGAAAATAAATTGTATTACACTAATGAAGTCAAGAAAATCAGTTTCCAAACAGGTCTTGATGTTTCTATGATTTTTTATTTTTTATTTTTTTAAGTAGAGAGAATTGCACACACATCCCTCGAGATTTGATGAAATTACACAGATATGACAGCTTTGGCCATATACACACAAACTTCCCTTAACATTTGAAAATTGTTGCATAAACATCCCATACCGTTAGATATATCCGTTAGTCAATGGTCAACAGTGTAAAAAGTCTAAAATACCCTTTATTTTTATTTAAATAAACTAAAAAATTAAAAAATAAGATAAAAAATATTATAAAAAAAAAATTCGATAACATAAATGTATCTTAAATCTGAAACCTGGAAAAAAAAAAATCATCTTTACAAATAAAAAAATAGGTTTTTAAACAATTTAATAAAAAATAAATTTTAAATTTTAAATTTATTTAAAATCAAGGGGGAATTGCACAAACAATTTTTTTTTTTTTTTTTTAAGATGAATTTTTTTTCCAACTTTCTGATTTAAGATACATTCATATTTTCTAAAAGATTTTTTAATATTTTTTTTATCTAATTTTTAATTATGTTTAAATAAAAATATAAGGTATTTTGGACTTTTTACACATTTGACCATTGACTAACGGATCCATCTAATGGTAGGGGATGTTCGTGCAACAATTTTCAAATGTTGAGGGAAGTTTGTGCGTATATGGTCAAAACTGCCATATTCGTGCAATTTTATCAAACCTCAAGGGATGTTTGTGCAATTCCCCCTACTTAAAAATTACAAGAACTATTATAATAAAACTGTCGAGACCGGTCGAGATCAAACAATACATGTGTATCTACTCCCGTAACGGGAAATAACTACTCCCACAACCCAAGAAAAACTCCCCACACATGCTTGTAAAATACACATGATAGAAGTTAAACCCTTCACTTATGTGGAAGGGAGGTTCACCACTAGCTCTTTTAAAAGGTGATGTTTTGATGGTTTTCAAGCTCAATCAAGATGCCGATTAAAGTAGTATCAAGAACAAACTTGATTAATAGAGTCACGTCAGCATTAAAAAGACTATTTAAGCAATTGATGATCACAAAACAGCTTTGAAGAAACAATGAGAGTGAATGAATACTTGGACCAGAGACTTGTGGCGAAGCTAACTTCGATTTGGTTATGAGAAGAATGTTATCAAGCTTATTACATGCTGTGGGGTTTCTAGTCACAACTAGGATTTTGATTTATTTTGTCTTCTGTTTTGTCATTTAAGAAAACTAAATTGTGCTTATTTTGCTGTATATTATCCAGTTTTCATTGCGCAGAATTACACAAACAATTTGTTCAAATAGCCGAAGAAAAAACTGCAAAATAAATTATTTTCCTTGTTCCTTGTTACCTTTTCACCCTGGGAAACATTTCAAAAAGCCTCTAATGGCTCAAGCCTCTTGCTTGTTTTTGTCCCTCTCAAACTTATCTATAGCTGTCTGAAGTTCATCTGTACCTCCAACAGCTCTCATGGTGTAGAAATAGACCCCAAACACGAATGATGTCAAACCCCCAGCTACTACCACATTCTTTGTTTTAAGACCAAGGCTGCTAAATCCTGAAATTCCAGCCATCTCACGATCAAAAACTCACTGCCCAACTGCTTGTACTTACAAAGCGTGCTGCACAGACCAAGAAAATGTGTTAGGGTTAGTCTTGTTTCTCTCACTCAATAACAACATTAAACAAGATAAGTTGATCTCAATTCTTTCTTCAGCAAAAACAGAACCAGGAAAAGGAAAAAAAAAAAAATGCATGATTTCTAGTCAATCGGCCACAGATAGGTTATATGATTTTGCTAACAGCGAATGAAAGGCCAATACTATTGGATGAATTAGAAGCATCTTGGATGTTCTTAACGTTCACCTTGTTGAACCAAAATCTAAGCAATCAAGTTTTTTATATACGGGAGGTGCAGGGTTGGGGCAGCTTGGTGCGGATCCACATCCCTGCTTCATTCCCCGCCCTGAGAAAGCAGGGTGTGAACAGGGGGGAATCTCTAGCATTTATGTCTCCACCCACGTTCCTAATCCGTCACTATACATACCATCTATTTTTCCAAAAAGTGGACTATTATCTATCAGAAACAACTTGCTAACCGAAACATTTTATCAAAACAATTTTGGATGGTCCTTAGGATATTTCTATTCGATCAATTAATGTTTTGAACTATATAAAAATGACAAAAGCAATTGAGGTAGATGCAATAAGATAAATATTTTGAAGATGAAATATGGTAATGTTACAAAAAGATGAAGCACAAAACACTCTTGTAAATCTCAATACTCATAATAAAACAATTAAAGAATAGCATCTAATTAGACATTCATATTTAGATAGAACAACATGCTTGGATGCATAAATTGATGAATGTGTTATGTCCGGATTCAAAAGCAGCCTTTTCTTTCCTTCTCTTATTAATAATAAATCCAAATTCACTTTTGGGATCGACGAGCAATCTGTTTTCATGACAGCCTAACAAGCTGTTTATTGAACCTGCCTATCCATGAAAACTCTTCTAATTCATTTCAATCTCCATATCTACAATCATATCTTTACGAAACAACATTACAATGTGATTCTATCTTCCGATGGCTTGACAACACATCCGTAGATAATGAAAACCAAAGCACCTTTCGACAATATTTTCACCTTTCTTGTATCTACCATAATTACAATTACTGAAAGTTTCCAAAACCAAAAATAGTTTCTAAACATCATTTTGTCCTCAATCACAGACCCTACTTCTAATATCGAATCATTAGGCATCTCAAAAATTCATGTCCCATACTCCTATGCTTTTGTAAGAAATACATATATACATGATCAACAATTCATACAGAAAATAAAAAATCTGAATCAATATTGTATTAGATAATGAGAGACACATTTATAATGTCATTCAAACAATTAGAATCTCATGAACAAAATTTCTAGAAGTTATGCGACTTAAAACCAACCAAATCCAAAAGGGTATAAAAAAAGAAGATGAAAAAAACAGTCAAAAATAAAAGAGAAGTTTAGGGTTATGAAACAAACAACTACATTAAGCAACCAAACAGAGCATACCCAGAGTATATATATTAAACAAAAATGAAAGAATGTAATTACAGAAATGAACCTTGTAGTGTTGAGTTCAAGGACACAAAAGGACTTCTCAAAACCCTAAAAAACCCGTCAAGCCAGTGAAGAGAAGCTTACGATCGCACAAACAACAAGAGTCGACAAGAGTGGACAAGACGACCTCAATTGTCGAATTGGGCTGGTTTGGGACATGCTTGTGTTAAAAGCCCAATATACTTACCCAAATCAGCCCAATCAAATCATTACATTATTGTTTTCGATTTTATTACTCTACTGCTTAACTATTCTTACATCCTCATAGAGTTTGGGATATGATCCTCTACTGATCTGATCTTTTTCCCTGACCTAAAACACTTGAAGATAATAATCTATATTTAAAGATAATGGAAGTAAAATAAATAAATAAGTAAATCTCAGCCATTTATTACACATGTCACCATATCTATATAGGTTGAGACAAAGATCAGATCAGTAGAGAATCCAAATTCCATAGAGTTTACCCATATTTTTAAAAAATATATATATTGAATTTCTACATCATTGTATTTGAATATAAGTCTGTGTTGACCTAGTGATACAAGGTGGATGTTAATAGGAACAAATCACATTAAATGAGCAAGAAAGTAGTTTAAAAGGATTTTTCATAATATATGTTTAAAATTGAAAAGGTTTTGTGAATTTTAAAAATAAAATGGTTTTTATTTATTTATTTTATAGATCAAAAAATTTCTTAGACTAATTGGCACTAGACCCCTATTGAATTATACACGAATTTGTAAACTGCCTCATGAATGTTTTTTTTAGGCATTAAACCCCTTGAATTGTTTGAAACTGGCAGAAAGGGACGGAACCCTTATTTTGTTTGTTGACCCTGACACGTGTGAAGCCACTAAGGGCATTTTAGTCATTTCGAGACTACTGCTAATTAAAAAATAAAAAGTCATTAACAATAATTAAAAATAATACTTAAAATAATTAATAATAATAATATCTCTCTCATTCAACTCTCAAATCCAGATCTCAACCAAATTAAATTTTTTTTTAAAATCTGGATCTCAAATTTTCAAATCTAGATCCCACTAATCTCTTCTCCTCTTTCCATGAATCTCTTCTTCTTAACACCAAACCCATACTATCAAACACCAACCCAGAAATTAGATTTCAAACCCTAATCTTTTCTCTTCTCTTCTCTCTCGAATATTTTCTTCTCAACACCAAACTCATACAATCAACATTGCAACAAAACCCTAGCACTATCCAAAACCGCCGAATCTAGGCAAGAACATGATCTGGAATTCTTCATCACCAGATCATGTTCCAACTCTCTCTCTCACGAATCTCCCTCTCTCTCTAAACCCTCACTTGCGAACACGATCTAGGCAAGAACACAATCTAGTGGTGAGGGTTGATGGGGCTACGAGTGTGGTTTGGTGTAGGTTCAATTTGGCCGATGGTTGTTTGACAACGGGGATGTTTGGTGGGTGTAGTTAATGGTGGGGGTTAGGTGATTGATGTTGAATATGGTTGGTGTGGGTTTGTGATGATGGTGATTTCTTGAAAACTAAAGAGGTTGTGGCTGGTTGTGAAGAAAAAGAGAAGAGAGTGAAGTGGGAGACGGCAGTGATGGTGGTGGTCCTCTAGGTTTGGGACTGGGTTTGTGTTTGGGATTGGCTGGGTTTGAGTTTGGTGGCTAGTATATGTTTAACGTTTAGATATTTTTCGATTTTGAGTTTTTGATTATTTTTATGCTGATAATTTGGTGGAGATTGATGATGGTGATAAAGATTTTGGTAAGAAGATGATTCTCGGAGATTAATTTCTGGGTTTGTGTTTGATTGTATGGGTTTGGTGTTGAGAAGAAGAGATTCGAGGAGAGAGAATAAGAGAGATTAGGGTTTGAATTTTTTTTTAATATTCTTTTTTTAATTTCTGTTAATATTAATTATTTAATTTAATAATATTTATTATTTTTAACAATCCAAAATTTCAAATTTATTATTATTTTTTAATTATTTTTAATTATTTTTTAATTTTTAATTAGTAGCAGTCGTGAAATGACTAATGTAAGATCCTTGATTTATGTTGGCTTGATTCCATTGCAAAACACTCTTTATTTGTAATGGTTAGTTGTTTAGGTGGTTCTTGGTGAAAAGAAGCTTCAAAGGAGAATAACAACTTCTCATGCAAATATCGTCTTCAAGAGGAAAATCGCTTACTTGGATGCTAAGGTATCAAGATTCTTCTTCCTCTTGCAAGGTGTAAGCGCACACACATAATTCATTTATGTGTGTCCCTGCATCGTTGTGCTACATTTGGTATAGCACATTCATACACTTATTGAAGTATGCACATGCATTTGTATCATATTGACAAACATTGTAGAATTGCATGTTCTAGGACTATCTCTAGGAAATGGCATACTTGTGTGATGTTGTATTTATTTGTTTGTGTTTCTTTTGTTTTGGACTTAAACATGATATCATATGATTCTTTATTGAGTCCCGGTCATTTCGGTTACTCATTCATTAGGTTTCGAGTCCAAACTAGGAAGTTACACTACTTTTCGTTCTCATACATTATGTTGCCTTCTTCGTCATATATCGAGTCGAATTTTTAACATTTTGTCAAAGTTTCATAGTCTTCCTTGTGCATGAGGGAGTCATGGTTCGTAATCCAAAGATGGATTTGAATTCGGAGTTCGGATGCCCGAATACGGCTGAAGAATGCGAAAGGAGCGCGAGAGAGGTGAGCAATGGCCAAAGGCCATTGGAGGGACCTCTCGTGAGGGGCGCGTGTGGCTCACGACCTCAACACCCCTCTGCCCCGTGAGGCTCACGCGCCTCTCACGGGGATGGGTGCTGTGGCCTCCTTTGGTTGGCCACCTAATTTCTCTCCTTCTCTTTTTTAAATATCTTCCTCCTTCCCTCCAAATGTATGTGAAGCAAAAAATTGAAAAAGAAAGAGTGCAGAAATTTCTTCAAGTTTTTTATTTCTTGTTTTGATCATATCTCTCTCATTTGAACTCCGAATCAAGTGATTCAAAAGTCAAATATGTTGTTCTTGAAGAGAGGAACAAACCCCAAGCATTTTTAGAACCAAATGATGTTGTGATTTTGTGCAGTAATCAGATTTCAGTTCGTGGATCATCATTTGTAGGTGAAACATCTTCTTCTTACTTTCTCTTTTGATCATCTCATTTAATCTTCCTATTTGATAAATGAAAAGTGTTAAGGATGATGTTAATTCATGTTCTAGGTTTGTTTGATCGATTGATTGTTAAGTTTTAGCTTTGTGATCTCATTTGAATATATTCTAGCTCAACTTGATTCACATGAAATTGATTTTAGAAATGTTTTGTATGATGTGCTTCATGATGATTTCTATGTTTAATTTCATAATATAAGAACTAGGTTTTTTGAGCTTGATATTGAATATTCTAATCTTGTTCTTATTGATTGACATGCTTTGATTTCTAGATAACTTTGTGATTGAGTGTTAATAACTTATTCTAGTTGTCTCTTGCATGTTCATAGAGCTTGTGTGATCTACTTGTTCTATTTAATTGTGTTTGCATCATTTGCATCATTTAGATCATTTTGCCTTGCAAAAGGTTGAAGTCTCTTTCAAAGTGAGTGAAGCTTTGTTTAGACCAAGAAAACTTAGCTAGGAAAGTGTTCCGGATAGCCAAGCAAGAAGTCTTAGTTAGGATCAAGAGGATCCGAATAACTAAGCAAAAGTCTTAGCTTAGAGTGTGATACTCCAGATGGTTGAGCTAGGGAAGCTTGACTAGGATCTTTGTGATCCGGATAGCTAAGCAAGAAATCTTCCTAGAGACATGAGTGTCTTGGATAGGAAGTTGCTTCCTAGAGGTGTAGGACACACCTTGGATAAGGAGGAGGCAAAGTTGTAGGGAAAAACGTATGCACGCATCGGAAGTGAGACTAAAAGAGGTTTTAGTATAGTTTAATATTTTTCCATAAGTTGAACCTTAACCCTTTAATTAATTAACATATATGATTAAAAGTATCATACCTTTGTTGCGTGATCCGATTGACGTTGCGTCGATGGTAATCCGCAAGATCTTCCAATCCAATCACAAACGTGAATCACCTAGGAACGTGGTCTCCCTTCTCTTTGAATTGTGTACCTGAAGATGGATAACAAAACTTTTTCTTTTTCATTAGTCACTAAACCTCCAAAAGATAACAAAGAACGTTCTGGTCACTTTTGAATTCTCAATTTAATGATCGAAACTCGCGTGAACCTTATTCGAAGTTGTGCACAAAACCTAATGATGTATAAGCTACTAGTGCACTATCGAAGTAAAACGATCTCTTCTCTTTTTCTCTATTGGCCGAAATCTCACATTAATGTCTAGAGTTGAATTTTATTTTTTCTCAAGCAAAAGTAAATAACTCTCAAGCCTAAGACCTAGCGGGTGGCCGAAATCTATATTTACATATATATATAGGGTGGCCGAATTCCCTCTTGCTTTTAGTTAGGGTTGGCCGAATCCTATGATAGGAAATCTACAAGGTGGAAGAAATCCTCACTCTAAGAGGATTTGTGTTTCACCCATATTCCTATCAATCTTTAGACTCCAAACCCTAATCGAACTCTTTAGTGTATTTGTGACTATATCAAAGACTTCCTAATTTGACTAGATAAATAAAATCCTTTTATTTATCTTCTTATCAAATAAAGTCTTTTATTCTCATTATACTACCACAATAGTATACTACTAAGAAACATATTTCTTAGTCAGAAAAAGATTTTGATTTTTAATTAAATAATCAATCAATCAATTAATTAATTTCCATTTAATCAAATAATAAAATAAAATAATATATTAGACTTTTATATAAGCCTTGCCGCCCATATATACATACATGAGCTATATATTATTTTCTTATTTCATTTAATCTATTGGACTTTAATTAAAAGACCCACATGTGAACTAGGCCCAATCTTACTAAAAGAAACAAGTCCACATGCCTTAATACAATTCTAGATAGACCCATAAATTAGTCCTAGTTCGGTAGAATATATCAAGTGATCCATGCAAGTCTGTGTAGATTGGGGATCTTGGTGGGCTATATAAATTTAAGCTTCAATAGACATAACCCAATCATAATCAACAAATGATTCACTTAGGTTCGATTTATTAATTTTAGTTCATTCCACTAAAGAACTAAAATTGCACTCTTAAATAAAGATAAAACAAGTAAATGTTTCTCATTCATACCCTAGACAATCTTATTGGAGATAGTTAATCCTCGTGAATAATATCAGTAATCGCCAAGAGCTCATAGACTGCCTATAGCTCTCCAAGTTACCATATTTACTCATATGACCATATTTTGAATTTGGATATTTTGACTTGTCCAGAAGCCATGTTTTCAATAGTCACTATCGGAATCTCAACGTTGAGATTTAATATCCAATACCTCAAAACATCCATATGATGATATTATACTCTCATTTAATAAATGGAGCCATGATGTCCATATCTATAAATGAAGTCCTCTATCGATTAGCAAATGAATACCACCAAACTATCGAAGATAGATTATGCTATATAATCGTACTAATTGATAGCTCAAATGATAACACTTGTAACCATAAGTCCATCATTTATCTCAGGATTAAGATAGACTCTTCGATTGTCCTCATAATGAAAAGACTTCTATCTACTGACGGCTCGTGATAAAGTATTTCATTGTGATCCTATTCAATGCACCTAGTGCACTATATTCTTTTACTCAAAGACACTTTGATTATTTAGACCCATCATAATATATTTGATCCCACTCAAATGCTAGCAAAAGAATCTACAACTTTAACAAGATAAAGGTGCCCAACTTTTACCTTAAGTTGTGAACATTATTCAAGACTAACTAAAGAATTGTGTCTCCCTCATACATATCTAGATGTACGAACAATTCTTCTTTTCTCATAGTCTTTTGACCTTATGATTATTTACTTTTGACAATTATAATATTCAATCTATAAATGTTATAAGATTTGTTTAAAACAGAAATCACTTTATTAATATGAAAAAATTGTCAAAAACAATATTACACTCTTGCTATTGAGCATAATCCTAACAAAAGTGACTCATTTGGCCTTGAGGGTAGAATATGAGTTGATAGCCTAGGGTGTTTATCATGTGTTGATTGTCTTGAGTGTGTATCTCCTTTCATCATAGTGAATTGCTTGCATGTGGTTATTGTATCAACCAGTGGATGTTTCCTCTTTGAGGTTTTACCATGTAAAAATACTTGTGTTAAGTTTCGTTTTATATTTCATTATCTTCCATATCTTGCATTGATTGCATCACTTGTATATTGATTTTGCATGTGTTAGTTAATACAATTCATTTGTTAAGACACATCAGTGTGTGCATTTCTTGTTGTATTCCACAAAATTAAATTTGGAAGAAATTGGGCCTATACCTATTCACCCCCCCCCCCCCCCCCCCCCCCCCCCCCCCCTTCTAGGTATATATTACACTATATTGCTTAAGGGAATTTCAACTAAAATGCCCTTAGTGGCGGCGCACGTGTTAGGGTTAGCAGACGGAATAAGGGTTCCATCCCTATTCCATCCATTTCTGCCAATTTCAAACAATTCGAGGGGTTTAACGCCTAAAAAAAAAACAGTCAAGGGGCAGTTTGCAAATTCGCGTATAATTCACGGGGATCCAGTGCCAATTAGTCAATTTCTTATTTTGAAATCTTCTTGGCTCCCTAAGCAGGCTAGTTCCATTCTAGCCAGATGCATCTAGTTCTTCCACACAAGTTATGAGGTCCAATACAAGTAGCATCCTCTTGCATACTTTTTCAGTTTCCACACTGATTTAACATGGAAACAGAAGAGAAAAATACAATTTTACTAAGGATAAATATAGTATAATACTAATAGATCTGATGATAAATGTGAAAACTGATTGCTACCTACTCGAGTGATACCAATAAATGAAAGCTTTCCTTTTCTCTAAATTAAAGCTATTAAAGGTTCCAACTTCATGATTTCTAAAACAAAAGATTTGTGGAAATCACATGTTTCTTATAGAGCCAAGAAGATTTTCAAAATAAGAAATTTTGTGATCCATGAAAACCATTTTAATTTTAAAATTCACAAAACGTTTTCAGTTTGTACCATAAACATTTTTAGTCTCTTTCTCCTACTTAGAAGCATTCATTAACGAATACAGTAATTGTGTTAAGTGTTCAATTAATTTAACTTGACATTTTTTTATTTTTTTTTTATGGATTGTGGAATTAATATATTCAAATGATGTTTGATTGAAAAGCACAAGGAACAGGATACAATTACAATTAAGATGAGTGATAGATGAGGAGATGTCTAGATAGATGGATGTCAAATGAGTAGTGACAAAGGTAAGGAATGTAGAGAATGGGAGGAGAAGAATGATTGGGTGAAAGTAATCTAGATTTGTTGTTGAGTTTGGGATGGAAAAGGTAGTTCAAGTTTATAGATGGATGAAGCTGAGTTAGGGAAAAATGGAGGAGAGAATTGCTCTTCAAATCTGAAAATTTCGTGTATGGAAAAGCTCTCCTTTGAAAAGGGAGAAGACAACAACTTATATAGGCTTGAGATGTTGTCCTATAACTGATAGAAATGTTGAGGTATCATATGTCGCGGTCACATTTTCACGGTCTGGAGATAGCAAGAGTGGCCGCGACAGATGGTTATACGGTCTTCGATTTGGTTCTCACAGTCATTTTTCATCTTTCTCGCGGCCTTGGAGACAACGACATCTGAACAACAACAATTGGATCTGAGATCTCATGAGCAGTCATTGTTTGACCACACAGCAACACTAGGCAACAATGCTGGACCTGATTATTTATTGATTTTCCTCTTCTCTATCGCGGTCATCTTCATAGCGATATTACAATCGCGATAGACCTGATTGATTTATCATATTTAATAACTCTCTGTCACAGTGTCCTTCTCAGCGACACTTCAACATTGACATTTCCTTGGCCTTGATCATCATTGCTTCAAGCCCCCGTCGTGGTGTCCATATAGCGACACTTAGATAGCGACACTCTTCTAAGTTAATTCGTTGTTGGCTTACATGCGACAGAACTGTGACAATGTCCTGTTTCTTTACCTTTTTGTACCTTTTGTATCTAATTCTTATCCATCTTCACAAATGCCTTTATTTATGGCACTAATAATCTTGAAACACTTAATTAACATTGTTAAAACACAGGAAAATGCTTGAGAATCAAGCGAAAAGAGTAGGAAATGAGGGTCAAAATCATGTCTATTTTGGCTTGATCAAATACTCTCAAACCTATCTTTAGCTAGTTCTCGAGCAAAACAATCACAAAACAGCCCAAGGACATGTATTAATATCATTCAAAGATTTTCAATTAAGCATTAACTCTTTTTGCAAAGGATTTACTAGCCATTAAATAACTTGCGAAGCCAACATGAAGAGATTAAAACAATGATGTACTAATGAGGAATTAGACATGTAAGAAATGCTACGTAAAGATTAAGGGCATGCCAATCTAGATAAAATTGCACGCAGCGCGATCCTACATTCAAAATGCCAAAGCTTCAAAAGCAAAAATGACATTTGGTTTAGAATGTAATTCGCCTTAACATCTAATCCTCACCGGATTTTCTCTCAATTTTGCTCAGATTCCTAGGGTTCACTCAAGATCCATATGCAATATGAGTTCATGTCATGGATATCAAATTTAATTGCATATGATAAGTTTTTAAAACACAATTTCTGAAAATGAAGTCCCATGAATGGAATTGCAAGCCATGAATTAGAAAGAACATGCATCAACCAAAATTTACAAAGTGGAAATTCCTAAAGATCATGAAGGTCTTTCTTTTGGTTGTAATGGGGACTTAGGTGAATGGTGAGTCAAATAATGGGAAAAATAGATAGCAAATAATCTAATGATTACACTAAGGCATACATTATAATAATGAGTTCAATTTGCTCGTAACACATTCTCATTCACACTTTTTGGCGTCTAGGCTTACAATTACAATTCAATTATGCAATCTCTACTCTATTTTTTTTTTTTTTTTATTGAGTAGCTCATTCAACTTTTCATTTTCTATCTAGGCCAATTGTGCCTCATTCATCTTTTGTTTCTCTTTCCTCTTTCCTTTTCTTTGCTTGTTTTTTTTTTTTTTTTTTTTTTTCTTTTCATGCTTTGCATTCATCTATTCATTTCAATCCTTTTCTTTTTCTTTGCTTTTCATTCATTCTTGCATTTCAATACTTTTGCACACATTTACATGCCTAGGCACACTTAAAATATATATTATGAGTGTCTAAAACAACCTAGGAGGGGGGGGGGGGGGGGGGGGTGAATGGGTTGTTAATCGAATATTACCAATTTTTTGATTAGTCGGTATTAATAATATAACCCAATACAAACATACAACAAAAATCAAGTAAAGTGCGGAAATTAAAGAACACTTGATTTTTACATGAAAACCCTCCAACTAGGAAAAAACCATCGGGTGTAGTGCCATAGAAATCCACTATATGAAAAGAAAGTTACACCCTCAAGCGATATACAGATTCTCACTCTCGATAACTTCAGGCTATGGACACTACCACTCGCCACTCTTGGTTCAATCTGAATGATATCCCCCGATCCACTACTCTTGGCGTGAGCACCCCTTAATCTACCCGCAGACCTTTTATAGCGGTACTTGACAATGCTTGCCAACCAACCCTTGGTTGCAAGACTTCACTTGCTTATGTAACTTCACTTAGAAGCCACAAGACTTTGACTCGTTGAAGAGTATACGGTCTAAGTGTACATATGACAATATACTAAAATGCAATAATGTGTAAGACTATACACAAAATGCTTAATTAGATGTTATAATGCAATTTAACAACCTAGTTATCAAATAATGCCTACTTGCCCAAACATAAGGACTCAATTAGATGTATAGATAAAATCTAACAACCTAATTGTCAAATAAAGTCCAACCAACACAAGTTGTCACAACATATAACAAGGGCAATAGATATGCAATCAAGAAATGCAATTAATGAGGCATAAATATCAAAATCTAGATGTAAGGCATAAAGACTTAGCTAGAAGGGCAATATGGTCCTAAATTCTAGCTATTACAAACAAACCTAATCATGTTATCAAAGACTCATAAATATTTGCAATAAAGAGAGTCTAGGTAATCAAGCAATAAATACCTAATCTATAGTAAGAAGAACAATAAATAATATTCAATGAAGTTCTAACTTACCTAGTCATGAAACCATGAAGACCCATGCTCAAATGATGTTGAATGATGTAAGATGGAGATGGGTTTTAGGTTTAGAGAGTTAAAGAAGCAATTTTGGTGCTTTCTCTCACAAGAGACCCTTTGCTCTCTCAAGAACAAGTATTTTCGTGATCTAGGGTTTTTAGTTATCAACTGAAAGGGGAAAGTGGGATATATAAAGAGCCCACTCAAAACTGCACCGTTTTGACAAAATCCTCGTCAGACCGCTGCGCGTACCACGGTACAAGTAAGTGTCCAGACCGCAATACATACTGCATCACAACTCTGGACAACTTTGCGGTATGGACTGCTGTAGAGGCAACATGCACCAACGACGGTATAAACCATGGTATAGCACAAAGGCCTCATTAGTCTAGATCGCGGGAGGAACTGTTGTGCATACAAATGCACCAACCGTGGTAACCAACGCATGATACACTCTAGAACCAACCGTTGTTGGGATTGCAATATAGGCAGGTGCATGTACAACGACCTGTACCGTAGTGAATAGATAAAATCTCTTTTCTAGGCATTCAAACACACCTAACCTAATATGAATGTTGTGCAAGTGTGAAATGTGATGAATGACATAGATACACAAAAGCAAGATAAGTAAATATGCATGCAATTGTGTGTGTGCACCTAATCTCTTCAAGAATCAAGGTCAAGTGATATACCTTTTGAAGCTCTTGATCTTAAAGTCATGGAGATGCTTGGAAGCTTTCTTGATAATCATCAAGATGACCTAAGCTACCCATTACACAATTATCCCCAATGTGGTTTGTCATGAAATAAGCCAATTATAAAATAGAGGTCCTTACATACACGTATCAACAATTTCAAAAATCATAGCTTACATTCATCACCCTAAGCCTTAGCAAATCATTTGGTATAAGGTAGGTCAAGTATATAGGCTATATGGTTAAATGTAGATGTGGTTCATGAATGAAAAGCTTAGATGTGTTTGGCTTCAAAATGTCATGGGAGCACACATTAGAGGGTATGGAAGTGTTTAAGCCAATTTTGTAGTTTTTCACATGCATTACCTAAAGTCCTCTCTAAAGGTTTGTCCACAAAGCAAATTAAGGCATCCATAAGCAGTCCATGAAATTCTATGGCAAATAATATTTAAGTGCAAATGAGACCTATACATGCTTGTATGAGTGTTTGAGAGTTAGTGTTTAAAGAGTGAATGCATTCCTTCAAAAGTACGCTTTTTAGGCTGTGTTTGTGAAACTCATAGGAAGTCTCCACTATTAATCTCTAGCCTTCAAGCAAAATTGATAATTCACTCCAATATTATGAGAAAAGAACTAGCGCACTTTGCGCAATGCAATCCTAAATGGCATGACGTTAATCTAAACCAAGCAATCGCAAAGATGTACAATTTCTCACTTGCTCGTGCAATAACACAATCTCAACAAGCAAAATATGCTAAAATATGGCATTATCACAAGATTTTTGAAAAATTCTGCTCAAAGCTTGAGAGGTGTTGCGCACAAGTACCCCCAAACCTAAATTTGACATTGTTCTCAATGTTCTCAGGTATTAAAAACCAGTTTAAATGGCGCAACTCATCAAATACAAAACAAAGAGTTGTAAAAACATCAATGTCCTTCAATCAATCAAAAAATTCCCCAAGAATGCAATCAAGTTGTTCATTCATCCATATATGCTCAAAATCTTCCAAAAGAGATATAATCTTGGAAGTTCACAAATAAAACTCATCCATCGATCAACAAAAGAGCAAAAATGAAATCACATCAAAAACCTAAATCCGCTACCACAAACATCTCACACCCTTATTCTAAGCAAAAAGGAAATAAAGAAAAACATAAAATAAACAAAACAAAAACTCAATGTAGAAAATAAATATGATAGAAATAAGTAACATAATATCAAAACAAATATCCAACACAAAAGTAAACTCAACAATGTAATAATGAAATCAAAACAAAATGTTCAAACTATCCAACAATAATATAAGTCATGCACATGTGATGGACAAAATATGATCAGTAATGGGGTAGGTGGTGGTGATGACTACTCTGAGTCCTCCTCTACATGCACGCCTTTTTCAGCTCTGCCTCTCTAACTTCTGCCTCTCATTGTAAACGCTCATCAACTATCTTCAACTGGGCTGCCTCCTCATTGACGGGAGGACCTCATGTAGAGCGAACTTCGTTGTCCTATAGTGATCGTGCTAGTGCCAACTCCAACTGAGCGGCCTCTTCATCAATAGACTAGGCAACCTGAACAACTGGTGCAGATAAAGTCTTTATAACAACTGTAGTGCTGGGCCCAAGTAGAGTAACTGGATCGGCTGTCTTCCTGGTCCTCTTAATGTAAGGAGTGAGTCTCAACTCCTTTCGGAGATTAGTGAAATCCTTGACCAAACCCTCGGTCAACTTCCTCACAATACTGTCTAAGGCCCTCTGTCTGGTCAGGATCTTGTCTTGCCTCTCAGCTAAAGCCAACCCATCTAGAGAATGGATGTCAAATGGGTAGTGACAAAGGTAGGAAATGTAGAGAATGGGAAGAGAGGAATGATTGGGTGAAAGTAATCTAGATCTGTCGTTGAGTTTGGGATGGAAAAGGCAGTTAAAGTTTAGAGATGGATAAAGTTGAGTTAGGGAAAAATGGAGGAGAGAATTGCTCTTTAAATCTGGAAATTTCATGTATGGAAAAGCTCTCATTTGAAAAGGGATAAGACAACAACTTATATGGGCTCAAGATGTTGTCCTGTAATTGCTAGAAATGTTGAGGTGTCATGTGTCACGGTCACATTTTTAAGGTTTGGAGATAGCGACAGTGACTGCGATAGATGGTTATACGGTCTTTGATTTGGTTGTCGAAGTAATTTTTCATTTCTCATCTTTCTCGCGGTTTTAGAGGCAGTGACATCTAAACAGCGACAATTGGATCTGAGATCTCATGAGCAGTCGTTGTTTGACCACACAGCGACACTAGGCAGCGACGCTGGACCTGATTGATTTCTTGATTTTCCTCTTCTTTGTCGCGGTCATCTTCACAACGACATTACAACTGCGACAGAAGACATGATTGATTTATCAAATTTCAAAACTCTTTGTCGCGGTGTCCTTCTTAACGACACTTCAACAACGACATTTCGTTGGCCATGATCTTCATTGCTTCAAGCCCTCTATCACGGTGTCCATATAGTGACACTTAGACAGCAACACTCTTCTGAGTTTAGTCATTGTTGGATTACACGTGACAGAACCGTGACAATGTCCTGTTTCTTCACCTTTCTTGTACCTTTTGTATCCAATTCTTCTCCATCTTCACAAATGCCCTTATGCCACTAATAATCCTGAAACACTAGATTAACATTGTTAAAACACGGGAAAATGAACGAGAATTAAGCAAAAATAATAGGAAATGGGGGCCAAAATCATGTCTGTTTTGGCTCGATCAAGTGCACGGGTCCCTACCCGTGAAGTCTTCTCGGATGTTTTTCCCAGTCCTAATGCGTGGGTGTTACATGGGTCCCTACTTGCGCAGTCCTCTGTTTTTACCTTATGAATCAAAACGACGTAGTTTCACATAGAGCACCTATTTAAACCCCTCTTTCTCATCTTCTTCACTAAGACCACAAAATTAAAACCCTAGAGAAAGAGATAGATTAAGTGGTTCTAGAGAGAGAAAGCTTCAAGCTTCATTTCTTGACTATTCAAACCCAAAACCCATGCATCCATGACATCTTTCATGCATTAATCTTTCATGGGTCTTCATCATTAGCTAACTTGGTAAGTTGAACAAATACTCCATCTTTGTTAATTGTTCAAACTTCCCAAGATTGTGTTTTTATTGCATTTATTAGTTGATTAAATGATAGGACTCTATTTATTGCATCTATTCATCAGTTCTATTGTATGATCAGGTTTGTTTGTGATAGCTTGCATGATTAGGTTGTTTTACCTAAATAGCTAAGTTTTGAATATTCTCGTGAGATTAATTAATAACTAGGTTGATAGATTTATGTTTATAAAGCTAGTTAAGCTCTCTTGAATATTCATGGTTGTTTGTTAACAATTAGATTGTTGAAAAATCTGTACACAACTAATTGAGTTCACATGTATGGGTATGTTGACATTGTTTGATAGCTCGAATTGTATGTCTTTGATAACATCTAGCTAAGTCTTTATGGTTTTCATTTAGACATTGATAACTAGGATTTGTTGCTTGTTGCATTTGTTAGAATTATGCTCAATAGCAAGAGTGTAATATTGTAATTAACAATCTTTTTCATATTAATAAAGTGATTTCTGGTCTAAACAAATCTTATAGCATTTATAGTTTAATATTATAATTGTCAAAGTAAATAATCATAAGGTCTAAAGACTATAAGAAAAGAAGAATTGTTCGTACATCTGGATATGTATGTGGTAGACACAATTCTTTAGTTAGTCTTGAATATTGTTCACAACTTAAGTTAAAGGTTGGGCACCTTTATCTTGTTAAAGTTGTAGTTTTCTTTTGCTAGCATTTGAGTGGGATCAAATGAGATATGATGAGTCTAAAATCATCGGAATGTCTTCGAGCAAAAGAATCTAGTGCACTGGGTGCATTGAGCTGGATCACAATGAAATACTTTATCTATAACCGTCAGTAGATAAAAGTCTTTTCATTATCAGGACAATCGGAGAGTCTATCTTAATGCTGAGATAAGTGATGGACTTATGGTTGCAAGTGATATCATTTGAGTTATCAATGAGTACGATTATATCGCATAGTCTATCCTCGATAGTTTGGTGATATTCATTTGTTAATCGATAGAGGACTTCATTTATAGATATGGACATCGTGGCTCCATTTATTAAATGAGAGTATAATATCATCATATGGATGTTTTGAGGTAATTGGATATTAAATCTCAACGTTGAGTTTTCGATAGTGTCTATTGAAAACATGGCTTCTGGACAAGTCAAAATATCCAAGTTCAAAACGTGGTCATATGAGTAAATATGGTAACTTGGAGAGTTATAGGCGGTCTATGAACTCTTGGCGATTACTGATATTAATCACGAGGATACACTATCTCCAATATGATTGTCTAGGGTATGAATGAGGAACATCTTCCTTTTCTGTCTTTATTTAAGAGTTCAATTTTAGCTCTTTAGTGGAATGAGTTAAAATTAATGAATCGGACCTAAGTGAATCATTTGTTGATTGTGATTAGGTTATGTCTATTGAAGCTTAAATTTAGATAGCCCACCAAGATCCCCAATCCACACAGACTTGCATAAATCACTTGATATATTCTACCGGACCAATTATGGGTCCATTTAGAATTGCATTTAATGTATTAAGAATATAATTTGCACATTATTTATTTAATGGGCTGCTCAATTATATTAATATATTAATGAAAGGCATGTGGGCTTGTTTCTTTTAGTAATAATGGGTCTGGTTCACATGTGGGCTTTTTATTTAAAGTCCAATGGATTAAATGAAATAAGAAAAATAATATAAGGCCCATTTATTTAAGTGGGGCGGCAAGGTGCATTTTAACCTAATATATTATTTTGTTTCATTGTTTTAATTAAATAAGAATTAATTAATTTATTAATTAATTGTTTAATTAAGAAACAAATATTTTCTAATCAGGAAATATATTTCCTAGAGTAATACTATTGGTAGTAGTATACTAAAAGTAAAAGACTTGTTTGATAAGAAAATAAATAATTAATTTTATTTATTTAATCAAATAAGAAGTCTTTTTATTTAGTCAAATAAAAGAATAAAAGATCTATGAGTTGGATTAGGGTTTGAAGTCTATTCTTTTAGAAATTAGGGTGCAACACAAACCCCTTTTAGGAGTGTGATTTGCGGCAACCCTAGTGTAAAAAGAGAGCAAGATTTCGGCAACCCTAATAGAAAAGAGGAAGCAAATTTAGGCCACCTATATATTCACACATATAGAATTCGGCCACCCTAGGCATTGTGCTTGAGAGACAATTTTCTTCTTCTTCTTAATTCATAGAGAGCATTATTTTTATTCTACTAAAACAAAAAAGAGTTAATAGATTATTCTTTGATGGTACACTATTTGCTTGTTCATTAATAAGCTTGTGTGTACAACATCGATTTAGGTTCACGCGAGTTTCGATCATTAGATTGAGAACTCAAAAGTGACCAGAATAATCTTAGTCTTCTTTTGATTGTTTTTGTGACTAACAAAGAAAAAGAAAAGTTTGTTTGTCCATTCACAGGTTTGCAATTCAAAGAAAAGGGAGACCACGCTCCTAGGTGATTCACGTTCGTGCTAGGATTGAAGATCTTGCGGATTACCATCGACGTAAGTCAATCGGATCACGCGACAAAAGGTATTCTTCTTTTGTTAGATAATATATATGTTTAATTGATTAAAGGGTTTAAGGTTCATAAAAAGGAAAAATTTTAAAAGTTACTAAATCAATTTTTTAGTCTCGCTTCCGCTGCGTGTACTGCGATTTTTCCCTACAATTGGTATCAGAGCCTGGTTGAACCCTTTTAATTAATTAACGTATATATACGTGGATCTATTTCTTTTTATTGTGATTATGCATGTTTAGAAAGATATGGCACTCTAGGTATTCGCATATATAATTACATGTGATGTATGGATTTATATATGTTTTATGTGAATTGTTGTTGCTCAATTTTGGTCCTAGATTTTCAATGTAATTTTTGTTTCGGAATTGTAACAAGAAGGGTGGTCTATTAATGCCATAATTCCTTCTTGGTAGTTGCTAAGTTGTTTTATTTTTATTTTATTTTAAGTGTAGTTTTTACTGCAGTTTTTTTTATTTATTATGTGCAGTTTTTGTTTGTAAATATACTGCAGTGATTAAAAAAAAAAAAAATACTGCAGTATTTTATTTGTTTAAATACTGCTGTAAAGTATTCGGGTATTGAAGATTTGAAGACACGAAGAAAAACGAAGCAACCGGAACCGAGGACGAGCACCGTGCGCACCCTAGAAGTGGATTGGGCTGCGCATGGCAAGCCCAAAACTTGGTGGGCTGTGCACGGCAGCCCTGGGAGGCTTCATGGGCTGCGCACAGCAGCCCCTTTGTGGGGTTATGGGGTGTGTCGCCCATGGGAGGAGGCCAAAGGATGAGCGTATGGTTGATGGGCCACTTGAAGATCTTGTATTCCTAAACAATTGTAATTTACTTGTTTTTCTAGGATGGGCCAAAATTGTTGCTATTTAATTTTTGCTTAAAGATTACAATATTTGTTATTGTATGATAACATGGCATATAGAATAGGAGTGCCACTCATATATCTCTTTTGGTATGAACATGCATTGAATGATTTTGGTATCTAAATTGGCATCTAGATAACTTGGTAAATCATTCTTTGGGATTTAATCACACGCCTTAAATAATTGAGTGGGAGAAGGTGTTTTTGTAACACCTATGGCCTCCAAGGTTAGTTGAGCTTTATTATTTATTGGTAATCCCCCCAAGGGGCGTCCATGAATGGAATTTAGCAATATACTTCTTTACAAGGATAGACTAGACAATGGACTCAAACGAGATCTACTCCCCAAGGAGGGATTTTCGTGAGAGAAAATTGAGGGTTGATATCTTGGTAACACACTCAATGTCATTTTATTGATATCCTCCCAAGAGTTCTTGTCAATAAAATTGCAAGGATAAAATTGAAAACGCTGGTTGTTATGTTAACAATTAGGTGGGACCTAGTCTAACTAGTAAATGGTGCGAACTCCCAAAGGAGGTGTAACATTTATGGGTGTTGGATCACTGTTGAATTTTATGATTGAGTTATTTATTTAATTCAAGATAAATATTTAAAAGTGCTTTATCATGATTATTTACTTATATATGTTTTGTTTTATTCAGAAATCATGACCCCATCACTTATGAACATCTTGAAAGATAACACTTTAACTGGAGATAATTATGTCACATGGAAAAGGAAAATTGGGTTGTTGCTGCAAAGTGAAAAACATAAGTTTGTTCTAACTACTCCTAAACCACCTGCTCCTAATAATGAATCTAGCATAATGTATAGAGATGAGTATGAGCAGTGGAAGACTTCAGATGATATGACCAAATGTTATATTATGGCCACTATCTCCGACGTGTTGCAACAGCAGCATGAAGGAATGGAGTCCGCTGCTGATATAATGATGTCTCTAGAGGAGATGTTTGCTATGAAATCCAGGACGACTAAGAGAGAGGCAGTGACTGCTTTTATGAATCTTAGAATGAAACCTGGACAGGCTGTGAAAGATCATATGATGAAAGTCATAGCACATCTCAACTTTGCTGAACTACATGGCGCTGAGATAGATGGTGAGACAAAAATTGATATGGTTGTCAATTCATTGTCAGATTCCTTTGATCAGTTCAAATTGGACTACACTTTGAACAAAAAGGAATACACCTTACAAGGCCTGATGCAAGATGTTCAAAGTGCTGAAAAGATCCTTGTGAAAGGCAAAGGTCAAGAGATTCATATGGTTGGTAAAGTTGCTACTGTTAAGGCCCGTCAAAAGGTCAAGAAACAACAGAAGAAAAAGCAACTTGGGCCTATCAAGAAGGAGACCAAGAAAGTAACCAAGATCAAAGGGAAATGCTTCCTTTGTGGTGAAAAGGGATATTGGAAAAGAAATTGCCCAAAGTCCCAGAATAAGAAGGAAGAAGGTAATGCGAATTATCTTGAAACATATTTTTTGGCAGATTCTACAGATTCTTGGATCATAGACTCAGGAGCCACTAATCATGTTTGTTATTCCTTGCAGGGGTTCCAAGAAAGGAGAAGGCTGAGTAAGAATGAAATCAATTTGCGCTTGGGCAACGGAACGTTAGTGTCTGCAAGTGCAGTGGGAGATATTAGAGTTTATTTGGATTCTAGAAGGCATTTAAATTTCATAGACGTTTGTTAGGATTCCCGTTGTGTTTAATTGGCTTATTTCGTGATCAAACCACATGTGGGGATGCTTTGTAAGGGTAGCTTAGATGTTGTGTTATTGCTTAGGCCCTTTTGAAGACCTCACTATTGACAAGCACCAAAGGTAATATTCTAAGTGCTTACTTGTCTTGAAGAGATAGATGCACACACTCACAACTCATGCATATGTTTAATCCTTATATGTTGTGTGTCTTTTATGTGTGCCTTAATGCTCATTAACATCTCTTCTTGCATGTTAGTTTGATTGCATCTTGCATATCCAATTGCCTTGTCATGCTTAGACTTAGGATTGCATTTTTGCACTGGGCGCCCCCAATAGCGCTGTACAGAAGCGCTGTACGAACAGCGCCCATTGAGCGCTGTTCAGACCTGATCGATTTAATCGGTCGCTGTTGGGTCGCTGTTGGGGCGCTGTACGTGGCGCGGTACAGAGCGCTGTACGTACAGCGCCACTCTGTTTCCTCGTGAAAACAGAGCAAGGGCGCTGTACAATGGCGCTCTACGTACAGCGCCCAAGGCAAATAGTGGGCAAACTTATCAAAACGACCACACTTTGTTTTGGCCCCCTATATATATGCCACTTTGACTTTAGGTCAATTACAAGAGTTCATATTCAGATTCCATACTTAGGAGATTTTTCAAAGAGAAGAAAAATTCCAAAGAACTCATTTTTAATTACTCAAACACTTGTTCCATGATCATCAATCATCATCTAGCATCATCTTAGATCATCTAGATGACATCTTGCATGGATTCTTCATCATACTTTGCTTGGTAAGCTTTTCACTAATATCTTACATATTTTGTGTTTTTCTTATCTAGCAATCTCAATTTAACTACTTGTATGTGATTTTATATTTGTTGAATACAAGATTGAGATTAGTATGATGTATGTTTGAGAAGTTGTATTGTGCTAGCATATTAGGTTTTTGTGCTTGATATTGATTAGCTAAACTATTTGACATGTCATTTAGTTTTGATATCTAGGATTGTTCTTAATTGCATATTAATCATCTTAGATAAGCATATAGGGTTTCCCTTGCTCTATGTTGCATTTTGGATATTTTCACATATTCACTTAGGGTTGTATTCTCTTCAAGAGAAGCTAAGTCTTGTGTGTAGCAATCGGGATTAGGTTGCTTAGATCGCAAGCAAAATCGGACTAGGTTCACTCATACCGGGATTAGGTAGGTGTGTGATTACTACCGGGATTAGGTTGTAATCGTTTGCACATTTAGTGGATTCGAGGTTCGAGTGTGGCTTACTTACATAGCCCGTGGTTTTTCCCGTGAGGGTTTCCACGTAAAAATCAAGTGTCAATTTAATTTCCGCACCATATTACACTTGCTTGTTTATTTTATCTTGAGGGTAATTTCGTAATTTTGACTAACACGAAAAATTGGGTAAAAAGCGTAAAATCTATTCACCCCCCCCCCCCCCCCCCCCCCCCCCCCCCTCTAGATAGTTTTATACACACCGTGCATTAATTAGTTTCAACGTTTATTATGTACCTCAATTCAAGAGGAATTTAATTTCAATTTCTTGTTTGAATAAATTTGGATATTCAGTTACTTTTAATAAAGTTTTTATTATTAGCAAGAATGACAAAATTATTTGCTAAGGTACATTGGAAAATGGTCTATACTTTTTGCATAGAAATATCTCTCACTCGTTAGACACAGAATTAACGGAACCTAATCATAAAAGAGTAAAATTATCAATAGATGAAACCTACCTTTGGCATTTACGCTTAGGTCATATTAACCTTAATAGGATTAAAAGATTGGTAAGTGACGGACCTTTAAGTGACTTAAAGGTTGATGATCTACCAACTTGTGAATCTTGTTTGGAAGGTAAAATGACCAAAAGGACGTTCTCTGCCAAAGGTGCAAGAGCCACTGAATGTTTAGGATTGATACACACTGATGTATGTGGACCTATAAGCATTCAAGCTAGAGGTGGATATGAGTACTTCATCACCTTCACAGATGATTACTCGAGATTTGGTTATGTGTATCTCATGCGACATAAGTCGGATGCTTTTGACATGTTCAAAGCATTCAAAGCTGAAGTGGAAAATCAGCTTGAGAAACACATAAAAATCTTGAGATCTGATCTTGGTGGAGAATATCTATCTGGTGAGTTTCAGCAATATCTTATTGATAATGGGATAGTTTCTCAGTTTTCTGCACAAGGTACACCTCAACAGAATGGGGTAGCAGAAAGGAGAAATAGAACTCTTTTGGATATGGTTAGGTCTATGTTGAGTTATTCAACACTTCCTATTTCTTTTTGGGGATATGCTTTACAAACTACTATATACATTCTAAACGATGTACCATCTAAGTCTGTTCCTAAAACACCACATGAGTTGTGGACTGGGCGTAAGCCTAGTTTACAACACTTAAGGATATTTGGTTGTCCTGTGCATGTGTTAAAAGGAAAGACAGAAAAGATGGAGTCCCGTTCGGAAACATGTATATTTATAGGGTATCCAAAAGAAACTAAAGGATATTATTTCTATAGTCCTTCAGATCTTAAAATATTTGTTTCGACAAATGCTAAATTTCTGGAAAAGGACTATATGAATGATTTTGTGCCTAGAAGAAGAATTGTCCTGAATGAGATGTTAGGAGATACAATTCCACGAGAGGTTACACAACCAAACCCAATTGTAAGTTCCGATCCAACACAAGATCAACAACCTACCATTCCTCGTCGTAGTGGGAGGGTTAGAACACAACCCGAAAGATACATCGGTCTGGGAGAATCAGTGGAGAATCTCCCGGACGACAATGATCCCTATACGTACAAGGAAGCTATGGAGGATGTTGATAGTCGCCATTGGCAAAAGGCAATGCAATCTGAGATTGAATCTATGTTCGATAACAAAGTCTGGTCCCTTGTAGACTTGCCTAAAGGGATAAAACCCATTGCGTGCAAGTGGGTATACAAGAGGAAAAGAGGTATGGATGGAAAGGTGGAAACCTTTAAAGCTAGATTGGTAGCTAAAGGGTATACACAGAAAGAAGGTATCGATTACGAGGAAACCTTCTCTCCTGTGGCCATGCTTAAATCCATTAGGATACTCTTATCCATTGCAGCATCTTTAGATCTAGAGATTTGGCAAATGGACGTCAAGACAGCTTTCCTTAATGGAAGTCTTGACGAAAGCATCTACATGATGCAACCAGAGGGATTCATTGAAAAGGGCCAAATGGAAAAGGTATGCAAGTTGCAGAAATCCATATATGGATTAAAGCAAGCATCCAGATCCTGGAACATAAGGTTTGATCAAGCTGTCAAAGGTTTTGGATTTATTCAGAATCCTGACGAACCTTGTGTATACAAAAGGATTAAAGGCGACAAGTTGGTTTTCCTGATTCTTTATGTTGATGATATACTACTCATTGGAAACGATGTAGGTGTATTGACATCAGTAAAAGAATGGTTAGCAAAACAATTTGATATGAAGGACTTAGGAGAAGCAAGTTTTATTCTAGGTATCCAAGTAATAAGGGATAGAAAGAATAGAACGATTGCATTATCCCAAGCTTCATACATAGACAAGATCTTGTCTAGGTTTTCCATGCAGGATTCCAAGAAAGGTATGTTACCTTTCAGACATGGAATCAAGCTTTCTAAGGAACAAGTTCCTAAGAATGAGCATGAAGAGCAATTCATGAGTAGAGTTCCATATGCCTCGGCAGTTGGAAGTCTCATGTATGCAATGCTCTGTACTAGACCAGATATTTGTTTTGCTGTTGGCATAGTTAGCAGGTTTCAATCGAAACCTGGTCCTGATCACTGGATGGCAGTCAAGCATATTTTCAAGTATCTCAAGAGAACGAGAGATAATATGCTTGTATACTCTAGAGGGGATTTGATTCCCGTTAGGTATACAGATTCTAATTTCCAATCAGATTCTGACTCCAGAAAATCCACATCAGGGGCTGTGTTTACTATTGGAGGAGGAGCAGTCATATGGAGGAGTATCAAGCAATCTTGTATTGCTGATTCCACCATGGAAGCTGAGTATGTAGCTGCATGCGAGGCTGCCAAAGAGGCTGTTTGGCTCCGCCAATTCTTGATTGACTTGGAAGTGGTTCCTAGTGCGAATAAGCAGATCACTATCTACTGTGACAACAGTGGAGCAGTGGCTAATTCGAAAGAACCAAGAAGTCACAAGAGAGGAAAACACATAGAAAGAAAGTATCATCTTTTAAGGGAGATTGTTCAAAGAGGTGACGTGACGATTACCAAAATCGCGTCAGCAGAAAATCTAGTGGATCCCTTCACAAAGGCTCTACCTCAGAAGAGTTTCGATGGGCATCTAGAGAACATGGGCATGAGAGATATGACACATTTGCTATAGTGCAAGTGGAAGATTGTTAGGATTATGCTCAATAGTAAGAGTGTAATGTTGTAATTAACAATCTTTTTCATATTAATAAAGTGATTTTTGGTCTAAACAAATCTTATAGCATTTATAGTTTAATATTATAATTGTCAAAGTAAATAATCATAAGGTCTAAAGACTATGAGAAAAGAAGAATTGTTCGTACATCTGGATATGTATGTGGTAGACACAATTCTTTAGTTAGTCTTGAATATTGTTCACAATTTAAGTTAAAGGTTGGGCACCTTTATCTTGTTAAAGTTGTAGTTTTCTTTTGCTAGCATTTGAGTGGGATCAAATGAGATATGATGAGTCTAAAATCATCGGAGTGTCTTCGAGCAAAAGAATCTAGTGCACTGGGTGCATTGAGCTGGATCACAATGAAATACTTTATCTATAACCGTCAGTAGATAAAAGTCTTTTCATTATCAGGACAATCGGAGAGTCTATCTTAATGCTGAGATAAGTGATGGACTTATGGTTGCAAGTGATATCATTTGAGTTATCAATGAGTACGATTATATCGCATAGTCTATCCTCGATAGTTTGGTGATATTCATTTGTTAATCGATAGAGGACTTTATTTATAGATATGGACATCGTGGCTCCATTTATTAAATGAGAGTATAATATCATCATATGGATGTTTTGAGGTAATTGTATATTAAATCTCAACGTTGAGTTTTCGATAGTGTCTATTGAAAACATGGCTTCTGGACAAGTCAAAATATCCAAGTTCAAAACGTGGTCATATGAGTAAATATGGTAACTTGGAGAGTTATAGGCGGTCTATGAACTCTTGGCGATTACTGATATTAATCACGAGGATACACTATCTCCAATATGATTGTCTAGGGTATGAATGAGGAACATCTTCCTTTTCTGTCTTTATTTAAGAGTTCAATTTTAGCTCTTTAGTGGAATGAGTTAAAATTAATGGATCGGACCTAAGTGAATCATTTGTTGATTGTGATTAGGTTATGTCTATTGAAGCTTAAATTTAGATAGCCCGCCAAGATCCCCAATCCACACGGACTTGCATGAATCACTTGATATATTCTACCGGACCAATTATGGGTCCATTTAGAATTGCATTTAATGTATTAAGAATATAATTTGCACATTATTTATTTAATGGGCTGCTCAATTATATTAATATATTAATGAAAGGCATGTGGGCTTGTTTCTTTTAGTAATAATGGGTCTGGTTCACATGTGGGCTTTTTATTTAAAGTCCAATGGATTAAATGAAATAAGAAAAATAATATAAGGCCCATTTATTTAAGTGGGGCGGCAAGGTGCATTTTAACCTAATATATTATTTTGTTTCATTGTTTTAATTAAATAAGAATTAAGTGATTTATTAATTAATTGTTTAATTAAGAAACAAATCTTTTCTGATCAGGAAATATATTTCCTAGAGTAATACTATTGGTGGTAGTATACTAAAAGTAAAAGACTTGTTTGATAAGAAAATAATTAATTAATTTTATTTATTTAATCAAATAAGAAGTCTTTTTATTTAGTCAAATAAAAGAATAAAAGATCTATGAGTTGGATTAGGGTTTGAAGTCTATTCTTTTATGGAAATTAGGGTGCAACACAAACCCCTTTTAGGAGTGTGATTTGCGGCAACCCTAGTGTAAAAAGAGAGCAAGATTTCGGCAACCCTAATAGAAAAGAGGAAGCAAATTTAGGCCACCTATATATTCACACATATAGAATTCGGCCACCCTAGGCATTGTGCTTGAGAGACAATTTTCTTCTTCTTCTTAATTCATAGAGAGCATTATTTTTATTCTACTAAAACAAAAAAGAGTGAATAGATTATTCTTTGATGGTACACTATTTGCTTGTTCATTAATAAGCTTATGTGTACAACATCGATTTAGGTTCACGCGAGTTTCGATCATTAGATTGAGAACTCAAAAGTGACCGGAATAATCTTAGTCTTCTTTTGATTGTTTTTGTGACTAACAAAGAAAAAGAAAAGTTTGTTTGTCCATTCACAGGTTTGCAATTCAAAGAAAAGGGAGACCACGCTCTTAGGTGATTCACGTTCGTGCTAGGATTGAAGATCTTGCGGATTACCATCGACGTAAGTCAATCAGATCACGCGACAAAAGGTATTCTTCTTTTGTTAGATAATATATATGTTTAATTGATTAAAGGGTTTAAGGTTCATAAAAAGGAAAAATTTTGAAAGTTACTAAATCAATTTTTTAGTCTCACTTCCGCTGCGTGTACTGCGATTTTTCCCTACAGCATTAAATACCTTGTTAAGCATCTAGTGTTAGTCTAGCACTCTTTGCATTTGAGCATCATTTACATATTCACTTAGACTATTAATTCTCTTCAATGAGTCAAAGTCTTGTGGCTTCTAGGTGAAGTTGCACAAGCAAGTCAAGTCCTACAACTAAGGGTTGGTAGTGCCACTGTAAAAGGCTCGCGGGGTAGAATAGGAGGTGCTCACGCTAAGAGTAGTGGATTGGGGGATATCACTAGGATTGAACCAAGAGTGGTGAGTGGTAGTGTCCATAACTTGAGGTTGTCAAGAGTAAGAGTCCATGTATCTCTTGAAGGTGTAACTTTCTTTTCATGTAGTGGATTGCGGTGACTAAGTGGCTAGCGTGGCTAGTCCCATGGGTTTTGAAGGCTTGCCACGCAAATAATCAAGTGTCTATTTATATTCCACACTTTATACTTGATTTTTATTTTTTTGTGTTTGTGTTAATTGCTATTAATATTGACTAATCGAAAAAGTTGGTAAGTAATCGATTAACAACTCATTCACCCCCTTCTAGTTTGTTAAGACACACCATATTTATTTTCACTAGGTTTGCAAATTAGGAAAATGAATGATGGAATTTTCATATCCCAAACCAAATATGCAAAGAATACAGTGAAAAAGTTTGGTCTTGAAAATGCCAAATATTGTGACACCCCTATGAGCACCACATTGAAGCTTAGCAAGGATGCTAGTTGAAAAAGTGTTGATCAAAGTTTATATCGTGGTATGATTGGTAGCTTGTTTTACTTGACCGCAAATAAGCCTGATATAACTTTCAGTGTGGGTGTGTGATCGAGCCGTTACATACATAAGAATACACCTCCTATTTTCGATGCTTATGCTCGATTTTCGATTAAACTCATGTATTTTATGGCTCGATTTTGATTCTACAGGTACTTTTGGGATTTAGAGTTGATCGATGAAGAAACTTGGTGATTTTGGATTAAAGGCGATAAAAGAGCTGTTTGGGGCAAAACAGTCATTTTACAAGAGAAGCAGCATTTGGCGGTTCACTTCGGTGGCCTAGCAGCATATTGAAACTGTCGTTTTCCTCCAGAGGTGTCAGACGCAATTCGGCAGCCATAATTCAACCGTCGATCAATTCCAGTAGCTCCTAACTCCAATTCGACGGTTATCATTTGGTGGCCTGGTCACCGTTTTCAACTGCCAATTCAATGCCACGTCAGCATATCAGGATTTCAACCCTATCTTTTATGATTCCCATATAAATATCCCTCTTTTATTTTCTCAACTCACTCTCCACCATTCTTGAAAACCCTAACCTCTCTCTAACCTCCCATTAACCAAAATCTCTACCATAATCACAAAGACTTAACTTTCCCACCAACATCCATCCACATCTTGGGAATTAATTGAAGAGAGAAGAGGAGATTCACCAAGACCAAGGGAATCTCAAGTGCATTAAAGATCAAAAGGACTCTTTGAAGGATTTCATGGGTTCTCTCTACAACCTTTCTCTCTTTTCTTATATTTCTATTATGTGTAACTAAATCCTCATATTGGGGAATTGATGAGACAACTTATGTGATAATTCCATGTATTTGAGCCAGTCATATATTTAAAGAATCCTCTCTTGATATATTCCATTTTCATTGCCTTGAAGTTGCCATTTTTACTTTACTAAGTTAATATTGGGGTTCAATTTATCTTGTTTGTAAAGTGGTTCACATATGAAGGTTGTGGTTTAGAGTTTGAAAGGTTTTCAACTCACTCTCCAACCTTTAGCATCTATGAATTGGAATGCATGTTTTTAATGTTTTATTTAATTGGAGAATTTAAATTTGTTCTTGGGAATCTTGTTTGGGTGAATACTCATAGTGGGGTTCACTTGAGTAGGAGCTTGAATTTATATTCTTGCCAAGACTCATAGTAGGGCTTACTTGAGTTAAGGTTTGAATTTGGACTATAAACGATTCACATCAATTTAGAACAAACCTTGAGTTGGATCAAAGTACTTAATTGGACTAGTTCATTACATTAGGAAATCTTTTAGTTGTCAATTCAATTCGCTAATACCCATTCCTATACATTCATGATCGCGCTACAAATGTTCATATTTAGCGCTCCCTTTTTCCTATCTTTTGTGTTCGTTTCTTATCACTTTTTTGTATATAATGTGTGTTTTAACTATGTGCAGGTAAATATCCCATATAGAAGGTGTTTGTACCAAAAGTGGGCAAAATAAGGCAATTATGTGTGAAGAAGAGTTCCGACGGTTTGGACCGGTGAGAACGAACCCGCGGAACAGAAGAGCGAAAGTCGCGGGAAGGAATTAAGAAGACTCCACGAGTTTCCACCACGGGAAAGAAGCCGTAGAGCAGGGGAGCATGAACCCGCGGAGCACCATGGCTAGTTCAGACCTTCTGGCTGGCTAGATATGTCCCGCGGAACCGAACCCATCAGGATTCCCGATAGTTCGTACGGCTAGACATTTCCCGCTGCATGAACCCGCCGAAACCATGGCTAGTTCAAACCTTCTGGCTGGCTAGACATGTCTAGCGGAACGAACCCGTCGAAACTCTAACTAGTTCGTGTGGCTAGACATATCCCGCTGCACGAACCCGCCAGACCCCTGTTCGAGCCAAAATCATGATATTTTCAGGGGCATTCATGTCTTTTCACACCCCATTCAGGCCCAAAACGTGCCCAACACATATATACACCTCTTTAGCTTCACTTTTGTGTGTGCACCGCCCCACTTTGCTCTAAGAAACCCATTTTCTTGGATTAAACATCACAAAAGAGAGAGAGCAACTCCAAGCCTTCCATGGGGGATTTTCCTCCATGGAAAGCCTTCCATGGAGAGTAGAGATGCAGAGATAGAAGAGGCTTGTGTGTCAAAACTGAGCCATAGGAGTTTCATAGAAAGGAAAAGCTATTGGAGGCTTGTCTTCAAGGGTTATTTCTTACTTTTCTCATCTTTGTATTTCTATTGATGTGTAATTTCATTTGAGATTATTTGTAACCTACACTTATGTTAATATATGTATGTATTGTTCTTATGATTTGATTTGGTATTGATTCATTCCTTAGATGTATATTGATTAAGCTCTTTTTATGATATTCATGTGTATGGATGATTATGTGTTGATATATATGTATGGATGAGATTAGGAGTAGGTTAGCTAAATGATTAGGAGTAGTTGTAATCAAATATCTCATTTGTTTATATATGTTAATGTATGATTTACTATGTATGTATTTAGAGTGATTAGAGTGATTAGAGTGATTAACAGTTGAGATTGTGCTTGGATAACCATTCCTTGCATAATCTTGACAATTAGCTTTAAGGAATGGAAATAGCTTGTGTGTGCATGACTTGCCACTTAGCTTTGGTTCATATGTTCTTGTGCTTAATGGGTCTAAACCCTAGACACAATCACTCTTCCAACTGGAGAGTGATGACATGATTTTGGTAATTCCCTAATCAAGAGAACGAACCCTTTACTAAATTAATTGGAATTAACATGTTATACAATCTACATAGATTTGCATATTGTGTTTGGTAAACCGATGTCCCATATGCGTTTCATATCTTGCTTATCTCCAAGCCACCTTTATTTTCGTAGTTAGGGTGTCTTGCCTCTAGGAGTAGATTAATTAGATAGCCAAGACACCCGGCTACATTTCTATCCTAGTTAGTTGCATCTCCACACACACACACGCATTTCCTTTTTCATGCTTTAATAAACACTAGAACTAGATACAGTTAACGGATTCCATCTCCCTGTGGAACGAGACCCTTGCTTACTTGTTTTACTTGTCCTTTGACTCGTGCATTTGCGAGGTGATTAGAACAGAAATATATTTTCTACCGAGTACAACGACGCCCGGTCAATTCACACTCACTTAACCTTAATTACTTGCTCTTTAATTATTGCTTTAATTTAGTTTAGTTTTCAAAACAATCTTCAAAACCAAAAATGAATTTTACTTTTCCGCACATAGTTTAGATTAGTGTAAATATCTTAGTTATAGCCAAGTATCCTCCCTTTCTTAGGGAACAATCTCGTGTCGTGGTTTTTCAAGAAGAAAACTTGATTTCTTTATCCATAGCTGAGGTCGAATATATAGTTGTGGGGAGTGTTTGCACATAACTCCTTTGGATGAGACAAATGCTAGCGGACTATGGTTTTGAGTCATGTACACTCACTCTTTTTTTGTGATAACATGAGTGCTATAAACATTTCTAGAAATCCTGTACAACATTCTAGGACAAAGCATACAGACATCCGACATCATTTCATTCGTGAACTAGTTGAAAACAAAAGTATAGTACTAGAGCATGTAAATACCAATGATCAACTAGCGGATATTTTTACGAAACCTTTAGATGCAACTAGGTTTAGAGAACTTAGTAAGTCTATTGGTTTATGCATGTTGGCTTGATGTGTTTTGATTTGACTCCATAAGGGGAGCTCAAGCAATGAAAGCAATCCCTCATTCTTGTTAATTGCTTGAGTATATTTGTTACTATGTGTTTATATATTTATTTATTATACCTTGTGTTTAACTCTTTTTGCCTTTGCCTATATCATGACAAAAAGAGGGAGTAGTATTTATGAAAAATAGTTGAGTTTTTCAATGAGGGGAGCCTTTTGCATTGATTATTCTTTAGTGAAAATGCTATTATTGTTTTTGTTCACCTCACATACACTTGTGTCTTGGAAAGTGCACTTACTATGTTTTTGGATGACGTAATTGTTCTACAAGAGATTGAAGATTTGAAGACTTTGTTTGTGTTTAAGTAACTATTGTAATGTAGAAATTTTTTGTTGACCATAGCTTATGTTTTTGTTGTGAGGATTATTTGTGAGTGGTGATCTTGTCACAAAATAGCCAAAGGGGGAGATTATAAGTTCCTCAGTTTTTGATTGGCTTATTTCGATGACAAACCACATGGGATCGTTATGTAATGGGTAGCTTAGATGATCGTTAATGGCAAGCTTCCGGGTATGCCAAAGTTCTTCAAGAAGGTAGTCACTTGTTTTTGACTTCTTGAAGAGATTAATTGCACACACACACTTACATGCATTTCCATAACTCTTGCATTTGTGTTTTCCTGAATGTGTGCATATTATGTTTCATCTCACACTTCATGTATGTTCATTGTTCTTTCATTTCTTTTTAGACTTAAGTGTGGTTTTGTGTTATGTATTATGTTTTCAATTATGCGTTTGGAAACGTTTGCGCTTGCACGGTGGTGTGCTTGTCTAAGCGCGATGGTCGATCGTTTGAGGATTCCCTTTGTTTTGGGGATCGGCGGTCTCTGATCGGTGACATTTCACTTGGTAATTTTACTTGAGGGTATTATTGGATTTTAAAAAACATACTAATTTTAGGTGTACATACAATTTTTAAGGGGTGAAAATATCGTCACTCATTTCTAAAAGACTTAAGACCCAAAGTGATAGTGTTGACAAGACTTAAATTTATGACAAAAGAAATAACCATTTGGACTAGACCCGAATTAATTAGTGATTGGGTTGGGTTTTTATTTTTAAATATTAAAGTCCAAGCCCAACTAAGTTGTTTGTTGACTAGTTGATTCAAGTCAAAGAAATAAGGTAGTAGAAATGCAATAACGTTTATAAGAGGAAATCACTGGAATGGAAATGTGATCTGTAGCCATAGTTTTGTTGATTGTAAAAGTTACATGAGGAAATGCGGACTGGAAATGTGTTTTATGCCTGCAATGCTTGTCAGCTTTGACCTTTAATCACTAAAATGACCATAACTTCCTCTAGAAAATTCGGATTCATGAACTGTAAGTTTACCCGAAACTAGACATCCGGGGGTTTCTAAATATATATAGATTTCAACCTAGTTCGGTCTGTGGAAAGAGTTATGGTCTTCACAAGTAGGACGTTCTTTATAGGTATTTCTCCAAACTTCACAAAAATCACCTTTTATCTTCAAACTCATCTCAAGAGCTATCTTCTATACATTCTTATCAAACACATTAAAAAGTCCAATTTCACACAAGAACATAACATAAAACATAGGAATTAAGGGTCTAAAATACGAACGTTTATCTATCTAAAGTGTTATGTTGTAAAAAGAACTCAAAAGGAAGAAATATATGGTACATTGAAGTACCATGACTAACAATGGAGCCCCACTTTTTGCCTAGTGTTTTGGACACATTGGTGGTCATAAGTTATCAATCAAAACATTAAAATAACTTTAATTTGTGTATCATTGTTGAGCAGATTTGAAGCAAGGCGATGGGTAGTTAAAATATTGCAATAACTTAGGGTTTTGGGGGGTGGGGGGACATGACTTGAATCCACAATCTCTTGATGTAGGTGTGAGGAGCATATCACTGGGCCAACCTCTTCTTGTCGATAGGTGGTTAATTAGATGTAATATGTAAATATGCACAACTTTTTGGAAATATGAACACGTATATAAACACAATTTTAAGGTAACCCTCCACTATAAATATTTCTCCACCATTTTCGACAGGATAAGGTTGATCTAATAGTATACTCCTCATACCTACACCATGAGGTTTGAGTCATGTCTTTTACCCCAAACCCCGTTTTATTGTATTTTTTAAAAGAGGAATTCACATATAAATAACAAAAGGGGATTATAAATCACACCGGACATCGTCCTAAACAAACATAACAACAGATATAGGGACCTCCTCTATCTAAACCAATTCCTAGTCCTTAGAGAAAGCCAATTGAGCTAATGAATGAGATACAAAATTAGCCTCTCGGTAAACTGTTTATCACGGTTTTCAAAAACAAACATTAATCAATAATAGTTTTTGTCCGTCATGTATTCTCGACGGATTTACACGTTATTATTTCTTGATGTCGTAAAACCAAGATTGACAAATTACTTCCAAATAACCATTAAGAGGAGATTATATATATATATACGATCATGTTTACATCAGTGTGCACCAGTGTTAGGGTAGGCATTAGACGCTAGTTCAGGCAGTGGCCCGGTGCTTAGCTCCTAGGTGGCGACTAGGCGACGCCTAGGTGGAGCTGTATCTGAAGTTGTTGAGAAGAGGGGTGAAGAAGAGAGAAGAAGAGAAGAGGAGAAAAGAATACTAGGGTTTTATTTTTTTAAAGAGGTGAAGCCCAAATTTTTTTAATTTTTTTAATTTTTTTTAGAGTAGAAGCCCAAAATACCACCTCCTTTGAAAAACAGACCAGCTGCCACCACCTCCTTCGAAAAACAACCACCTTCTTCTTCTTTCTCAGAAAAAAAAAACTCTAGTTGCCTCCGAAAAATAGAGCAGGTGCCGCCCCTTCCTTTGAAAAATAGACCAGCTGCTACCGCCTCCTTCGAAAAACTGACCAGTTGCCGCCGCAAGCCTCTCGGCCACCTAGGAAGGCCGATTTGGCCTTATTAGCTGTGGTTGGGGGCCGCCTAGCGATTCCACGGTGCCTAGGCAGCCGCCGAATCCGATTTTCGAACACTGGTGTGCACTAATGTAACTACATCAGTACCAATGCATGTGGACCACTATCAAGTCTATCTTTGTGCCATATAGGAAGCAAGTCTCTTGATATTAGTCATGTCAACTATTTTTAGTATGCAAGCCAGTTTTGCATCGGAGATGCTCTTAATTCTTTGATTGTATTGACTTTGTGTAATTTATTACTTTCTAGTCATTAGAATCACATCAATAGTTTTCCTTTTTCTGTATCTACACATTTTGTATAAATTTTCATTTACAATATCAATGAAATAATATTGATACTCTTTTATTACTCAACCTTTATACACTTAAAATAAAAAATTACAAACATCATTATCAAAATATACAAAATCTATCACTAAAATCAACCCTAAAATACAAACTATTCTACTGAAAAACTAGATAAAAATATGTTTAAATGTTTTTGTTAATCTTCCTTGAGATTTCCTTTCAAGCAAACAACCGCGTAGACTGTAGTACGAGAAACAACATGAATAAGATTTGAAGAATAATTTATTGACAAAAATACAAAAACAAGCTCAAACTATATTATAACATCAAATCATAATAAAAACTTATTTTTAACAATTAAAAAAATGAGAAAACAGAAGGAGACCCAAACGGAAATTAACAAATCTCTTGTTCATGTCGACATCAACTTTCTTGTAGACAATTTTGGTGAAACGGTGCCCAATAGCTTAGATAGAGGTGAGAGGGAACATATCTTCTCTTTTCCATAAACATTCATATTCAAAACACGAAAAAATATATGTAATTTATATTCCAAATCATGTGATGTTAAGTACTCAACATATCTAGAGTTTTTTATTTTTGTGAGTAGGGATGACCATTGGGGAAATGGGGATGGATATAGGTCCATCCATCCCCCCACCCCCCCAATTTCTCCATTTAGGGAAAATGGAGATAGGGTAGTTTTGGGGGGAGGTCCCCCCATCCCCATTTCCTCGTTTTCCCCGCTTTTCTTGTTTTTCCCCATTTTTTCCCATTTCCCTGTTCCCTCGTCTTCCCTGTTTCCCATTTAAGTAAAAATTACATACTTACTAAAATAGAAAGAATAACAATATTAAGAAAATATATATATATACTTAGAAAAATAGAAAGAATAAAAATATTAAGAAAAAATATATATAAGGTTTGGGGGAATGGGAAAATGGGGATGGGGGCATCTACCCCCATCCCCCATCCCCATTTCCATAAATTTGTGGGGAAAATGGGGAAACAGAGAAATGGGGATGGGGGAGGGACCCTCCCTCCCATTTCCCCATTTCCCCCCCCAAAAAATTCCCCCAAATAGAGATATGGGGGAGTGGGGATTTGGATCCTTGGGGATAGATGGCCATCTCTATTTGTGAGAAAAGTGAAGAATGTTTGTGAGAGATGAGAGAAAAAAATAAAAAAAATAAAAAGTGTGAAAGATGAGAGAGTGCAGCTAGGTTAAGCGGGGTGTAGGTAGCTTTTAAAATAGTGGAAATTGCCAAAACTGACCCATCTACTTATAGGATTTTCATTTTTAACCACATCCATACTTTTAATTGTTTTTAACCATCTTTTTGAGCAATTACTGGAATGCCCCCATATAAAAAACCCCCTCAAAACACTCTTTCTCTCTTTTCTCTCTTTTCACTCTTTTCAGTCTCTCTCCTCTCCTCTCCTCTCTCTCACCGATCTCTCTCTCTCTCCCTCAAAGCCACCGCCGGCGTGGCCGTGCAGCGTCGCCAAGGGCCGACGAAGGCGTCGCACGGGGCCAGCGACCTTCTGGGCTGCACGACAGCGCCGTTGTCGTGCAGCTGGCCGTCGTCGTCGTGCTCCTTCGCGAACGAAGGGGTTGGCCGTCGTCGTCGTGCAGCGCCGTCACCGTGCAGGTGGGCCGGCGTCGTCGCTGCTGCTGCCGTCTTCTGCGTGGTCGCCGGCGATCAGACCTACAATTAAAACAAAAAACCTAAACCTAATTTGAATTTGGGGAAGAAGAAGAGGAAGAAGAAAGAGGAAAAAAAAAAAAAAAAAAAACTTATCATAATTTCAATTTAGTCCAGATTTCAAGTTTTAATATTTCTATTTTAGGCATGATTTCAAGTTTTAATATTTCCAGTTAGACAGGATTTCAAGTTTGTGTATTTTCAATTTAGTCGTGATTTCAAGTTTGTTTCGAGGTTTAAAGAATACTATTTTCAGGGGTACTCTGGTAATTCATGGTACTAAATTGAATTTTTTTTTAAAAAGTGGTTATTAACAATTAAAAATTCAAAAGTGGTTAAAAACAAAATTATGATAAGTGTTATGGCTACTTATGAATTTCTCTCTTTAAAATATGTACAAAAGATATAGTGTGAACAAGCCTATTATTATATTAACTTGTGTCCACTTATCTCATTGACACGTGTAAATCATATCAAATAAAGTAATTAATTCTTTAAAATATAAAGTAATTAATACTAGTTAACAAAAAAATTAAAAACCAAAATTAATTCATTGACACATTTTTGCTTATTATCCATTATTGTTGGCTTCAATTATCTTTCTTCTCTTATTTCCCTTTTCTACTTCTCTTCTTTCTCTTTCCCCTTCTCTTCCTTTTCTTTCACTCTTGCTTTTTTTTTTCTCCACCGAATGCTTTTATTTGGTGGACTTCTAGCCTTTTTTTTTTTTTTTTTTTTTTTTTTTTTTTTTAAAGATATTCTTTAGGCTTATGAAGATGTGTAAAACCCTTTAAACAAGTTCAAGTCCAAGAAATAAAATCTAATACCTAATAGGCCTAAACTTAAAACCCAACTGAAGTAATGACTTAGAACGGACACAAAACAATAATTGAAATAAAATAGGCCCACAATTATTATTTTTTTAAAATTTTTTTTTTTTTTTTTTTTTTTCTTTTACAGCCCTAGGTTCAAGTGGAGTTTATGAATTAAAATAATTGATTTACACCAGTAACCAGTGATTAGATGGAAGAACGTAATATCTTCTGTTGCTCAACACTTAAACAATCACATGATAAAATATATAAATAGAGTTGAACCATACAAAATAAGAGAGAAACCTACTATCTAGTGACAACATATTTACAAAAAGTTAAGTTGATTTCTGGCTACAAGCAAGCGAAACATAAAAAAGCAAAAAGTTAAAGCAATTATCTTCTCTTGCTCTTCTATGAAAACCAATACTCCAACAGCTCATCTGGCCCCAAAAGCAAAAACAAAAAGAGACAAAATAGTTAAGAATGTGTCAACAACGTAGAAAGAAATGATGATCTTAAAAAGCTACTCATGCCCTGTTTCATATTGCATATTTATGTTGCTTCTAGAGAAAACAAGAAAATCATTCCATTTCACAACTCACAAGAAGAAATTTATACAAATACATTTGGGTAATTGGCCTTTCCTAAACCCATGCTTCATAATTTGAAATCTCTCATATATACCAATTAAGAGACTAATCCCAACAATATAGAGATAAATATTTTCCAAGTTGCAAAAGCTTAACTACAAACTGTACCATATATTTCTATAAGAATTCAAAATAATTTTTAACACCATTTAGATGTCCACTAAATAATTATCTAGTCTCTACTATAACAGATATCAATCATCCAACAACTCGATCTAAAATTGTTATTCAAAGTTTAACAATGTTCGAGAAATCAGCCGCCTGGCCAATTAATCGGCTCAATACAGCTAGTTGGCAGCAAACTGAGGCGAAATGCCCAAAATCGGCCTTATTAGTCGGTGACCGATTAATTGGCCGAGGCGGCCGATTAATTGGCCAAATCACTGATTAGTCAGCGATTAATTGACAATTAATCGATCAAATCACCGATTAATCAGCCAAAAAAGAAAAAAAAGAAAAAAAAAAAAAAAAAAAAAAAAAAAAAGGTGATTGGATTTTTATGTAGGAAAATTAAAAAAAAAAGATCTAAATTCGCCGGTCGATTAATTGCCGATTAATCACTGACTAATCAGCCTAGGCGCTGGGTCTCCGCCCGACTAGCGCTTAGCGTTTACTAGAATACTGAAGTTTAGAAAGTGAATCATCTCATGTATGTGTTTCGACAGTATATATATATATATATATATATATATATTGATTGTCTCATTTCTCTTATCCTACGAAACAAGAGCCGTTCAACAAAGCATTACAATGTTTTATCATCAATACTTAGTTATACTTAAACAACATGAGCACAAACAAAATCATAACTCCAGTCTCTATTAATTCTTTGTAATGAAGATGACAAACTGAGTTAAATAAAAGATCAAACATAGAAAAGGAAAGAATTATGGATTACCTTCTGTTGTACACTGATTTCTGTAATTGGGTGAGACAAGGCTCTCCTTACACACTAGCACATCACACCATTCATCTTCACTGTCAACATCCTCATCAATAACACCAAAAACTTCTACATGCTTAAATTTTCCATCCTTTGGGTCACAAAATACTAATTGCTTCAAATCTATATATAACAACATCGTCTCATTGTCGTTCAAACAACATAACGGCTCCAACAAAGAGAATGGATTAGCTATCAACATTTTGTTCCAAGATGCTTTCACCCCATATTCCTTCATAACCCAAAATTGGTTCTTACGATCATCTTTCTCGGTTAAGAAGCAAAGACAGCATCTCAGAAGTCCAAGAGAGTATATGCATTCATTTTTCAACGTGATATCAGGTGGTGGAGGTAAGATTTTGAACTTCTCCTCCACCAAATCAAATGCACCAATCAAAACTGAACCCTCGAAGGTAGTAATCACCCAATGAATAGCTCCATTCAAGGGGAATCCCCCCTTATAAAAGTTACCACTAAAACGAAAATCATTTTGAACACTTGTCCAACAATCTTTTCTGAGAGAATAGATTTCAACAATGTTTCCCGGTTGATCAAGTTTAACAAACTTGTAGTCATCAATAGACTCAGCATAACCAAAGCCATGTAATGTAGGTGGATCATAGATGTTTCGGGACGCATACTCAGGTATAACCTTGCATTCTCTAGTGGAAGGATTATACAGCAACAAATCATTAGGTGCATTTAAAATGCAAAGCAAACCATTACAAGAACAGATGCACATTAAAGGATCGGGATCAGGGTTTAATTCCCTCTTAGGAAAATCAATCTCCAATGCAACAACATTGTCGTCATTTTTAGATAACGATTCAAGGTCTATAGAATACAGAGACCCATATGAAATAATCAGTCTTTGACTTTTCGATCGAGCCAGATGTAATTTGACAAATCGAGAATGGGTAATTAAAGCTATCCATGATTTAGATACACACCTGAATCGGCACAGAGACTTTACTGGTAATCTCAACAGTATATCCACAATAAGCTCCGGTGGGAGAGATGCTGTCACTAAGCTTTCGACTTCCATTGAGAGTAGAGCATAGAGTGAATATAGGGATTCCAGTGCGGTTTCTAAACAAAAGTTAAGCTATGAGGACATTAGTGCCCCTCAAATTACATTAAAAATAATATCAATAATTAAATAAATAAAACACCTACAGAATAACCTAAATTTATATTTTTTTTTAAAAATTAACAAATATATAATATTAATAAAAAATAATTATTTTATTTAATTAAAAATGGGGATCGTAACACTAAGTACTTCCACTGGAAAGCTTCGGCCAGGCGTTCTAGAAACAAGATAACCGGCCTTCTTGATGACTGTGGGGTTTGGCAAACGGGGAAGGCTGAGATGGAGACAATTGTTAGCAGGTATTTTAGTCGGTTATTCTGTTCAGCTGCTCCTTCTATGGGGGTTATTGATAAGGTTCTCAGTTCTGTTAAACCTCGAGTGTCTGAGAGAAACCGTCTCCTTTTGGATAGAGCTTTCACTGCTGATGAAGTTCGAAAGGCTGTCTTTGACATGTATCCCACGAAAGCCCCGGGTCCTGACGGGTTGCCAGCCTTGTTCTACCAGAAATTTTGGGGTACTGTTGGTGTAAGTGTGACTGCCGCCTGCCTTCGATGTCTTAATGAGGGAGACTCTGTGGAAGTGGTTAATAAAACTTTGATCACTCTAATTCCCAAGACTTCTCAACCTATTAGTATGATGGAATTCCGCCCTATCAGTCTTTGCAATGTTGCTTATAAGATTGTGGCAAAAGTTCTTGCAAATAGATTTCGTCTGGTCCTGGGGGAGGTGATTTCTGAGACCTAAAGTGCGTTCATCCCGGGCCGTCTCATTACGGATAACGCAATCATTGGTTTTGAATGCCTTCATGCTTTAAAAAGACGTAAACGCAAGCAGGGTTCCTTGGCCCTTAAGCTTGATATGTCAAAGGCGTATGACAGAGTGGAATGGGGTTTTTTGGCTATGATTATGGATAAATTGGGTTTTTCAGAAGCCTGGATCAATAAGATTATGCGTTGCATTTCTTCGGTTAGTTTCTCTTTCTTACTCAATGGTCAGGTTTGCGGGGAGATTCGTCCTTCAAGGGGTCTTAGGCAGGGGGATCCTCTCTCCCCTTACCTTTTTCTCCTTTGTGCGGAGGGTCTCTCGAGTATGCTTAATGATGCGGTTGATCGAAAGTTGATCACGGGGTTTAAATGTATTAGAGCTGCTCCTAGTATTTCTCATTTATTCTTTGCCGATGATAGCCTGTTGTTCTCAAAGGCTTCTAGTCGGGAATGCTTGGCAATTAAGAGTATTTTAGATGATTATGCTGCTGCCTCTGGTCAAATGGTGAATTTTAGCAAATCTGCTTTGTGCGTCAGTAAGTCTGTGGGTAATGATGAGGGTGGCCGGCTGGCTGCTATCTTTGGGGTGAATTTAGTTGATTGCCATGAGCGATACTTAGGGTTACCCAGCTTTACTAGTAGAAATAAGTCTCATCTTTTCAATGATATCAAGAATAGAGTCTGGGAGAAAGTTCGTGGGTGGAAAAGCTTGCTGTTATCTGCGGGGGGTCGCGAGGTTCTCCTAAAATCAGTAATCCAATCCATTCCTACCTATACGATGAGCCTTTTTCGATTACCAAAGGGCGTCATTCGTGAAATCCATCGTTTATGTGCTAGATTTTGGTGGGGTGGTTCGTCTGATACTCACAAAATTCATTGGGGTGCATGGCACAAACTGTGTTTGGGTAAAGAGGTGGGGGGCCTTGGTTTCCGTGATATGGCGGTCTTTAATCAAGCTCTTCTTGCTAAACAAGGCTGGCGTTTGATTTCGAATCCGCATTCACTTGTGGCTAGAATTCTGAAAGCCTACTACTACCCTGATTGCTCCTTCTTTCAGGCCACTAAAAGCTCCTTGGGCTCTATGATTTGGAACGGTTTGTTATGGGGTAGGGATATTATCGAGGCGGGTTCTTGTTGGAAGATTGGAAATGGTTCGTCTATTTCTATTTATGGTGACCGCTGGGTGCCTAGACCAACTACTTTCAAGATCTTCTCTCCTCCGATTTTGGGTCCAGCTGCTACTGTCAGCTCTCTTCGATCTTCTTCAGGGGGTTGGAATGTGCAGCTTATTAGAAGCTCTTTCCTTAAAGATGATGCTGATGCGATTTTAAGTTTGCCTATTGGCTCCCTTCAAATAGCGGATTCTCTTCAGTGGCATTTTGAAAAATCTGGGCTATATTCGGTTAGAAGTGGTTACAAAATTGGTTGCAGTTTGGGTGTTTCTGCTGGCTCTTCGGGTTTGGGTGGGCTTGAGTCTTGGTGGAAAGCTTTATGGAGGCTCCGTATCCCTGCCAAAGTAAGAGTGTTTGTTTGGAAGGCATGCATGAATTGGCTTCCTGTTGCTGCTAATTTGGTGAAACGTGGTGTCCCTATTGATCCCTTGTGTCCTGGGTGTAATCGTAAGCTGGAATCCATTGTTCATGCTCTTTGGGGCTGCTCCAAGCTGAAGGCTTGTTGGCGGGATTTCAATCTTCTCCAGGGAAGGTACTGGCCTGACAACTCTCACTTTCTGGACCTTATTTCTTCTTGTCATAATGTTCTTCGCCTTGAGGAAATGGAGCTTCTCTGCGTTGTCTTTTGGCGTGTTTGGTGGCTACGAAACCAGTTCCTGCATAATCCTTCTGTGCAGAAGGATGAGGATGTGATTGGTTGGTCGATTAATTTTCTGGACTGTTTTCGTGCTGCTAATGTTGCTGATATTGTGGCCCCTAAGTCTCTCCCAGTTCCTGCTGCTCGTTGGTGTAAGCCGAGTGTGGGGTGCTTTAAAATTAATACGGACGCTGCGATTGATTCTACTAGCAGCTGTATTGGTGTGGGTATCATTGTTCGAAACCACCATGGTACTGTTCTGAGATGTGCTTCGCAGATTTTTCAGGCGAATTTTTCCCCCCAGATCGCCGAAGCTGTGGCTCTTTTGCGTGGTATTGTGCTTGCTGTGGAGACTAACTCCTTTCCGGTAGTGGTGGAATCGGATGCTAAGTCTGTGGTTGATTTGGTTAATCAGGGAGTTGTGCCTGCTTCTGATATTGGTAACATCATTGGTGACATTCTTCATCTCATTCATGGCAGGGATATCATTGTTGCTTTCGTTCATCGAAGTGCAAACTCTGTTGCTCATAATCTGGCTAAGTTGGCGTTCTCGTCTTCGGATGATAGGATTTGGTTTGGTTCTTTTCCTCCCTGCGTGGAGCAGTTTTTTCGGGCTGATGTGCCCCCCTAGTTGTTTCTTCTGGCTTTGTTCTGTTTCCCTTCAAAAAAAAAAAAAAAAAAAAAAAAAAAGTAATATTTTAAAACATTATAAAATATATATATATATAAATGAAAAAGGAAAAATGGCGCTCCACCTAAAAATGTTTAAATATATTAATATTATAATAAAAATAATAATTTTTTATAATTAATTTTTTTAAAGTAATTAAAAATTTTTAAAAAATTAGGAGATTTCTAAAAAAAACACCTCAGGGTTTGACCTTTTGGGAAAACAACCCTCTTGTTTATGATTTCAATGAAAACCCCCTTGAGTCTTCACAGTGGTAGTGAACATGCAAGGAGTTTAATAGGCTCAAGTGGGTTTTTATCCGAATCAGAAGGGCAAATTGCACTAAATTATCTAAAACTATGGTTACATTGTTGTAAAACTAAGAATAAATAACAAAGAAATAAAGTGAGATGAGAGAAAAATCAGAGACACGAGAGAGAGATAACTTAGATTTGTATTGATATTAGGTGAGAGCATTATCAGCTGATCAACAACATTCAATGGAAAAACCCAAAACATATAAATAGGCAAACTCTTTACTTAATGGTGAAGTTTACCAAAGGGAAAAAGCATCAGCTGATGCAAGTGGAGAGGGGCGGTGGTGAAGCAAGTGGAGAGCTATCAAGTGGGCAAGTGGAGGAGATATTTGGGGAGATATTATGTGAGATATTTGGGGAGATATTATGGGGAGATATTTGTGTGATATTTGTGTGTATAACACATGTGGTAAATCCACATATATTATAACACTCCCCCTTGGATTTATACCACATGTATTAATACTCAATGGGGTAAAACCTAAGTAAAATATATACAATGATCTCCTGGATCTTATGATGTTGGACGTTCTCAAAACTATCTCGTTAAAAACCTTATCAGGAAAACCCAATGGGATAAAACCTGATCGAAGGGAAAAAGAGTATAGTGTACATATGTCCGTTCTGAACTTTGCTCCCCCTGATTGTCTCGTTAAAAACCTTGTCAGGAAAACCCAGTGGGATAAAACCTGATCAAAGGGAAAAAGAGTACAATGCAAATATAACAATAGTTAATGTTTTCTTCAAAACATTTATCACATTTATACTTTGCTAGGAAAAATCCAGTGGGATAAAAACCTGAGCAATAATATCCATTGATCTGTTGGATCAAAGTAATATTAATGATCTTTTGGATCAAAGTAATATATATATGATGATTAGCAAGATCAAAGTAATATTTACAATGATATTTTGATCAAAAATAACATATATACGATGTATATTGAATCAATGTAATATTTATGATGATTTTGTGGATCAAATGATTTTGGGTGTGCTTAGAGAATTGCCTCATTAAAAACTTTATCAGGAAAACCCAATGGGACGAAAAACCTGATTGAAAGGGAAAAGAGTACAATGCACATATGCTCAAATATAATTAATATAATTCATTTGATATGCTCCCCCTGATGGGACGCTCCCCCTGATAAAAATTCATTTTAAAACAATCTTCTAGATTGCTAAAGTGGGGTATACAGATGTTTATTTCATGAAATGAAATAGCATCATAAATGATTGGAGGGAGTATAAGCAAAGACTTGCTTTATGGAGTAATATCCACATGGAATTTTTTTTTCAGAATCTTTTCAACATATTCTGATTGATGGACAAACATTCCATTTGATATATGCTCGACATTCAGATCGAGACCATATTTCCTTTCCCATGTCTTTCATTTTTAAACTCATTTACCAAAAATTCAAGAGTTTTCAAGAGCTCTCAAGAGCTCCCCAGGAGCTCCAATTAAATTTATATCATCAACATATGTTGTGAATATAGTAAATTCGAATTCTGATTTCTTTGCGAAGACACTTGGGTATATAATATAATTATTATACCCTTATTTTATCAGATATTCACTGGGACGGTTATACCACATCCATCCAGATTGTTTTAATCCATATAAGGATTTTTGTATGTTCATCAAATACAGATTACGAGATCTCGATTTACATGCTTCTAGCATTTTAAATCCTTCTGGGATTATAAATATCTGCATTGAGTGAATCATATAGATAAATTATTATTACGTCTGAAGACGCATTTCAAGCCTTTCAAAGGCAGCCAATTTTATCAAAAATTTGGAACGTAATCGTATTCATCAATAGTGAATACCAAGTTTCTGTAAGAAACCTTGTATTACGAGTCGTGCCCCATATCTCACGATCTCGTTTTTCTCATTACATTTCCGTATAAAGACCCATTAGTATCCAACTAATTTGACATCTCCAGGTGTCTGGAGTACTATTGGTCTAAATACTTTATGTTTGACATATGAAGTCAATTCTTCTTGAATTGATTCTTTTCACTAAGGCCAATCATGCCTTTTGTATACAATCATTGATATTATGAATATCATAATTATCATTTATAATTTCAGTAGCGCTACTGTGTATAAAAATACATTATCAATGATTGTTTCTTTATGATTCCACATTTCTCTAATATGATTTATAGAAATTTTCTTAATTTCAATATACTTGAATCTCTGTTGAGATTTCTTCCATTACAATGGATTTAGTCATTTCATAGACTAGTATAGAAATTTTCTCAATTTCAATAAACTTGTATCTCTGTTGAGATTTTTTCCATTTTCAATGGATTTAGTCATTTCATACACTTGTGTCTCATTAGATATATCAGACTCTTTCAGAGTTGATTTAGAGAAAGTGGATTTATTTATAACTCGAGTTTTGTTTACATTAGGATCCTGATAACAATACCTTTCAAAAAGGTTCATAAGCTTATAATATGCATCAGATGATTTATTTGTTGTCATTTACTATGATCATTCTTTAAGAACAATCACCCGGCCGAGGTTAATGAGATGACAACTTATAAAATCTTGTTACCTTTAATATATCAAGTAACAGATTAATAATTATCTGATGATTAATTATCTTTCGTATTTGAGTGATACAAAGATTTGAAATGAGACACATTTATATATAGAGAACCGAACTGATATCTCTATTTTGTATAAGAGTAGCTTTTCATTTACTCTTTCTGGAGAAACTTTCCATTTGGAAATTAATCAATATAATGATATATAGATTGTGTATAAAAATATAAACTCTCAGAAGTTTAAATGATCTAATAGAGATTAATTAAAATCAAAATTAATCTCATAATGATATATAATTCTTATCTTAGATCATGCCAGAGATGAAATAAGGCGATATATTACACAATCAAATATCTTTAAAATGTGAGCAATTCAATTACCAATTACAAGTTGTAATGGTAAATACCAATGATAGGTAGTGAGTCATAGATGAATGCATCAACATGTAATATAGAATGTCCTATATAGAAATTGGTAAATGAATAATAAAGTTCTCATAATTACCTGGAGACATTTTGATAATTGATTCCGCTCATCCATTTTGATTTTGTGTATATGCGAAAAATGGATGTTGAACATCGATCTCAACTGGAGACGTTTGATAATACATAAACATGTGATCATCTCGTAGATGCATCAACTAGAACCATAAAATAATGAAAGAGTTCTTTTGGTGGATGAATATGTCCACATATATCCTCTTGAATGATAGGGATTCAAAACCAACTTTATAATGAGATGGTTTATTTGGTGGATGAATATATCCACATATATCCCCTTTTCTGATCAGCAATATAATCCAGCTGATAAATCACACAACTTTTCTATAATGAGTTTCTGGCCTGAATCATGCACAGATATTAAGTACAGATATTAAACACTCATTTTTATTCATAGTTTTAATATGACATTAATAAAGTTATACACAATTTAATACCATTTGGTAATAAGATTGTGGCTCTTCTAGAGCATTTAATCAGATCCGCTGGATCTGATATGGTATTAACCTTATATGCTTTTGAACTAAACATATTTCTTTATGTTGTTCTTTAAATAATATCAAGTATCATTGATACATAATTGAGTATTGTTTGATAACAATATCGTGGCTCTTCCAGAGCTTTCTATCAGATCCGTTGGACCTGATACATAATTTAGTATTGTTTGATAACAAAATCATGGCTCTTCCAGAGCTTTCTATCGGATCCATTGGACCTAATACATCAATAACATTTGCTCTCAGCAAAGTCGAACTCATAAAATATTTATGACTCTGCAGAATTATATGAGTCGTTGCACTCTCAGTAAGACATATTTTTCCTTCTAGGAATTTTATGGACATTATTTGTAATGTCATTTTATATCTCATGTGAAATGATAATAATCTCACATCATCCTGTTGGATGTGTATGAAGTGGATAAAATATTATGTCCAATTTCATTATATGTTAGGATCTTAAACCTCGTTTATAATACTCACAACATCCTGTTGGATGTGTAAATCCTTTTTCTGAATATTGCTCTTCATGAGTATCAAGCATGTATGAAATGGATAAAATATTATTTCCAATTTCATTAAACTTTAGGATCTTAAATCATTTTATGATACTCACATCATCCTGTTGGATGTGTATGAAATGGATAAAATATTATTTCCAATTTCATTATATATTATAATAGGATCTTAAATCATTTTTATGATACTCATAACATCCTGTTGGATGCGTAGATCCTTCTTTGAATATTGCTCTTCATGAGTATCAAACGTGAATCAAATGGATAAAATATTATTTTCAGTTTCATTATACGTTACGATCTTAAATCTCTTTTATGATACTCACATCATCCTGTTGGATGTGTATGAAATGGATAAAATATTAATTCCAATTTCATTATACGTTTAGGATCTTAAATCCCATTTACAATACTTACAACATCCTGTTGGATGTGTAAATCTTTTTTCTCAAATGAATGATATGTAAACATATCACTTTATATATATGAGATAAGATAAAATAAAATCATGGATCATATTAATTTTTCAAACTTCCAGTTCGACCATGAACTGTATAAGTTCATATATAAAATCCAGAAAACTTCAGATTCTGATTTGATTTGAAATCCCAGGTTCCAAATAATGAAGTATGGCATTCATGAATATAACACTGGATCCAGAACTCCAGGTTCTCATCGAATTTCAATACCGTGCCGTATGGCATTCATGAATATAACACTGGATCCAGAACTCCAGGTTTTCATCGGTTTTCAAAACCGTACCGACTTAAATATCATAATTCCAGAAACTTTAAGTTCTGGTTCGTCGGTCTAGCCAATCTCATATGTTTAGTAAATAAACAGTTCCAGAACGGTATATATGTTCTGTAAATAACAATTCTAGGAGGCTGAGCTCACCTGTTATGTTCCGTAAATAAACAGTTCCAGAACGGTATATATGTTCTGTAAAAACAATTCCAGGAGGCTAAGCTCACCTGTTATGTACCGTAAATAAATAGTTCCAGAACGGTATATATGTTCTGTAAAAACAATTCAAGGAGGCTCAGCCTACCTATTTATGTGCATAAAAATAAACAATTCCAGGAGGCTCAGCCTACCTGTTATGTACATAAAAATAAATCCAGAACTATATATATATGTTCCGTGGACGGCACAGCCATCTGATATACGAAAATATATACAGATCCAGAATATTGGGATTAAAGAGAATAAATAAGTAAATCACCTATCATGGGATCTTTTTTACCTATACGCAATCGTGCTAGAGATTTGGATCTTTCATCGCTCCTGAAAACAGAGTTAATAAAGCTTGAATAAGTCAAAACAGAACTTACAAGCAGAATTAGCTTAAACTGATGGCACGGTTGCGTCCGGAACGGTCGAAATAGCTGGAAATAGGTCCGAGTCAGTTGAAAACGGGTGAAAATTTCACTGAGTTTAGTTGAGTAGACTAACGGAATATTCTGTTAGACTAACGGAATATTCTGTTAGACTAACGGAATATTCTCTGATGATAACGGAATATTCCCTGTCTTGTGACGTGGCGCTGACGAGGGGCATCGCTGACGAGTCGCTGACATAGCGCTGGCGTGGCACTGACATGGCGATGACATGGTGCTGACGTGGCGATGACGTGGCGCTACAGTGTCGTCTTCTCCCTTGAAAATTGCAGAAAAATTTTCAGAGTTGACCGAACTTTGACCGAAGCTATAGAGTTCGTTAGTGCTCCGTTTTAGATGCGGTCAGTGGTGTTGGAATCGTGTTTCCGAGATGAACACAACGGTATCATCCGAACAACGATTCGAGCACTTTGAAATTTCTGGACTCGATTTAAACCAAAGCTAAAACTCTCAAGAACACTTCCTGTTCACTTGCCTAGCCTAGTCTATAATCGTGCTGATAACGTGTTGTAAAACTAAGAATAAATAACAAAGAAATAAAGTGAGATGAGAGAAAAATCAGAGACACGAGAGAGAGATAACTTAGATTTGTATTGATATTAGGTGAGAGCATTATCAGCTGATCAACAACATTCAATGGAAAAACCCAAAACATATAAATAGGCAAACTCTTTACTTAATGGTGAAGTTTACCAAAGGGAAAAAGCATCAGCTGATGCAAGTGGAGAGGGGCGGTGGTGAAGCAAGTGGAGAGTTATCAAGTGGGCAAGTGGAGGAGATATTTGGGGAGATATTATGTGAGATATTTGGGGAGATATTATGGGGAGATATTTGTGTGATATTTGTGTGTATAACACATGTGGTAAATCCACATATATTATAACATACATAGCTTAATATTCAACTTTTGATGTTTATTACATAAACATATCTCAATGCCAGTAAACAACTGTTTGATTTAACGGTTGACCATGCTTTTGAGGTCAAAAGTCACAATTTCCCATATTATTAATATTATTTAATAAAAAATCACCAAAAAAAAGAACAAAAACAAAATTAAAAAACGATGAACATCACCATCACCAAAACACAAAACAAGTTTTTCTCAAATCCATGACCAATTCATCATCATCACCATCACAAAACTAGTTTTCTCAAATCTATGACCAGACCTGCACCATCATTAAACCTTAACCCACCATCATCATCATGTACTACAAAACTTCTTTTACTATTTAATTTTCTCCCACTTTCTCAACAACCAAACAAAAGCCACAAACTTCGGCATCAACTCAGTCCCAAATTTGGCCAACTCAATAACAAACTGAGCAAACTTAGCCTCACCCTTTTTCAGCTTACCATTGACTCGCCCCATTTTTAGAATCTATTCCTCTACAAATCCAAATGGGTCAGGTAGGTTCTCGCGAATGGAGACTAGATGAAATTCCCTTAAACAATATAGTATAATATATACCTAGAGGGGGGGTGGGTGAATAGGTATAGGCCCAAATTCTTTCAATTTTCTTTTTCTTAAATACAACAATGAAATGCACACTTGATGTGACTTAACAATTGAATTGTTTTAACCAACACATGCGGAAATCAATATACAAGTGATGCAATCAATACAAGATATGGAAGATAAAAAAACATTAAAACAAAACTTAGCACAATTGTTTTTACGTGGTAAAACATCAAAGAGGAAACATCAACGAGTTGATACCACAACCACCGGTAAGCAATTCATTATTATGAAAAGGAGATACACACTCAATGCAATCAACTCCTAGTCTACCCTCAAGGCCAAGTGAATCACCTTCCCTACTCCCTATTCAAGATGTGTCATACACCTCTAGGAAGCAACTTCCTATCCAAAACGCTCACGTTTCTAGGAAGATTTCTTGCTTAGCTATCCGGATCACAAAGATCCTAGTCAAGATTCCCTAACTCAACCATCTGGAGTATCGCACTCCTGGATAAGACTTCTTGCTTAGTTATATGGATCCCCTTAATCATAATTAAGTATTCTTGCTTGGCTATCCGAAACACTTTCCTAGCCAAGTCTTCTTGCTCTATACAAAGCTTTACTAACTTTGAAAGAGACTTCAACCTTTTGCAAGGCAAAATGATCTATGTGATGCAAATGATACAACACAATCAAATAGAATAAATTGATCACACAAGCTCTATAAATATGCAAGAGACAACTAGAATAAGCTATCAACACTAAATCACAAAGTTATCTAGAAATCAAAGCATGTCAATCAATAAGAACAAGATTAGAATATTCAATATCAAGCTCAAAAACCTAGTTCTTAGATCATGAAATTAAACCTAGAAATCATCATGAAGCACAACATACAAAACATTTCTAGAATCAATTTCATGTGAATCAAGTTTAGCTAAAATATATTCAAATGAGATCACAAAGCTAAAACTCAATAATCAATCGATCAAACAAACCTAGAACATGAATTAACATCATTCTTAACACATTTCATCTATCAAATAGGAAGATTAAAACAGATGATCACAAGAGAAAGTGAGAAGAAGATGTTTCACCTATAAATGATGAACCACGAATTGAAATCTGTTCACTGCTCAAAATCATGACATCATTTGATTCTGAAAATGCTTGGGATTTGTTCCTCTCTTCAAGACCAACGTTTTTAACGTTTGAATCACTTGATTCAGAGTTCAAATGAGAGAGATATGATCAAAACAAGAAATCAAAAACTTGAAGAAATTTTTTGCCTTATCTTTTTCAATTTTTTCTTCACACATGTTTGGAGGGAAGAAGGAGAATGTTTAAAAGAGAGAAGGAGGGAGTTTCAGTGGCCAATCGAAGGAGGCCACATCACCATCCTCGTGTGAGGCGCGTGAGTCTCACAGGGCAGAGAGGGGTGCTGGCCCGTGAGCCTCATGCACCCCTCACGGGAGGTCCCTCCAATGGCCTTTGGCCATTGCTCACCTCTCTCGCGCTCCTCTCGCGTTCTTCAGCCGTATTCGGGCATCTGAACTCCAAATTCGAATCTGTCTTTGGATTACGAACCATGACTCCCTCACACACAAGGAAAACTATAAAACTTTGATAAAATGTTGAGAATTCGACTCAGAATATGACGACGAAAACAACACAACGTATGAGAACGCAAAGTAGCGTTTGGACTCGAAACCTAATGAATAAGTAATCGAAATGACCAGGACTCAATAAGGAATCATATGTGATCATGTTCAAGTCCAAAAACAATAACACGGAAACAAATAAATACAAGATCACACAAGTATGCCATTTCCTAGACATAGTCCTAGAATATGCAATTCTACAATGTTTGTCAATATGAGACAAATGCATGTGCATACTTCAATAAATGTGTGAATTTGTTATACCAAATGTAGTACAACGATGCAAGGACACACATGAATGAATTGTGTGTGTGCGCACTTACGCCTTGCAAGAGGAAGAAAAATCTTGATACCTTAGCATCAAAGTAAGCGCTTTTCCTCTTGAAGACGATATTTGCATGAGAAGTTGTTTTTCTCCTTTGAAGCTTCTTTTCACCAAGAACCACCTAAGTAACTAACCATTACAAATAAAGAGTGTTTTGCAATGGAATCAAGCCAACATAAATCAAGGATCTTACACTGGAAATCTTAAGGATGGTGTTTGAAATATTGAAGAAGAAAACAATCCTTTCACGGAGGAGAAATCTGCTTCTCGTCGGAGCAGGTCATTCATCTACCCGGAGCAATCTGATCTGGAGAGTAGTTGGAGATAGAGCTAAATCTGAGATGCCCCATCTCAGATAAAGATCGAGACGGATGCAATCTTCGTCTGAGATGGAGCATCTCAGATGAAGATATAGCCGATTCATCAGATGGTGCAATCACTCCATCTAATAGAGCTTGGAGGAGCGAGATCTGGAATTTCCAGATCTCCCTCCTTGGCTTTATTATAAAAAAAGAATTGTTTTGTTTTTTATTTTTTTTTTCTTTTTCGATGAGAGAGGGCATCCGATTTTTATTGGAGAAATCTTAGATTTTTTTATTTTAAATATTAATTTGTTATCAATTTTTTTTTTTTTTTTTTATTGTTTGATATTTCTCACAACCAAAATGACCAATTTACCCCTGTTCCGTTAAGTTTTAATGATTCTCACTTAAGAGTCGGGTACCTTTGTGTAATAAAGGTCAAAGATCGAATATTAAACTATATGACCATAATTTGGGGTAATTTAGTGCAATTCGCTCAAATCATAAACCAGAGGGTTGTTTTTTTAGAAAAAGTCAAACCTCAGGATTTTTAGAAATCTCCCATAAAAAAATAGAGTAATTGGCACTGCACCCACCCCCACCCCCCGACTATACCCGAATTCGCATATTGCCCCCTGAAAATTTTTTTTAGGCACTAAACCCCCTAAACTATCAGAAATTGGCAATTTGTGATGGAATAGTAATGCCATCCATTTTTCTGTCATGGCAAATTGCACTAAGTTCCCCTTATTATTTACAAAATTGCATTAAACCAGAAAAAAAAAATAATATGACCTAAATACTCCTTATTAGTCAACTTTAACCAAAGACATGCCACATGTCAACACAAAAATCAATGGAAAAAAATAAATATTTATGTAATACTAATAAATTAATATTATAAATACAAATTAAATAATTATATATAAAAAAACGGATTAGTGAGTTAAATTAATTAAAATCTATATATTTTTTTTGAAATGCTTTAAAATTAATTTTTATTCCTTAAATTTAGTATTTTTAAAATAAAAATAAACTTTTAATATAATAATAATAATAACAATAATAATAATAATAATAATAATGATGATGATGATATAAAATAATAGTAATGATAATAATATCTTCATTCTTCTCAGATCATCATCATCGTGATCATCATCTTCCTAGACCATCAACCTAGAAAACCCAATCTCTCAAATCCAGATTCAAACCCTCTCTCTATTCAAAACAAATCAACAATCGCTAGATTCAAACCCTCTCTCTCTCTTCAAATATGGATTTTTTTTTTTGAAATCTCTTCAAATCGGCGAGATGAGGAGGATTTACCAAGCCCACCACCACCAACACCCTTTCACGACGAACAAGGCCACGATGGATGATCTCTATCAATGGAGTGTCATGGTTTGAAATGCACAGGCGTCAAAGGCGGCCTGCGCACTCCAGCGTCAACGAGGGAGGGTCGACCCCCATTCATGGTGTCGTTGTGGACTGAAGGTGGAGGCGTTGAGTCGAAGCAGAAGATCCGTGAACAGGGTTTAAGTCGAAGCAGAAGAGAAGGTGCCGTCGTCCATCTAGGAAGATTCAATGGAGCGCATCCACCCCAAAACCCATCTTCATGTTCAGATGTTCTTAGTAACAGATTTATTTATTTATTTATTTATTTATTTATTTATTTATTTATTATTATTATTATTTTGTGTTTAGTAACCGAGAAAATGAAAGAAAGTAGGAGAGAAAATGAAAAAAAATATATATATATAGATCTTGTGCGATCTCTTCATTTTATTTTTATTTTTATTTTTTAAGTAATATTTTTATCTCTTGAATGGTGTTGGTGTTTAAGAGGTTACTTGCTGTTTGTTTGAGAGAGAAGAGAAGGGATGGTTAGATCGGTTTGGTGATGGTTGGATTTGAGCAGGTGGTTAGATTTTTCTGGGTTTTTAGGTGATGATGACGATGAGTTTTCTAGGTTTGTGGGGATTGTGACAATGATTTTTTCTGGGTTACTGGTGAGTGTAATGGGTTGTTTGTGAATTTTGTGTAACTGGTGTAATGGTGGTGTAATACTGAAATCTGGGTTGAGTTGTAAATGGTGTAATGAGTTTATTTATTTATTTATTATTATTATTATTATTTTATTTTATTGAATTTGGGTTGTGTTGAATTTGGTGGTGGTGTTTGATTTAAATATAATTGTTAAATTAATTTATTTTTTTCATTTCTCTATTTATTTAATTTTCTTTATAAAAAATTCAGAAATTTATTATTATTCAACCATTATTTAAATTTTAAAATTTAAAATTTTATTTTTAAAAATTGATTTTTAAAATTTGGTCAGAGAGGTATTTAGGTTATATTATTATTATTTTTTTCTGGTTTAATGCAATTTTGTATATAATAAGGGGAACTTAGTGTAATTTGCCATGACAGAAAAATGGATGACATTACTATTCTATAACAAATTGCCAATTTTCGATAGTTTAGGAGGTTTAGTGCCTAAAAAAAAAAAAATTCAGGGGGCAACATGCGAATTCGGGTATAGTGTTTTGTTGTTGTTGTTGTTGTTGGGGGGGGGGGGGGCGTGGGTGTGGGGGGGTTGCCAATTACTCTAAAAAATAAGGGAACCTTGCGGAGGCACTCAGGCACCAGCGAGTCAGCGACCAGCCTCCACTAATAAAAAAAATTGAATTAATGTTAATAAAAAAAAAATTGAAAAAAAAAAAAAAAAAAAAACTAAATCCGGAAATCAGTGGAGGCATCTCAAAATGAGAAATGTTCTACTCAAAATTTTGGAATTTTAATTTCAAGATATTTTAATACATGAAAATCAAAATCTAGAGTATGCCAAAATCACCAAACATACTTTAATCCTAGATTTGATTCATGCAACTAAAGCTTGAAATTAATCATGTTCATGAAGCACATATTGAAGACTTTAGAACAAAAACTAAAATGCTAGAGAAATGAGATTAGATCTACAAACTTCTTTATTAATCAATTATAGCATATATTCATAAACTAATCAATTGAATCCAACAATGCTCTAAACATACAACAACTTGTGCTAGATACAAAGCTAATCACAATACAACTTACAAGCATATGAAAACATAGGTTTAGAAAAACCTAACTCACATTCAAGATTCTAATTAAGCACAATTAACTTTTGATTGAAGCTCTAAAACCTAATAGCATTTGGTCAAGTAACATACACATATAGAAGAAGAAATCCTAAGGTAACTGAAGATCATCAAGCACAAAACACAAAGGATTTGACAATTACCTGATGAGAATCAAGAAGCTTCACTGAAACTATTATGCCGATGTATATAAAACTATATAGAGGGGGAAGGGTGAATAGATTTTAATCCGGTTATTACCAAATTTTCCGAATTATTCAATATTACGAAAATAACCCTAACCACTCAAATAAACAAATCAAGTGTAAAGTGTGGAAATTAAATAACACTTGATTTTTACGTGGAAACCTTCAACAAGAAAAAACCATAGGCTGTTATGGGCGCCACATACGATCCTCGAATCCACTAATTGTAATGGTGTTTATAACCTACGTTGACCTCGTCAAACCCTACATGGTCACTAACCCACCACTACTACCCAACGGGCCTTTAAAAATGAACCTAGATCAATTTGCTTGCGGACTAAGCAACTTAACCACAAGACTTACTTCTCAATGAAGAGATCAACAACCTAAGTGAATATCATGGTATTCAAATATGCAATTAATACTAGGTTACACTAAATGCTTATCTAGGATGAAAGATAACAATAAACACAATCCTAGATATCAATATTGCTATATGACATGACATAAAACATAGCTATCAAAGATTAAGCAATCCTAGGCAATAGCTATCAAAATATAACTCTCAATCAATCAACACAATAATCTCAATCTTGTATATAGAATATGTTCTAAATGCATACAAGTAATAAAAAGAGATTACTTGTTAAGTAATCACTAAAATTAGATGAAATTAGTGAACAACTTACCAAACAAAGTGTGTTGAAGAAAATCCATGCATAGATGATGCTAGAGAATGATTGATGCACATGGAAATGATTTGAGTAATCAAAGATGAGTTCTTCGATGAATTTCTCTCTTTGAAAATGCTCTCAATGAAAAATATGGATTTTTGAGTCATTGGGACGACCTAAAGAGAAAGCAATATGAAAGTTTTTAAATAAACTAGGTGTGTTATCAATATATTAATCTAGAGGGGGGGGGGGGGGGGGGGGGGGTGGGGTTGGTGAATAGATTTTAACAAATATTACCCAATTTTTGAAAGCAAGTCAATTTTACAAAAATGCCCCTAACTAGTCAAAATAATATATCAAGTGTAATATGTGCGGAATTTAAATAACACAAGATATATACGTGGAAACCCAACCACTGGGAAAAAAACCACGGGCTGTATAGTGCGCCACACTCGGAACTCGAAATCACTAATTGAAATGAAGTTTACAACCTATGTAGACCTCGTCTAACACTCCGGTCTGTAACCCCTCACTTCTACCCTGCGGGCCTTTATTAGCAACCCTATTCCAATTTGCTTGAGGCCTAAGCACTCTTAGCCCCAAGACTTACTACTCAATGAAGAGAAACAACCTAAGTGAATATGTATGAATATTCAAAGTGCAAATTAGAGCTAGGTTACTCTATATGCTTATCTAAGATAATGATTTTACAATTAAAACAATCCTAGATATAAATGGCTAGATGACATGTCAAATAGCTTAGCTAATCAAGATTAATCAAAAACCTAATTAGCTATCACAATACAACACCCAATCATTTTCATCACAAATAATCTCTAACTTGTATCTAGCATATAATCAAAAGCATACAAGTAATTAAAGAGATATATTAATATGAAAAACACTAAAGTAATATGAAATTAGTGAAGAACATACCAAATAAGATGTGATGATTCAAAACCATGCATGGATCAATTCTATGAAGGCATAGAAGATCGAATATGAACTTTGATGCACAAGGGATTTGATTTGAGTGGTTAAAGGTGAGTTCTTTGTATTTTTCTTCTCTTGAAAAATGTTCTAAGTATGAAATCAGAAAATCAACTCACATAATTGACCTAAAGACAAAATGGCATATATATGGGGGCCATAAGTGAAGTGAGGTCGTTTTAAAAAACGCACCAAAATTTCACTGTGCGCTGGTGAGATTGCGCTGGACTTCAAGCGCACGACCAGCGCATAGACCAAATTTGCATGGTGCGTTGGTCGACCAGCGCAGGTCAGAGACGTAGCACCAGCGGCAAACCACTGGGCGATTTACGCTGGTGGGCTTGCGCTGGTGTGGACCAGCGCACGACCAGCGACCGACCAACGACAGACCACTAGGCGATCTGCGCTGGTGGGTTGCGCTGGTCCGGCGCATGACGACCAGCGCACAGCTCAGCACAGCCCAGCCCACTCCTTTGAACCCCTCAAACACATGCAAGGGTAAAAAGGTAAAACAAGATGCATCCTAAAAGCCTAACATGGTATGACATTAAAATCACAAGATGCAATCAATACTTATACAAGAAGAGATGTTATATGATCATGAATGCACATAGTTACAACATATACACAACATACATGAAAATGAATTAAGCATGAGATGTGAGTGTGTGTGTGTGCAACTAATCTCTTCAAAGCAAATTAAGCACATAGAAGTTTACTTTTGGTGCTTATCAACTTTGAGGACATGAAAGGGTCTTGAGCTTGATTATGAACCACTTAAGCTACCCTTACATATAATCCCCAACACGTGGTTTGTCCACGAAATAAGCCAATCAAGATATGGGAATCCTTACACAATATATATAGGTGTTCAAAACAAAGCTACAGCATTTTGACAAAACAGGGGTCGACCGTTGCGGGTACCGCTGCTAAAACCACAACGGTATCCACAGCGGTGGCCTTAACTACAATTAGGTTAATCAAAACGCTACGTCGTCCGCTGTGGAAGCCACAGCGGTTAAGAAAGCGATCGAGACAGGTATCTCACCGCTGTGGCTACCATTGTGAAGGCCACAGCAGTATCGACAATGGTTGCTTAGGCCATGCAAGCTTAAGTGAAAAAATCATGCACTCTTAAGCTACTAAATGGCATGGCAATAACCAAATGCATGAAGAGTTAAGAACATGAATGCATAAACATAAAAGCACACAATATACAAAGAGTATAGATATGCATGAGTTGTGTGTGTGTGTGTGCAACTACGATCTCTTCAATGCGAATAAGCACAAGCATTTTACCTTTGGAGTGCTTATCATCTTAAGGTCTTGAGAGGGCATTTGTTGAGCTTGATCATCAACAATTAAATGCCTAGGCTACCCTTACAACACAAACCTCAATTGTGGTTTGTCACCGAAATACGCCAATCAACCTTGAAGAACTTACAATCACCAAAGGATCCATTGCATGTTCCTGTTAGGCCAATTATAAGGGCAAGGGATAAGAGGATCAAAGAAGCACTTAATGGGTTGATTCAAGAGATATGGGTTGATTTTAAAATGGCACATTTCAAGATGGGCCCACGTGAAGACCAAGGCTTAGATAACATCATCAAGGCAACATTACGGGCGGCGTATGATTGGGGGAGAATCCAATTTCAGCATATTTCCTATTTTATTATCCTAAAATAAAGAGTCGATTTGTTTTCCAAAATAAAGGGCTGATTTGTTTCCCAAATTCAGCTTTCCAAATAAGGAGCAAATCAACTAGTTGCTAGTTTTAGTCTTTATTTATTTCTTAAATTTGTTTGCCTTTTTCTTTCCTGATTGTAAGGCATTAATGCCGAATATTTGTAAGGTATGTCTTATGAATTATTTCTTGAATTGAAATAATATTGAGAGCGTTTTCTCTTTGGTTCCTTAAATCCTGACTTATCACTCATAATCCTTTTCTTTTTTTGAGTGTGGCGTCTACAATCTTTTGATACCGTTGGTTCTTATCTCCTTATAGATAACGGGTCATGGTCCTTTTTATTTTCTTTGTTACAAATCCAAATTAGAACACGATCCTTGGTTACATTACCATTTTATTGGTTCCGGGTCTCACTAATCTTGGTGAGGTTCATATCATTTGGTATCAGAGCTTAGGGTTCTAAATCAGGTTTGATCTATTCTTGTTCTTCATTCAATTGTTATTTCTTTTATTTCGTTTGATATAAAAAAAAAAAATCCAAACTTTGCCTGAATTTGTTTGGTCAAGTCCGGTACAAAAAAAATAAAAAATAAAAAAGTTCCCAAACTTTGCTTGATTTCGTTTGATCAAGTAGGGTAAAAAAAAAAAAAGTAGTACAAATTTTTTTTGAAAAGTCTGGTAGTTGAATTATATCAACTCTTGTTATTCTTTCTTCTTGATTTCGTTGCATTGAAATTAAAAAAAATAAAATAATAAATAAATAAAAACAGGTCCTATTGCATCACTTATTACAACTTGCTTCTTGAACCTTTCCGATTTCTCTTGTGAGTGTCTGTCTAAGTTCAATAAAGAACTAAAAGAGTGAACAAATAGTGGAAAAAGGCAAGAGAGTGCGAGCTCATAATAGGGTAAAATCCGAAATTGAGTGAAAACACGAGTGTGAGTGTTATCATTATTGAGAGTAAACACGTGAGGGAGTGTTTGTGAGAGGTTTTTTTTTTTTTTTTTTTGCATGATATTAAATATGTCTCAAGAAACAAATATAGGCTCATCTGAAGATGCACTAGAAAAGATAGATTTCAAATTTTTCTTCGAGGCCTTGGAACAAAAGTTTGAGCGGTTGGAGATGAGGTATGGTGAGGTGCATGATAGGATAGACAAAGTGGAGTCTAGTTCATAAAGGGGGCAGCCACTTATAACTCCTAATGTGGAATGAAGAGAAAGGGTGCCTAGGTTTGATTATGAAGATGGGAATGACCTAGAAGAAGATGATCGAATTTATAATGAGGGATTGGGCAGATTTAGGCGTGGAATGGGAGGTAGAGAAGTTAGGTATGGGAATAGAGGAGATAGGTATGGAGAGAGGGTTGATAACAACTTGAGAAGCATCAAGGTGAAGATTCCAATTTTCTAAGGCAAAACCGATCCTGATGCTTATTTGGAGTGGGAGAAAAGAATAGAATTGGTGTTTCATTGCCATGACTATTCCGAATTGAAGAAGGTGAAGTTGGGTACCATATAATTCACCGATTATGCTATTATTTGGTGGGATCAACTGATTGTGAATAGGAGAAGGAATGGAGAAAGGCCTATTGAAACATAGGAGGAGATGAAAGTTGTTATGAGGAAGCGATTCATTCCAAGTCACGACTATAGGAGTTTGTTTCAAAAGTTGCAAAGTCTTACTCAAGGGCTTAAATGTGTTGAAGACTACTACAAGGAGATGGAGGTAACCATGATTCGAGCCAATGTAAAGGAGAACCGAAAGGCTACTATGGCTAGGTTTCTAAATGGACTAAACCGAGACATTGCAAATGTGGTGGAGTTGCAACATTATGTTGAATTGAATGACATGGTACACATGGCCATTAAGGTGGAACAACAATTGAAGAGGAAGGGTTCCACATGAGTTGGCCAACATTCGGGTTCTTCTTCATCATGAAAACTGAATTGGAGTAAGAGGGATGACCAGCCTAGTTTCAAGGCCGAGGTCGAACCTTCCAAAGATCACAAGGCTAGAGGCATACCGAACCAAGGTAGATCAGATTCCCAACCTTCTAGAAACCGAGATATTAAATGCTTTAAGTGTTTGGGAACAGGTCATAATATTTTAATTGTATATTTTATTATCTTGATTCATAATATTCACATGTGATGTATTGTGAAGCAAGACTTTGTATAGTGTGATTAGTGAATTCATTCTATAGATCAATTTTGTATCTTTGATTCTTTTATATATTGTAATTTTTGTATAGTGACATTTTGATCACTCTTGTAACTCATTGAACACTTATTGAAATACAAGCTTACTTTGTTGTTGTGTTTATTTGTTCTTATACCTCACATAACTTGTTGATATACTTAGACTTTGCTCTTATAATTGTATTATCGTATTGTCTATATATGTCTTCCTTGGCTTATTGTGTTGTGTGTAAGGCTATCTTGAGGGACAAACGAAAGTTTGTTCAAGGGTTTGAAAAAAGGTGTAAAAACCTATTCACCCCCCCCCCCCCCCTCTAGGTATGCTTTAAGCAATTTAACTTTGTTTGTATACTTTCAATTGGTATCAAAGCGAGTCGTCGGACGGCACTCGACGAGATCCGGTTTATACTTACGAGTGGATTGCTTAGGTTTTTGCTAGCATGGTTTTCCAAGATGATGTGATGACCGAAGGGGCTTCGAATTCTAGGCCTCCTCTTCTCAAGGGTCACAACTATGGGTTTTGGAAATTGAGGATGAAGGCTTACATTCGATCTATTGATGAGAGAGCTTGGATGACCGTTGAAGAAGGTTACCTTGCTCCTAACAAGATTGAGGATGGAGTGACCATTTCCAAGCCTAGGAGTGAGTGGTCTACTAATGAGTTTGAGTTAGCAAAATGGCATCATCGGGCGGTGAATGCTATTTTCGGAGGTGTTGATAGTAGGCAATTTTCCTACATTCAAAACCTAGAAACCGCTAAGGAGACATGTGAGGCTCTCCAAGTCACCAATGAGGGGACTAAAGCGGTGAAGAAGTCTCGTCTTCAATTGCTCACTTCCCAATTTGAGGTTTTGCAAATGGGTGAGGAAGACAAGTTTGTTGACTTCCAAGATAAGCTACTAGACATCGCCAACCAATGCCAAGCACTTGGTACTCCTATCTCCGGTGAGAGGCTAAATTGGAAGATTCTTAGATCACTTCCAAAGAGGTTCAAAGCCAAGGTTACCGCCATTGAAGAGAGCAAAGACATTGACATCATGAGCATAGATGAGTTGCTAGGATCTCTTCAAACTTTTGAGGCGTGTATGAAACCAAAGGCTAAGAACAAGGGTTTAGCTCTTAAGGTTGTCAAGGAAGCTAGTAGTAGCGATGATGATGAGGAGATGGCGTTATTGGTTAGGAAGTTTAGGAAGTTCATGAGGAAAGGTGCCAAGTCAAGTGGCAAGTACTCAAGGGACAAGGAAGTCAAGAAGTCATTTACTCCACCTCATGAGAGGAGTGGCCATGCTAAGAGCAATAGGAAGGTTCAATGCTTCAAGTGCAAGAAGCTTGGACATTATGCTTCGGATTGTCCTAGTGGAGATTCTAAGAAGGACAATAAGGGAAAGGCTATGGCGGCTACATGGAGTGAAGATGATGCCTCTAGTGATGAGGAGAGCTCAAGTGATAAGTCTTCTAGTGAAGAAGAGCTAGTGAGCAACTTTGTTGCATTCATGGCTTCTCACTCTACTCTAGAGGATGTAAATCAAGATTCGTTGGATAAGGAGATTGATCAAAGTCATTAAGAGTGTTTAAATGATAATCCGACCTACATTGATCTTTTGGCTAAGGTGAAGTTTCTTGAGGAGAAGTTGAAAATAGCCTTAAGTGAGATTGATGAGAAGGAGGACTTGATCAAGGTTCAAGTGGATGAGTTTGTTGCTACAACTCGTAGGCTCTTGCGTGAAAAGAATGCTATTGAAAAGAAGCTTTGCGAAGTTGAGGGTATTTTGCTTGAAAAAGATAGGATCATCTCTAATATGAACTTAGGTAGCTCAAGTGTAGCGGTGGTTGAAGAGAAGCTCATAGAAGCATCACTTCCTACTTGTGAAGCTATCATTGAAGAGAAAGCTCCTAAGAAGAGACGTTCCAAGAAGAAGAACAAATTGAAGAATAAGGTACCCCTTGAAACTCCTATTTGTCCTCCACCACCACCGGAAGGTAAAATCTCTCCTTTTGTTCCCATATGTCATTTTTGTAATACCTTAGGCCATATCAAGCCCAAGTGCTATAAATTCATTGAATATTGCAACTTAGAAAATGCATCTAGGAATAGAGAGATTGGACCTAATTCTATGCATGCTAAAGCTTTTGAATATGGAAAGCATGATAATTTTTCAAAGCATGTTAAGAATGTCCGGAAGGTGAAGAATGCATATCCTTCAAAATTTGACCATGCATGTGTTGCTAACAATGTTGAGAAAAAGAGTATTAATGATATTATTGTGAATCAAGTTGTGGAAGAACTTTACTCTAGGTTCAACATTATGGTCAAAGAGAATCTTGATGATGTTCGTGTATGTCCACCCAAGACAAAATTTGTCAAGGGTGAGTGCCCTTACTATTAGTGTAAGTTGCACATGTGAGTTAGCTTTAAGACTAGTGTTGTTGATAAGAAGCTTAGCTTTTTTGCTTTGTATCTTTACAACTTGACATGAACTTAGCTATCTCACTTTGTTTGTTATGATAGTCAAAATTTGTTGATTAACTTTTAAGAAGTTTTTTTTTGGAATCTATATGGTAACATTATTGTTATGGCTTTTAGAGAAAGTCATTTTTTTTTTTTTGTTTGAGTTGAATTACATTGTCTTTAGTCTCTTGGAATCGACACACCTATAACTTGTAGTCATGAGGACTTACAAGCCAAGAGGACTCATAAAAAGGGTGAAGACATTGTATTTGGTGAAAATAGCTTGCGAAGGTATCTCTATATCATATTGCTTGCTTACTTGATTTTTCATCTATCAACTCATTGTTTGTATCACATTCATGAAGCATGTCATAATTGAGAACTAGTATAGTGTTTATATGGTCCTCTTTGACATTTGCTAGTTTAAGATCTTTTGGTGGTAAGTGTTCACATTGATCTTATTTCATGAAGTGTGTTGTTATTTGTATGATTGATTGATTGAGTGGCTAATTTTTGAATAATGTGAGCTTCATATTCTTTGATAGCTACTCTCTTGAAAAGTAGAGATCTTAAGTAAGTCTCTTTACTTGCTTTTAGATCATGTGCTTTTAAGCCTTGAAATTGGTTTCAAAAATGCACTTTGCTTCTCTTGTATGTTTTGTTAAGTATGTTGAGCTTGATTGATGTTCGCTTTGGATACACCTTGAAGTCCTAAGGACTAGTACATTTAAAAATGACCAATGGTTGGTATCTATTTGCTTCGGCAACATAGAACTCAACGAGCACCCTCATGGAAAGGGCTACACACCTTGGTTGTGAAGCCACCCAATGTAGGAAAGGGCTACGCCATTGTGATGAGTGAAAGCCGCCATGAGGTGTATATATATATTTTTTTTGTTAGAAAAATCAAAGAAGTGTTGAATTGAATCATTAAAAAAAAAAAAAAAATTCTTTGATTCAAGCCTAAATAATAATAAATAAATAAAAAAGGCTTTTGGAGTATAGTTGAATAATCAAATGAGCTCGGGTTGACAAATAGAAATGGGTTGACGAGCCACATGCACACACACGCTCACATGTTGAAATCTATTCTCTTTATAAGCAAAATTTCGGATGATAACCGGTTTGACCTTTTTATGGAAAGGCCTAAGATGAATAGATGTTGAAATTGTATGCATACTTGATTATCAAACTACTTCTTTTCATATACTTGAAGCAAAATCTTCACACACTCACATTTGCTTAATTAGTACTTTTGATACTTTAGCAATTTTTGATGACATATGAGAGTGATTGAAAATCTTGATGTAACTCTCTTAGATATGTGAAGCTTATTTGCAAATCTAATAAAAATTGCTTGTGATGTGATTGTGTGGTGATTTTTGTGAACATTTGTCTATCTTGATTTTAGATGAGGCACTTGTCAAGGGGGAGTATAATATGCTAAATTCTTGTTCTCTTTTATGACATGTTCACATGTTCACATGTTCTTCAAGGTTGTTGTTTGTTGGCATTATTCTTATTTTTGATAAATCATGAAGATGCTATGATAAATTCTTATTCGCATGATGATTTATTGAATATAGTGTTTTGCCTTTGTATATGTTTATTGGTTACTTTATTTGTTTCTTTGTTTCCTCTCACTTTGGTTTTAGTTTGTTTTTGTGTAGCATGATTATGGGAAAAGCAAAGAAGATTGGTGGAAATACTTCTTCAACTCCCATTGACAAGTCCAAACCTACAATTTCTTCTAAAATTTCCAAAGGTAACAAAGTGGATGAATTGGGAATTTTTGGTTGCAAAAAGCTTATTCAAGAAAGAGGTATTGACTTGGACTCTTGTGTTGGATCCTATGTTTATGATGTGCTTAAGAGTAGAAATTGGAATTCATGGGTGAACATGTTAGGACCATTGTTAGAGAGTTTTATCATGCTTACAAATCCGGTTCTACAGTGACGAGTGCTACTCTAAGCATAAGGAAAGTTGTCTTTAGAGTTTGTCCTAGGAAGGTTAATGAATTTCTAGACTTGCCCGATGATATTGAATCAGAATTCCTTGATGTTGACATCTTGGAAAACCTTGATTTAATGGGTAGGACTCTATGTGATGATAGTAATTTTGTGTGGGGGAAACGTGCTTTTATTAAGCAAGGTGAGCTAACAAAAATTTGTGCATTTTGGCATTTATTTGTGTGCTCCAATCTTGTTGTTTCTACTAATGCTTCGGAGCTTAATAGAGACAAAATTAAGATTGTATATGCCTTGGTGACTAACAAACCTATAAACCTTGGTGAATTGCTTGTGGAGCAAATTGAAATTGCGGCTTGTACTAGTCGTTTGGATAAGAAATTGGCTTTTCCAGGGTTTATAACTCAATTGTGCTTAGCTAAAGGTGTGAGGAATCTTGATGGTGATGTTATGCTTCCTCCCTTAGAGAAGTTGAGTGAGAAACGTATGGCATCCATGTCATACAAGGACAAGGGAAAGTCTAATGATGTGTTTAGGCTTTTTGGTGATTCTCTTGATTCTAACCATGTCCCTAGCTCACCCGCTCTTCCTAGTTGGGCTTTAAAATTGAGGAAAGAGGTTGAAGAATCTCGTAGGTTGATTGAGGCGTCACAAAGGAAGATTGAAGACCTTAGTGCCAAGCTTGTTGTTCAAGATGAAAGGATCAAAGAGTTGGAAGGAAAATCAACTCCAACAAGGCAATATGTGAGATCCGCACACCGTTCTTCTTTCCTTGGTGGCACAAGTGCCTAGAGAGCTTCATGAGGTATATTTTCTTACTCTTTCCCTTTGGCTTCATATCATGTCAAAAAGGGGGAGAAATATGAGATACACATGGGAGAAATCTAGCTTACTTAGTCTCATTTTAGTTGTTTTATATGTTTGTATATTTGGTATCTAGCTTGAACTATATGGCATGTAATATTTTTTTTTTTTGTTGAATCTTGACTTAGAATATTTTGATGGATAGTATGTATTAAGGGGGAGCATACTTGATCCATTTGAACTTATATGTTACTATTTTCTTGCCTAAGATTGGATATTGTCATACTTGTTGTCTCTTGGATATTCTTGTGTTTTCAAGTTCTTTTTAGGTGATATCAAGAGAAGACCAAGTTGAAGTTCAAGACTTGTTTTTGGTTGTTAATTTGTGTCTATATGTGTAACTCATTGTACTCATTGTGACCAAATTTTCTTTGTAATTGTTTTAGTGTTTGTTTAGGGGTTTTGACATGGAATTTGCCAAAGGGGGAGATTGTAAGGTTGATAATTAGTGTTGGCATCAATTCCATATCAAAACATGTTTATCTTGTAATATTTAGTGGTTAGTATATTGAAGAATTTTGAAGACGAAGGACGTCTCAACCACAATTCATTCAAGAAGCCGGCTTTTAAGAGATTCGGGCATTATTGGTCGACAAAGGTATTAAAGGACCTTTTATCTCTTACAAGGCTAGGCACACACACACACATATCATTCTTGTGTGTTCCTTCATGATTTATCTTCATTTACATATCACTTTCACACACTTGGCAAAATATGCTCATGCATTCATATTAAGTTGATAAACTTTGTGTTTTGCATTTTCTAGGACTATGTTCGGAAACTAGCATATGTGTGTGTTTTTATATTTGTATGTTTCCATATTTTTGTATTTGGACTTGAACATGCTCTATTATGATTCCTTATTGAGTTCCGGTCATTTCGGTTACTCATTCATGTAGTTTCGAGTCCAAACGATGTAGCTACGCTACTTTTCATTCTCATTCGTTGAGTTGATTTCATCGACGTTTTCCGAGATGATTTCTCAACCGTTTTTCAAAGTTGTATAGTTTTCGTCGTGCGTAAGAGAGTCACGGTTCGTAATCCGGAAATAGATTTGAAATCGGAGTTCGGACGCCCAAGATACGGGCTGAAGAACCGAGGGAGCGCGCGAGAGGACAGCCCAGGCTGTGAGGCCACTTGGGCTGGCCGTTGGTGAGGCCGTGGGCCCCACGGCCTGGAGGAGCCTCTGCTCCCGTGTGGGCCACGCGCCCCCCACAGCCAGGGGGTGACGTGGCCTCACATGATTGGCCGGTTTCTCCTTTCTCTCTCCTCCTATTTCTTCCCTCTCTCTCTCCATTTGAAATTTCAAGAAGAAAATTTCAGCTATTCCCGTCAGAATTCTCTCTCAATTTTTCCCAACTTCCAAACACCATATCTTCCTCATCCAGAGTCGGATTTGAGTGATTCAAGTTGGAGAATGTTCGTATTTGAGTCCTCTATCATCCCCAAGTGGTTTGGTGGCTGTTTGATTGTGATTTCAAGTGGTTCAACACTGATTTCCGAACCAGCTGCAGAATCCGAGGTAATGGACTTAACTTTGAGATTTCTTTCTTTTTGACCTTCCATTTGCTTGGGGTTTCTTCTTCTATATCTATGTTTATGTTTGGTAAAAGCTATTGAGAAAGATAGCTTGATTATCATTCTAATTGAAAGTCAATTTGTGGACTAATGTTGACTAGATTCTATGATTCTAGGTTTTACATATGTTTGTGAGTTGTATTGTGATTAGAATGGCATCTTAGGTTGTTTGGAACTTAATTGAATAAATTTTGTGTTAAATGACCTTGAGATTTGATTTGATCCTTTGATTAATCTAGGATTTGTGTATTTGTTTGTGATTTAGAGAATCTAGGTTTTGATTGATGAAAATCTCAAATCCTTGCTCTATATTTTTGACTAGAATATTGATTGATTTTAATCTCATATATCTAGCATTTAATTGTATTTTGATAGCATCTTGAATTTGTACTTCATGAATATATTTTGATTCAAGTATTGTATATGTGAATGAGACCTTGAGCTTATGTGTTTGGTGTTTCACATGCTTAGGTTTTTATTCGTGTATTTTGCATCTAGACTTGATTGCTTGTGATATCACATGTTTAGGTCTATTTGTGCCATAGAATGTATTGATCATATGTTCTATGTTGTATTGATTGTTTGCATCATTTGCATTCACATGATCACACTAGGGAGTCCTTGTAAAAGGTATGAAGTCTTGATTAGAGTCAGGGTGACTCGGATAGCCAAGCAAGAAGTCTTGCCTAGAGTCGGGATGAATCGGATAGGTAAGCAAGGAGTCATGACTAGAGTCGAGAGGACTCGGATAGTCATGCATGGGAGGCTCCCTAGAGGCAATAGTGTCTTGGATAGGGAGTTGGCTATTGTATTGGTAGGCCTAGGCGTATGGTTAGACATAGACTCCAATAGAGCGGGGTACACGGGAGGTGTATGCACTCTTGAGGAATTTCTAATCTACCATCGATGTTGGTTATGTGTGGTGTCCAATATATGGTGGTTTCGCATCATTGAGGGATTTCACACTTTCCAATAGGGTTGGGTAGGCTTAGACTTCACTAGGTTGGGTGAGCTAAAGATTGGTCACTTTGTGAATGTTCTATGTTTACTTTCCAATAATATAGTACCCAATGGTTGTAATTCAACCCGTGGATGTTTCCTCCTTGGAGGTTTTACCACGTTAAAAAAATCTCTTGTGTTAATTCTTCCTATCTCTTTCTCTTATATTTTAATTGTATATTTTATTATCTTGATTCATAATATTCACATGTGATGTATTGTGAAGCAAGACTTTGTATAGTGTGATTAGTGAATTCATTCTATAGATCAATTTTGTATCTTTGATTCTTTTATATATTGTAATTTTTGTATAGTGACATTTTGATCACTTTTGTAACTCATTGAACACTTATTAAAATACAAGCTTACTTTGTTGTTGTGTTTATTTGTTCTTATATCTCACATAACTTATTGATATACTTAGACTTTGCTCTTATGATTGTATTATCGTATTGTCTATGTATGTCTTCCTTGGCTTATTGTGTTGTGTGTAAGGCTATCTTGAGGGACAAACAAAAGTTTGTTCAATGGTTTGAAAAAGGTGTAAAAACCTATTCACCCCCCCTCCCCCCCTCTTCTAGGTATGCTTTAAACAATTTAACTTCGTTTGTATACTTTCATCTGCGCCCTTGGCCGCCGAACAAGGGCGCCGAAATGAGACCTGACTTTCTGGTCCCTTTCGGCGTCCTGGTTTTTACGGCCCCTTAACGCCGAACCAAGGGCGCCAAAAAAATGGCGGCCTAAATCGGCGACCACTGACCGCCGAACCAAGGGCGTCGAAAAAGACCTGACTTTCTGGTCCCTTTCTGCGGCGTGGTTTTTGTGGCCCCTTAACGCCGAACCAAGGGCGCTGAAAAACGGCGGCCTATTATGTGGTCATGGACCGCCGAATAGGGGTGCAAAAAGCCACTTGGCTTTACAACCTAAAACCTAGCAAGATGCAATTTTGTGCAAGTGTGAAGAGTGCATGCTAAGTAGGAATCAAACAAGAAATGCACACAAGGAATTCAAATCAAGTAGATGAATGACATATGAGTGTGTGCATTCTAAATCTCTTCAAAATAGAGTTAAGTCAAGCAAATTACCTTCCTTGAAGCTCTTGATCACACAATGAGGTTTCCTTCCATTCTAAGCTACCCTTACATATAGAACCCCATTGTGATTTTGCCAACGAAATACGCCAATCAAAAGAGAGGCATTTACAATCTCCTCCTTTGGCTATTTCGTGACAAAATCACCACTCACATAGCATCCTCACAAAACAAAAAGATGGTCAACAAACATTTTCTACATTACAATTAAGCTCCTAGACTAAGTCTTAAACATCTTCAAGTTAATACCAAGCTTGTAGAAAATTCCACCCTACACACAATCAACAAGTAATATTCCTTCCAAGAACAAGTGTGAGAAGTGCTAGTGACAAGATAAATTGCAATTTCCAAAGAGACTCAATACAATCAATAGAAAATGTAGTCATGCAATGCAATGCAACTCCCCCTAAATGCAATCATCTCCCAACAAGAGTTACTCACTCTCAACTCCCCCTAAATGCAATGCCTAATAGCACAAATTTTCTCAAATTTTCTCCCAAAACTTACTCCCCCTTTTTGGAGTCTCCCCTAATAGGTAGGCATTAGCAAGGAGAGCTTGAAGCATGAACAGATATGCAATCATATAAGCAATTTTATGCACCTCAATCAAGTAAGAGAGATTCAAGGAGGTTTATTTTAGGAAAATGTGTGACAAGGATGCTTTGCAAGCAAGACATGTTGCATCTAAGACCAAAACAATGGTATTTGGCAAAGCAAACAACAAAGGTTTCCAATAGAATTCAAACCAATTTCACCCTTTGTCATGGAGAAGGCAAGGATATAGAATTTTAGCATTTCAAAAAAAAGCAACTATATCCAACTTTATAAGCAAAACAAGACATGAGCGACTTTGCACCCTATTTGATTTTTCCGGGTGAGATACCTGTATGATAGTAGCCTTGTTCTATAAATAAAGAAAGAGAGACTTTGGATATAAAGATCCTTATTGATTTAAGTTTCAATATGCTTTTACACACATATTTGCATTCAACATTTGCAGTCAAACATTTCACAATTTCATCTCATACTTTTCAACTTAAGCATGTCATTTAAAAAGAATCATCATGTCATGGAGATCAATTAAAGGTCATTCAAAAAGTACTTCCAAAGTACATCTCTTATTCCAAAAAATGCATGTTTGAGCATAAATATGACATGGATTGCAAACAAGTCAATGTATCACACTTATTGAACAAAAAACATATAAGCATGTACAACCAATCATCTCAAGCAATTAACTAAGAGGCATAAAATATATCAATGTGGCACAATGCATGATCATGCAACTTTGCTCTCTTTACTTGAGCTCCCCATATGGGGTCAAGAAGAACCAAATCAAACCAAGCCACTAATCCCAATAGACTTGCTAAAGTTCCCAAATCTAATGGTGTCTAAAGGCTTTGTGAACAAATCCGCTAGTTGGTCATTTGTTCCCACATGTTCCAATGCAATGGTTTTGCTCTCAACTAGCTTTATTATGAAATGGTGTCTTATGTCAATGTGCTTTGTCCTAGAATGTTGGACGGGATTTTTAGAAATGTTAATGGCACTCATGTTATCACAAAATAAAGTAAGAGTACCTTGCTCCAAGCCATAATCGGCTAGCATTTGTTTCATCCACATCAATTGAGTGCAAGCACTATCGGCGGCAATATATTTCGCCTCGGCCGTGGATAGGGAAATTAAGTTTTGTTTCTTGCAAAACCAAGAAACCAAATTGTTCCCAAGGAAGAAGCAACCGCCCGATGTACTCTTCCTATCATCACAATTTCCCGCCCAATCGACATCACTAAATCCAACAAGTCTTGGATTAGTGTCAAAGGAGTATCAAATCCCATGATTTGAGGTACCATTCACAAAGCGAATGATCCTCTTCACCGCAACAAGGTGAGATTCTTTGGGATTAGCTTGGTACCTAGCACAAACACCCACACTAAAATAAATATCGGGCCTACTTGCGGTCAAGTAAAGCAAGCTTCCTATCATGCCATGATATAAACTTTGATCAACATCCTTTCCACTTGCATCTTTGCTAAGTTTCAAGGTGGTGCTCATGGGTGTGTCACAATGTTTGGCATTCTCAAGTCCAAACTTCTTCACTAGGCTCTTTGCATACTTAGCTTGGGATATGAAGATCTCATCATGCATTTGCTTGATTTGCAAGCCTAAGAAATAATTTAGTTCACCAACCATGCTCATTTCAAACTCATGAGACATGACATCAACAAATTGTCTAACTTTGGATTGGTTGGTGGAACCAAATACAATGTCATCAACATAAATTTGAGCTATGAATAGCTCATCTTTAGTGCACTTGATGTAACAAAGTCTTGTCAACACTACCTCTTTAGTAGCCATTGTCAACAAGATAAAGGGTGAGGCGCTCATACTAAGCCCTCGGTGCTTGTTTCAACCCATATAGAGCCTTCTTAAGGCGATAGACATGAGAGGGGTGGTGTGGATCCACAAACCCCTTGGGTTGCTCAACAAACATTTCCTCATGCAATAAGCCATTGAGGAAAGCACTCTTGACATCCATTTGGTGTAACTTGGACTTGTACACACAAGAAATGGATAAGAGAAGCCTTATGGACTCAAAACGGGCAACGGGAGCAAAAGTCTCCTCAAAGTCAATACCCTCAATTTGAGAGTATCCTTGTGCAGCAAGCCTTGCCTTGTTTCGCACAATGTTGCCATCCTCATCGGATTTGTTCCTAAACACCCATTTAGTTCCTATGACATTAGTGTTTCTAGGTCTAGGAACAAGAGTCTAAACCTCATTTCTCTCAAATTGGTTTAGCTCTTCTTGCATGGCAAGAACCTAAAACTCATCTTCCAAGGCTTCATCAACCTTTTTGGGTTCTATTTGAGAGGTGTAACAAGTGTAGCTAATTTGATTAGCTATTTGACACCTAGTCCTAACACCCTCTCTAACCTCTCCAATGATATCATCCTTATCATGGAGCTTTCTAACCCAAGGAGCGGGTTCATTAGAGTCCAAAGGAGGAACTCTATTAAGAGGCAAATCATCCTCTTCATCTTGGTTTGACTTCACTCCACTTGAAGTCTTACCACTTTCCTTCAAAGGAAGGACATCCACCTCACAAACATCCTCCTCATGGTCATCATGTTTGGGCCTACAATCATCAAAGACAACATTTGATGATTCCATAACACTTTGAGTCTTTAGATTAAAAACTCTATAGATCTTGCTATTAAGTGCATACCCAATGAAAATACCCTCATCACTCTTGACATCAAACTTGCCAAGTTGATCCCGGTCATTTAGTATATAGCACTTGCTCCCAAAGATGTGGAAGTAGCTCACATTAGGTTTTCTACCCTTCCACAACTCATAGGATGTTTGTTTAGTCCTGGGCCTAAGGAAGACTCTATTCCCTATGTAGCAAGCCGTATTGATGGCTTCGGCCCAAAGATTTCTAGGGACTTTATTGCTAAGCAACATCACACGGGCCATCTCTTGGAGGACTCTATTCTTTCTCTCAATAACACCATTTTGTTGAGGAGTCCTAGGGGCCGAAAATTCATGGGAAATGCCTAGGCTATTGTAAAAATTTTCAAACTTAGCATTTTCAAATTCTTTCCCATGATCACTTCTAATTTTCTTAATGCTTTTAATGTGAGAAGTTTTCTCATTTTGAATTTTGACACAAAGCATTTTAAATTTCTCAAAGGCTTCGGACTTTTCTCTAAGGAAGTAAGTCCATGTAAACCTAGAGAAGTCATCAACAACAACAAGAATGTACCTTCTACCACCTAAGCTTTCGGTTTGAATGGGACCCATAAGGTCCATATGGATGAGCTCCAATGGCTCTTTGGTGGAGAGGTATTTGCCTTTCTTGTGCACACTTTTAGTTTGCTTTCCTTGTTAACAAGGTCCACAAACTCCCTCAACCTTTTTCCTAAACTTGGGAAGGCCCCTAACAACATTCAACCTATCAAGGACTTTCAAGTCCCTATAGTTCATATGGCCAAGTCTTTGGTGCCACACCTCAATTTGCTCACTAGTAGACAAGTTACAAGAGATGAGATTAGACTCAAGACAATAGCAATTGTCACTTGATCTCTTGCCTTTCAACAAAACTTGCCCATTTTCCTTAAGAATAGAGCAATCAACTTTGCCAAACATAACCGAAAGCCCTTCATCACTTAAGTGTGATATACTAATGAGATTTGCTTGCAAGCCATCAACATAGAGAGCATTGGGCAAGGAGGGTAAACCGGGAATAGATATGTTACCTTTCCGTATGACTTTTTTCTTAGATCCATCACCAAAGGTAACAAACCCACCATCCTTCATCACAAGAGTTTCAAAGAAACTCTTGTTTCCGGTCATGTGCCTAGAACACCCACTATCAAGGTACCAAGTGTTAGAGGCATTTGCTTTTAAGGCAACTTGGGCCACATAGCAATAATAGTCATCATGTCTACTCATCCTAGGTGAAACATGGTCATTTTTAGAAGCCATTGGTCCATTAGCTCTAAAATTCCTAGGTGCATGCATTGTGGCTCTTCTAAGCATAATTTTCTCAATCATACTTTCTCTTCTACACAATTTAATATACTTAAAACAATTAGGCCTAATATGGCCTTCAATTCCACAAAAATGGTAAGTAAGAGTAAAGTAGGAATTCATACCATAGCCTTGTGCAAGCATTTGTGGTCTCCTTCTATTTTGAGTTGCTCTTGGGTGTTGAGGCAACTCTCTCCTTTGTGGTTGAGCCAAGTTGGCACGTCTTCTAGGTTGAGCATGGAAGACCTCATGTTGAGCTTGTGGGATCCTTTGTTGAGGAGGTCTTGGTTGAGGAGGTTTTGGTTGTGGAGCTCTAGCTTGTGGTGGTGGAGCTCTTGTTGGAATCCTTGCTTGTGCTTACTTGGAGGATTCACCAACTTCAACCCATTTTGTTGATTGTTGAGGGGTTTGAGCATTTTCAACCTCTTTGCTCTTGACAAATGTTGTCTTCTTCAAGGATGTGGCTTCCGCTTCTTCCACATAACCTAACCCCTTCTTGTCACTTGGACTCTTCCCACAAGATAGCATCTTATCAAGCTTCTCGGTTCCGGAAGTCATCTTAGCAATCAACCATTTTGCTTCCATGAGCTCTTTCCTCAAGCTTTCTTCATTCTTCTTGGCCAAGACTAACTCCATCTTCAACCCTTCTTCCATCTCTTTTGCCTTACTCATTTCCTTACTCAAATGAGTCACATTGGAAGTCAATTCAAGCTTCTCTCCTTTCAACTTTTGTATCTCCTTTTTCTTTTTCAATCTTGAGTTTTCAAAAAATCTCATGAAGTCATCATAGTCCATCTCTTCATCAAACTCAAAATTAAACATTGAGGAGTTGCTCTCTCCATTTGAGTCATTTTCATCTACTTCCTCTTTTTTATCACTCATGACTTCATTGCTATTGTGAGAGGATGAGAAGGCAATGAAGTTTGCAACTTGGTCTTCCTCATCAACCGAAGACTTGTCTTCATCTTCTAGGTCATCACTATCACTCCAAGTAACCGCCATGGCTCTTCCTTTCTTCTTTTTCAAATTAGCACACTCGGGAGCAATGTGTCCAAACCCACTGCACTCATAGCATTGGACACCCTTCTTATGATCTTTCTCTTGAGCTTGCTCCACTTTCTTGAAAGGAGCCTTCTTCTTTACAAACTTTCCCTTGGAGCCAAACCTTCTCTTCTTAAATCTCATAAATTGCTTGAACTTCTTTGCCATCAAAGCAATTTCTTCATCCTTCTCAACCTTGACACTCTTCAAGGCAAGACTCTTTTGCTTCTTTTAAGGTGTAGATGTAGGACCTTTCCTAGATTCATAGGCCAAGAGCCTTCCAATAACTTCACTTGGCTTCATTCTTGAGTAGTCACTATTTTCCTCCAATGCCGTCACTTTGGATTCAAACCTCTCGGGAAGTGACCTCATGATCTTTTGCTTGATTCTTCTATCCGAGTAGGGATCACCAAGTTGGTGACTTTGGTTCACTATATCCATGAGCTTCACTTGGAAGTCATTGAAGCACTCATCATCCTCCATCCTTATGGTCTCAAATTGTGTTTGGAGAACTTGGAGCTTGGAATCCTTGACCACATCGGTTCCTTCATGAGCCATTTCTAATATATCCCAAGCTTCCTTCGCTATCCTTGTAGTTTGAAGGAGCTTGTATTGATTGTCATCCATGGCACATAGAATTGCATGCATGGCTTTGTTGTTCCATTTTGAAGCCTCAAATTCTTGTAGAGTCCATTGTGCCTTTGGCTTGAGGACTTCCTCTCCACCTCCCGTAGGAGTCATCATAGATGGTGTGTATCCATCTTCAATCGCCATCCATGCTCGGTCATGAATTTGACTCACATAAGCTTCCATTTTACCTTTCAATGAAGCGTAATTGACCTCGGTAAGTAAGGGGGGTCTTGTGCTAGAGGCACCCTCACCTCCCATTCCATTTCCACTCATTGTGTTTGAGGATTGAATGAAATAAATGCACACAAACAAGCTAACCACACACAAGGATGCAAACAAATGCAATAGACTCTAACAAGAGCAAGGGATCTCCTAATTATGTTAAGGAACCCGCTCTGATACCAATTGAAAATATATATAAATGTGTCCTAAAGTAATCTAGAGGGGGGTGAATAAATTTTAAACATTTTAACCCAATTTTCGAGATTAGTCAAATTTACGAAAATACCCCAATCTAGTCAATATACAAAAACAAGCATATAAGTGTGGAAATTAAAGGACACACAATATTTACGTGGAAACCCACACGGGGAAAAACCACGAGCTGTTATGTGCACCACACGAGAACTTCGAATCCACTATTTACAAATATGATTACAATTTAGGTTGACCACATCACACCTAAAATTACTAATCCGTTTTTGCTACCCATGGGCCTTTAATAGTGACTCTAGTCCCTTGCTTGCAAACTACCTAAGAGGTAAATACAAGACTTATCTCTAAAGTGAAGAGATAGCACAACCTAAGGTGAATATGTGAAATACTCAAGATGCTAAAAATGCAAGGTTAGACATTCAAGCTTATCTAGGCATTGATGAACATGTTAGACATTCCTAGATATCATATCACTAGATGACATGCATATAACAACACTAAATAAGCAACCAAAATCCTATATGCATTATCTATCACAAAACAACTCACAAACCACAATAAAACAATCTTGAAACTAAGTCAAGTCATAAAGATGCAATCTTGAATCAATTCAAGTGATAAAAAAGCTATCTTGTAAAGCAAGAACATATAGATATGAGAATGATGTTCTAGATACAAGTCATGTGAGCAAAACTAACAACTCTAAATGAAATCAACCTAGAATCATGCTAGATGATGTATGAAAGATGCAAGATGAAGGGTGTTTGTGTTTTGGAACCTTAAAGATGGAGTATTGATACCTTGAAGTGGAAGATGCTCAAGAAGCTCTCAAATGAGTAATTTTTGCTCTCTAAAACGAGCCAAGGCACACAAGACACATATATATATATGATCCAAATGAAGTGATGTCATTTTGAAAAGAAGATCAGAAAAAAGCAGATCTGCGCCCTTGATTCTGCGGTCGGTGTCCGCAGAATGAGGGCGCCGAATACCAATAGACGCGCGAGACTTTGGATTATGCGCCCTATTTCTGCGCCCTTGGCCGCCGAACAAGGGCGCCGAAATGAGACCTGACTTTCTGGTCCCTTTCGGCGGCCTGGTTTTTACGGCCCCTTAACGCCGAACCAAGGGCGACAAAAAAAAACGGCGGCCTAAATCGGCGGCCACTGACCGCCGAACCAAGGGCGTCGAAAAAGACCTGACTTTCTGGTCCCTTTCTGCGGCCTGGTTTTACGATCCCTTAACGCCGAACCAAGGGCGCCGAAAAACAGCGGCCTATTATGCGGTCATGGACCGCCGAATAGGGGCGTAAAAAGCCACTTGGCTTTACAACCTAAAACCTAGCAAGATGCAATTTTGTGCAAGTGTGAAGAGTGCATGCTAAATAAGAATCAAACAAGAAATGCACACAAGGAATTCAAATCAAGTAGATGAATGACATATGAGTGTGTGCATTCTAAATCTCTTCAAAATAGAGTTAAGTCAAGCAAATTACCTTCCTTGAAGCTCTTGATCACACAATGAGGTTTCCTTCCATTCTAAGCTACCCTTACATATAGAACCCCATTATGATTTTGCCAACGAAATACGCCAATCAAAAGAGAGGCACTTACAATTTTTTAGTTGACTTGGTAAGTTGAACAAAATCTTCATCTTTGTTATTTGTTCAAACCATCCAAGATTGTGTTTTTATTCCATTTATTAGTTGATTAAATGCTAGGACTCTCTTTATTGCATATCTTTATGAGTTTCCTTGTATGATTGGGTTTGTATTGTGATAGCTTGCATTTAGGACATAAATGCCCTTTAGCTAAGTCTCTATGCATTGCATTTAGACATTGTTGATTATGACTCATTGATTGCATTTATTGTCCTTGCCATGCTTGATAACAACTTATGTTGATTTGGCTTTGTTTGATGACTAGGTCTTAGACTTGTATGTCTTCATCCAGTTAGGTCTTTATAAGCATTCATATAGACTTTGATATATATGATTGATTTTATTGCAATTATTTAATCTCTAGATAAGCATTTAGTGTAGCCTAGCATTAATTGCATTTAGAATATTTCATATATTAACATAGGGTGTTAATCTCTTTATTGAGAGTTAAGTCTTGTGACTACAGGTGTATAGGGTCTAGGATCACTATTAAAGGCCCGCTGGGTAGAGTGGAAGGGTTAGTGACCGAGAATGGTGTGACTAGAGGTCAACCTAGGTTGTAAACTTTCATTCAAATAATGGATTTGAGGATCGTGTATGGCTAGCAGAATAGCTCGTGAGTTTTTCCCAGTTATGGGTTTCTCACATAAATTAATCAACGTGTTATTTATTATTTTCCGCACTTTAATTATGTTGATTGTATTTCATTGAATTGGGTTAACTGTTATAATATTGACTAATCCGAAAGGTTGGTAACTAATTGGATTAACAACCCATTCACACCCCCCCCCCCCCCCCCCCCCCCCCTTTAGGTTGTATTAGACACACGCGTATATATTTTCATACTATATTTTTTATTGCAGTAATTTTTGACCCTTAGATTAATTTAAATGAGGTATAAGTGATGGTTGATGAAATTTGTACCAATTTAAAAACAAATTTTGACGTTGATTTTAATAAAATTAAACAATATTTGAATGACAATTTTTCTTGGTACAATTAAAAATATGGTTTATCTGAATCATCAACCATTTCTTCTACCATTGATGAATCATCCGAAAATCCAAATAATGAAGACTCAGATTTCTTTTGGGATCATTTGAGTAGTAGCAAAGGTAAAAGAAAGGTTGGTATGAAATCTACTTCAGTTGGAACTAATTTAAGTTTATATATTGACACTAATTGTGATATTATGTTAACTGCATAATAGAGAATTTTTTTGGATATTTTTGTGGTGGAAAAAACATGAGAGGACGTTACCCATGTTATCTATCATGGCACGTCATATACTAGTACTTCTGATGTCGACTGTAGTATCATAATATGCTTTTAGTGTAGGTGGAAGGATATTGGATGAAAGGCGGAGTCAAATAACCTTTGAAATTTTAGAATGTTTCGTATGTTTGAAAGATTGGGAAGATGCAGAAGAGATGGCACAAGATGGACTAGCTGCTATGTTGGATGCTTTTGATAGTGTTAGGATTATCTCGCGAATTATCTTGATCATATTTAATCAACACTTGGGAACAATTTGATTGACAAAATAGATATATAATATGTAAATTCTTATAATAAAAAAAGGTTGAGAATTGCAAATAATTGATGACTAAGTAGGTGACAACCCAGTTGGGAATTAAGATTTACTTTTGCTATAGTGATGCAAAATTATGAAATCACATCCTTATATATATATATATATATATATATATATATGAATTTTTTTGGTTTGGAAATATGAATGTAATTTGTTGTTTTAATTGTTTTATTTAGTTATAGTAATGTCTTATTCTTACAGTAACTGTATGAAAATCTCATTGAAAGCTTGTAATCACAATTGCATATTATTTCTTTTTATTCCTATTGATGAAATGCTAGAAACTTTGTAAAATTGTAAATTTTATGATGCAATTGTTTTTTGAAAATCTATTTTTTCTTTTTACATAATGATGTATAGAATCGTGTTATAAAAACCTAACTCACAAGTGTACGAATCGTGAGATAAGTACAATAACAAGTAAGGATCGTTCCCACGAGGAAAAGTGATTTATTGACTAAAACTAATTCTAATTAAAGCTAAACAATTAAAAGTAACCAAGAGATTTTGTTTGATGATAGAGTTGATTAAAACTAAATTAAACTAAGAAAGCAAATTAACAAAGAATTGGTGTGTGATCAAGATGTGAGAGAAAACTAGGTAATCAATGATCCCCAATTATGAGTACTCAATGCATGGAATTAACTTGTAAGAAATTCAATCAATTCAAGGGTTCATTCTTTATCTTTAATACAACTATTACCGTACGATCGCGGGATGAGTCACGTGTTCCCAACCATTATCCACCCTTTGCTCTATGGTGTGAACAATAATCGAAAACCCATTAAGTACAAGAATAAAGAACCGAAATCTAAACTTTGCTTTGATCTATGCTAAAGATAGATTTTATTTATTCAAGTGAGCATTAATCAGGATTATGATTTGATCTATTCTCTAACCCTAATTCTCAGATAATCTTGACCCTAAATTCATGCCAAATTATCATTCACCCTTTGATCTATGGTGTGAATGAAGATTAAAAATAATGAGGAATCAAATATTAAGCACAATGAATAAATCAAGAATTAAATTAATGAAATAATAATTAATCCATACATGAGCACTTTACAAAAAGTTCACATTGATTCCCTAGTTATGGGATTAGTTACATATTATGGAAATAAAAAGACAAGAGACAGAAAAGATAAAACCCATTAAGGCCTTCAACGAATTCTTCAAATCTTTGATGTTGAAGTTTTCTTCGTCTTCGAATCTTCTATGTGTAAAGATGGATGAGTATGATGAGTTGTTTTAGTGAAACGGTCTGTGATCCGGAGGGTGAGTGAGAGCGAAAACCCTAAAATCTTTCTCCCTTTATAAGCCTCAATTTCCTGAATGAGAAAGACTCCACGCGCAACGCAGATTACCAAACCGTTACGAGTACCGCTGCGAAAGCCGCAATGGTCTTCATGTCATGATAAGCGTTGTGGCTTTGAGAGCGTGATTGGGAGCGGTCAGGATAGCGGTCTCGACTGTTCTTGGAACGTTACTGAAATCGTTGTGGAAATTAGCAACGGTATTGGCAGCGCCTTGCCTAATTGCTGAAAAGACCTTGGGCTCTTCAGAAATAGAACTTTTCTTCTAAAATTCTCCAAACACAACATTTTGATCCAATAACCTGAAAATACTCAAACACACACATAAAATCCCTAAAAAACACGAGAAACAAGTAATTGATTGGAGGAATGGGGATCAAAAACATATACAATAAATGACCGATCACATAACTTGGATGACACATTTAACACCTTTTTATTTTTAACAAAAGTTGAAATCCAGTCAAAGTATGATAAAGTTCGATCAAGTTTGGCCAAATCTGGTATACTCTAGTAAAGTCTAGCTTGAACAAAGTCCGACTCGATCCATTCAAAGCCCAGCTCGTATATAATATGGTATGATAAACTAATTTGTCAAGGATTGCAATGTTGGATCCAACCCAATCCAGTCCAAAAAGTATTCAGAACACAATTTGACCGGTCGGAACAGTGATTAGATTGAAAAATTATGGGGCGGATCGACCTAATTGACACCTCTATGAGAAATGAAGAAAAATGAAGCAAATTTCTAGTTATTATTATTATTATTATTTTTTTGTCTCTTTGTTGCACAACCCTAGGGCTGCTTTGAAGACTTTATAAATTAACCTCTGTCAGTCATGCAAACATGAGGAGCTATCACAAATATTCATCAAAAATTGCTTTGAGTAAATTGTGAAGAAGTGGCTAATTCTAAATCAACTCAGGTCAAGAGTGTAGCTAATTTTTATTTGAATAATTTGTTTTATCCAATGACTATGACTGCCATTTGGCTAAGGCTAGCTAGGAGGATACCTTAGTTTTATTTATCATATGAATATGTAAGACATGTTTAAGTTAATCAATTTTCAAGTACAATTAACATATTCATTATCTTTTTGCTTATTTGATTTTATTTGTTAACTCTCTTGTTTGATCACCATTAGGGTTTACAACTAGATTATTTGATGGATTCATATAGACAATAAGATGTTGCATGTTTCGATGCTTTTTGAGATTGTGAATTACAAATTACATGATACTTTAAGTATTTTTTTTATAAGACATGATACTTTAAGTAGATTGTGTGTTTGTATGACTCTTATTTCCTTGGTGCTTAATGAATTTTATTGTTTAATTTATGTAAATAAGATGAATAGATTGAATATAGGAACAACCGACCTATACCAAAATAATGGATAGAAAGTGAATTTAGGGAAATTTGACTTAAGTGCGCTAAGACTGGCTTATGTATAAAGTATTTGTTAATGGCTTTAAAAATACTTACAAGGTTATACTAAATAACCTAGAGTTAGGGGGGGGGGGGGGGGGGGGGGGGGGGGGGGGGGGGGGTGTGAATAGGTTGACACTCTAATTTTACTCTAATTTTAAAAACTCTTTCGATGCTTTTTGTCAAAACCTTGGTGAGTATATAAATTAACCTTTAATACGATTGTTATGAGAAAACAATAATCACATGTATGCTTGATTCACCCCCCTTAATCCACACAACATACAACAAGAGACAATGTATCTTATATAAAAGTATGTTCAATGCAAAACAAATTCCACAAGTTTGTACTTTGAATATTACAATGTAAATTCACTAAGTAGAGCTTTACAACTTGATATAAAATATCACAAGATACAAAAGACAAATGTTGATTCAACAAATAAAACAAATATCAAAGAGATAAGGAAAGAGAAACTTGACACACTATATTTTTAACATGGTAAACCTTCGAAGAGGAAACATCCACGGGTTGAATCTACAACCACCGGCAATTTTTTTTTTTTCACTAGTTAAATAAGAATACACCCTCAAATGTGACAAACTCTCATGTATCACAATCTATTGGATATCCCTTCTATCGATTCCCACTAGAGAGAAACTTGCCTATTCTCTAACTGAGACACATCGCATGCCTCTAGAGAATATCCTTGCCCGGACTTACAAGAGGCCTCACACCTTACACCAAGACTTCCCTTGCTCTATGTTGAAGAATCACTCAACAACAAGAGACTTTTCTTGCTCAGACCTATAAGAGCCTCACACCCCTTGCCAAGACTTCCACGCTTGTCTAACTGGAGCCTCACACCCCTAGACAAGACTTCGCTCGGACTTACTTAGAGGCCTCACACCTCTTAGCCAAGACTTTCATGCTTGGACTTACTTAGAGCCTCACACTCTTAGCCAAGTCTTCCACCTTTTACAAGGCTATGATCTATGTGATGCAAATGATGCAAGCACATTCAACATAGGACATATGATCAATATGAACTATGGAAACTAGAATTAGACAATGAGCACACAATGTATGATATTCTAGTTTAACAATCCAAGTGATGCAATCACACAAGATGATGCATGAACATATGAGATGTACGGATCAAGTACAAATAATGTAGACATAGACTTAATCATGTGAGCACATAAGTCAAATGTTGTCTAGTCATAAAAACAATGAATCGAAACATAGAATATGTGAAACACCTAACACATGTAATTTCTAGTTTCATTCACAAAGCTAATACTTGAATAAATCATATTCATGAAGCATAAATTCAAGATATTAGAAACATAAATCAAAAATGCTAGAATTACAAAATATGATCAATGAATGTTCTAGCAAGGTTATTGATCATAGAATGAGTCAATCAAGTCACAAACAACCCTAGATATCAAGCTAAATACAATACAACTCTCAAACATGTGATGTACTAGAATCATAGAAAACTAGTTCACATTTGTCTTTAATTAGACTTGATTAGCTTTGATATGAAGCTATCTTTCTCAATAGCTTTCAATATACATACACATACATATGGAAGAAGAACACCCAAGGTAATTGAGAATCATAAAAGATGAAATCATAAAGTTTGGCTCAATACCTTGAAATCCCGAGCTGGTTCGGTTTTGACAGTTGAACTACTCTAAAACTCAATCAAACAGTTGCAAACTCTTTTGGAAAGGGTAGGGTACTTGATCACGAAGATTCTCCAACTTGAATCACTCAATTCAGAGTCTGAATGAGAAAGTTATGGTGCTTGGAAGATAGGAAAGTTGGAGAGAAAATTCTGCTCATAATTTTCAATTTTCTTCAACATAATGAACAAGTGAGAGAGGGAAGATATTTAAAAGAGAATGGGAGGGAAAGTTTAAGTGAGATGGGGTCCACTTTGGGAGGTGGCTTTTAGCCATCCCCGTGGAGGCACGTGGCCACCACGGGGAGGCTGAGAACCTCCCTTCCCGTGGTGGCCACACATTTCCATAGGAGGGTCTCCCTATTGGCCTTTTCTCAACCCACTCTTCTCCTCGCGCTCCCCTCACGTTCTTCAACCGTTCTTTGGCCTCCAAACTCAAAATTCGAATCTATTTCTAGATTACGAACTGTAACTCACTTACACACGAGGACGACTATGAAACTTTGACAATTGGATGTGAACTCGACTTGATATACGAAGACAACGACAATGCATTGTTAATGAACGTAAAGTTTCGTAACTTCCTAGTTTGAACTCGAAATCAAATGAGTGAGTATCCGAAATGACCGGAACTCAACAAGGAATCATTTAAGAACATATTCAAGTTCAAATCACTTATACTTAAACAAATAAACACAAGATCACACAAGTATGCAATTTCCTAGACATAGTCCTAGTATATGCATTTCTACAATGTATGACAATATGAGATTAATGCATGAGCTTACTTAAACATGTGAATGTGTTACACTAATTTGGCACAACTATGTAGGGACATTTATGAATGAATTGTGTGTGTGTGCGCCTAAGCCTTGTAAGAGGAAAGAGATCTTATTACCTTTGTAGTCAATGCACTTTCCTCGTACGAAGGCAACACTTTGCTTGAACCGTTGTCCATCTTCTTTGAAGCTTGATAAATCACACAACTAGGACAACTCAACAATACAAAGCAAATAACGTTTTGATATATAATAATGCCAACTAAACTAAAAATCCTAACAGGCTTGTTAATTGTATGCTTAACTCCAATTGCATTGTTAAGTGGACTAATGGTTGAATTCGATGCATTGGTGTTAACTCAACTTTTTTTGCAAACAAAATCTTAAACTCATTTTATTGTTTTCTTTAATTTCTTGTTTTTAATTAAATTATTTTCAATACCAAAAATCAACTTTGAGTGGAATTTGTTTTCTAAAGCTTTGGTATGAACTCTCTCTCTCTCTCTCTCTCTCTCTCTCTTTGTCTTTCTTCCTACACCAGTTATCATTTTTTTATCTTCACCGCCATAAACATCACTGTCATGAAATGTTGACAGTATTTAACCATCATCAATTTATGATGGTTATAAACCGTCAAAAAATTTATTTTATTTAATATATATATATATATATATATATATATAATTTATTGCAATTATTACATTAAATCATTTCGAAAATAATTGTAATGTCGTACAATTTTATCATGTGTTATCATAAAAACAAATAAAAATTATAACAATTAAAACTTATATATAATACAAACAAGAAATATCAAATTTGCATTATTATTAAAAATCATCAAAAATATCATAACATGTGATTTTGCAAATGTTCTTGATCAACAATCTAAACTTCTACCTATATTTGTTGGTTACTGAGGGGCTGTCTTGTTTGATTCAAGAGACGATGTCTAGGAGGGATTATTCGGTGTATAAAAGCAACTCAATGGCGGCAATCTCTCATCTCTTTTTTGTTGTTGACAACCTTCTGTTTTCTAGGGCATCGACGAGGGACTGTGTGCTTATTCGGAAGCTTCTTGAGTTGTATTCGAAGGCTTCGGGACAAAGGGTAAATTACAATAAGTCTGCGTTGTATTTTAGTGGGGCAATCTCGAAAGTGAAATATGAGTGGTTAGTTGTGGTTGTGGGGGTACAATGGGTCAGTTGCCATGAGAAATACCTGGGCATCCCAAGTTTTGCAACGAGAAATAAACAGGCTCTCTTTAATGATATCAAAGATAAGGTGTGGGACAAACTCAAAGGTTGGAGATGTAAACTTCTGTCAGTGGCGGGGAAAGAAATTCTCCTCAAAGCCGTAATCCAGTTAATTCCAACTTATTATATGACTCTTTTCCAGTTGCTGAAGACCTTGATAAAGGAAATCCATGGCTTATGCTGTAGATTTGGTGGTGTGGTTCAAAGGCTGCTCGGAACTACATTGGGTGTCCTGACTTAAGATGTGCAAGAGCAAAGAAGAGGGTTGTATGGGTTTTCGTGATCTGAATGTGTTTAACTGTTCTCTTTTAGCGAAACAATGTTGGCGGTTGATTAAAAACCCTGGATCCTTGGCTAGGGGTAAGCGTTTTCGGGTTGGGTTGGGTTGGACTGAAAAATTTTCAACCCAAACCAACCCAACGTAAATTTTAACCCAATCCAACCCAACCCAACCAAATATTTGTCGGGTTCGGTTGAGTTGGGTTGATCGGGTTGGGCTTTTTAAGCCCAATAGAAAAAATATATTTGAATTCAAATTTTGTTATATCAAAATTCAAATTTAAAATAATATTTCACCATAATATCATATCACATAGAGTTTAAATTTCTTAAAAGCATCAAATTCAAACAACAACATATAATACAAATTATTTAAATATTTGTTGCATAATTAAAAAATAAAAATATAACAATTTATCCAACTTGGAAAGTCTCTATCTAAGCCTCCCATCCATTTTATAATTATAATCAATTCGTTGAATATCTCGTGGTTGGATAATCTATTATTTATTTCAACCAACATAATAGTTTGAGTTTATATACAATTATCAGACTTTTTTCTACCAAATTCTTAATCAAATCCTAAGAAAAAAAAAACATTTTAAAGTATAATTAAGGATGTGCCAATTAATACAAAAGATGAAGACAAAATAATTTCATATTTTTAATAAATGTATTATATATTATGGTATAAAATATTTAAAATTATATATTATATTTGTCATTTATTATAATATTATAAATGGTGCATGAGTTAAATTTTTAAATATTTTTAAAATTAAGATTTCATAATAAATCTAATAGTAAATAAAATTATTTAATTTATTTTTTTATTATTTATATCGGGTTGTCGGGTTAGGTTGGGTTATATTTTATTAACCCAACCCAATCTAGTCGGGTTAGGTTGGGTTGGCAGGTTGGTGCCCACCCCTATCCTTGGCTGCTCGGGTTTAGAAAGGTTGTTATTATCCTCAAACATATTTCATGAAGGTAGGGGAATCTATTGGGGGTCAATGGTGTGGAAAAGCCTTGTGTGGGGTCGTGGTTTGGTTGAGAATGGTTCTAGGTGGAGAGTCAGAGTAGGGTCCTATATTGATATTTACAATGATAAGTGGCTTCCCAGGCCTACTTCTTTTAAGGTAGTTTCTTCAAAGGTTTGTATGGATTTACAGTTTGTTAGCCAACTGAAAACGGTTTCTAGGGGGTGGAATGTTACTCTGATTAAGGAAGTGTTCATGATCAATGATGTTATTTCAATTCTTTCCATTCCAACAACTTCTAATCGAGACCTTGATTCTTTGTGTTGGCACTATATTGCTGATGAGATTTTTTCTGTTAAAAGTGGGTACATGTTAGGTATGTCATTGGATTGTGAGTCTAGTCCCTCTAAGAGTGTAGGCCAAAGTTAAGATTTTTTTTATGGCAAGCTTGCAATGATTGGATTCCCATATGGTTAATTTTGGTCGTAGGAAAATTGGAGTCAATGCTTTATGTCCTGTTTGCAAAAGTTCCCTAGAGATGATGACTTATGCACTCTGAGGCTGCTCAAAATTGAAGACAATGCGAAAAGAGTGTTCTTTTCTAAAGGGTTTGCGGTGCGATGACAATGTCAGTTTCCATGTGTACTTTAAAGGTTGTTTACATAGCCTGAGTAGGGATGAGATTGAACTTTTCAGCATCATTCTTTGGCATGTATGGTACCTCAAATAATTTTGTCCACTTGGCTAGAATCCTGGATGTGTGTTCTGTCCATGCTTGGTCAGTTGCTTTTTTGGCCAGTTTTCGGGGCTACTAATAAGGATAATATCGGTAGTTGCTTTCCTAGCACTCGTATTGTGAATTGGCAAGCTCCTTATGAGGGTATCTACAAAATCAACATAGATACATCTATTGATGTGGAGAAGTAGATTATGGGTGTGGGTCTGGTTGTTCGTAATCATCTTCGGTAGGTGAAGGCTTCTAGCTCTTAGTGGATCCATGCTACTTATTCCCTGCTAGTAGTGGAAGCTATGGCAGTCTTGCGTGGTATTGTTTTTGCTGTTAAGACAGGGTTGGTTCCCTTTGTGATTGAAACAAATGTTGTTGGTGTGGTCAATTTGGTGAATGCAGGAATGCCGAGTTTGGTAGATATGAGTTTGGTTATTGGGGAAATTATAGGACACCTAAGGGAGATTCCGGGTAGTTTTGTTGTGCACGTGTCTAGGAAGGTGAATGTGGTTGCCCACACTCTCGAAAATGGCTTTAAAAATTGTAGAAGATTATTTCTTGATGGAGGAGTTCCCTCCATATGTGGAGTCTTACTAAAAGATTTTCTAGGTTGTTGTTGATCTTTGTTGGTTCTAAAAAAGTTTTCCCATTAAAAAATAAATAAACAATATAAACTTCTACCAAAATCTAAGAGATGGATACAATACATAATATGACATGGAAGATGTAGTCAACATCACCTATTATTACAAAATTTCTCTTTGAAAAATAATTTTTACCACTATGGAATAGTGGGGTAGAAAAAGATCTTACTCATTTATCTAGATCTTACTCATTTATCTGTTGCCTCATCAATCTCCTAGACATACAATATCTTTCGCCCTTTCTCTTTCCCCATTTTGTGAGTTAGTTATTAATCACGACTCCATCGGGAATTTCTAATTTCATTCCAAGTTTGGCAACAATATTTATGGTCCCTTCAAAGTAAAAAAAAGAAAAAAAGGAAAAATGTTAGATGAACGGTTAACGAAAAGAATTTCTAATGAAAAATTTGTAGATAAACCATATCACAGAAAATATAACAAAAATAAAAATTTTTATAAGGTTATTTTTGCAATATATATATATTTTTGAAGTATTACATTAATTTGGGGTTTTTTGGGGAGGGGAGGACGACTCAAACCCGCCATCTTGTGGTGCAGGTGTGAGAGTTTACTACCGGACAATCTCATCTCGTCGGTTATTTTTGCAATTTCGGCATGTGTGTAATATCGATTGAATTAAATTGGGTCAACGGACTTGGCTTAGCCAGCCCAGCCCAGCCCATGGTCAAGCCTTAATTCTTATAGAATCGGGTCCGATTCACTATCAGAAACTGTTAATTGTTCCAGAGACCAATCCAATTCACATCCTTCACTCCTCTCTTCTCTCTCCCCCTCTAGAAAAAGCGAAGTCGAGAGAGCTGTGAATGACTGTTGGTCGAAATCGATGAAGAAGGAAGAGACCGTACGAGAAGTCCTCTACGAGACTCGTCGTCACGCTTCGAGGCCGTACACTTCTAATTACCCTCCTCAACCTCGCCAACAGGTTCCTCTCAGATCTCTATCTCGATTCTATTTCTTGTATTTGAATTCAAGCTGATTTCTCTGTATTTGAATTGAATTGCTTGATTGAGTGACTGAAATTTACTTGGATTATTTACTGAATTCAGGCAAATGAAGGTGTTAAAGGCGGGCTTTTGTCACTTCTTTCAGTTCCAGGTACTTTGAATTTCGATATATATAAGATGTATTTTTAAGAATATTTTGATTTGTAGTGCAGGCATTGTTAATTACTAACATATTCAATATTTGACAGTAGATTTTGTCTTCGATGCTATTTTCAATCAACCAAATTTGGTTGCTTCCTTGAATGTTGCTACTTTTTTCTTTTTTTTTCTTTTTTTTTTTTTTTTTTTTTTTTTTGGAGAGCTTATTAATTTGAGAATTAGAGAAACAAGTATTTTATGTGTGTGTATATATATGTCCGTTAAAAAAGTTATGTGCGGGGAAGTCGTGATTGTCTTTGTTAGAGTATGGATCGTCCATTTAAGAGTCTTGACAAGTTTTGTGACATGATCAAGACCCATCAAGACCTTTACATGGATGATCAAGGCTGTAACAAGGGAGATCAAGAATTCTTAATTTCTATCAAGGATACTGTACTAGAGAGAGTGTGCGTGTGTACATCTATATTGGTTCAATATTGATAGTATGTTTTGGTTCCTTGTTAACAAAGTGACGCCTTGTTTTTGTTTGTTTCTTTATTTTTTAAATTTTTAAATATATTCGATCTCTTGGAATTGTGTTGTAGATATTTGAACAGAAATTATATTATCAATTCGAACCGACAAAAGTTATATCGGTTCCTTGCATGTGGGCCACTGGATTTAAATACTTTGACTTGGCTGTATGCACTTGTTAGTCAAAGTATTTAAATCCAGTGGCCCACATACACGATATAACTTTTGTCAGTTCGAACTGATAATAGAAAGACTGGATATTTGAAATACCCATTTATATGGTGTATGCGATCCAATGATTTGTTCATTTGTATTTGGGGTGGGTCTTGGAAGGCAGTATCGTAATGTTCATGCTCTTGTGAAACTATGCAATCGGCTATTCATGATGACCCTTCTTCTCATCTTTTCGCTTATACTAAGCAGGTGTAAATAAACTTAAAGAGAAATGGAGCGAATACAGGCGTCCGAGAAAAATTAGTCGATTGGTATCCTTGTTTATCTCCCAAAGAGGCGAATGTGTGGCTGTAGCTGCTGGAAATCATATTACAATTTTGCTGAAGGAGGATGACTATCAGAAACCATGTGGAACTTTTACCAGTAAGATTTGCTTGCTGATTTCGTAGTTTATGTTCCTGAATAATGGCTTAGAAACATTGGTGTTGGGTTGCACATTTTGTTGTATAACTTAGACTCATGATATAGGGATTTGTTTCAAAATGTATGGTTAGATTTATTTCTAGTTGAATAACTATGAACCAGCTTGCAAATTTGTTGTATATATAAGCTCAACAAAGTTTCAGAACTCGTTGCAGAAGCGATTGTTAGGTTAATTTTCAATAATATTTCCTTTCAAGTTTCTCCCTATGATATTTATTTATAGCCTGTGGTCAGCATATTGCATAACTTCTTACCAATCTTAGTAGTAGACCTTTATGACATGGTCAAAGTTATTTGTATTTTGGAATGGATGGGGGAGTTTGCCCAATTATGATTAATTGCATGTAGCATTTTATCATGTCTACATATCGACCAGCCTTCTTGCCCCTTCACAATTGCATTGAAGCCGCCTTTATTATTTGAGTTCTATATTTGTGAAAATTTACTCATGAATGGAACATGAGGGATACTGAAAAGTGAAAACAAGAAAGTAATCACAGGATGACTACAAGAGAGAAAGATTTATGAGAGTGCAACTCAACTGTGACATATCTGAATGATAATTTAATTCCATAGAAGTTTGCTAACAAGTTGATTGATATGGATGGTAATATTCTGGGTATGAACTATGCATTGAACCTATTGCTTGGAAAAATAGAAAGTACACTCTACTCTAGGAGTTTTTTTTATTTATTTAATTTATTTATTTATTTTTTAAAATAAAATTCGTTTACAGCATTATTTTCTTTGATCTGAAATTTGTTTATCTTCTGTTCCACACATTAGGTAGTAGCCTTGGTGTATTTACTTATGGAGCTTGGTCTGAAGCTCATGATGTTCTTGGAATCACTGATGATGCTGATACGGTATATTTTATTAAAGCCAATGGTGACGAGATAACGAGAATAACAAATAGGCATTTAAAAGGGTCTTTACCGATAATAGGCCTGATTGCACAAGATGAAACTCATGTACAGAGATCTTGCTTGTAAGTGTTCCTCCAGCCTCATTTTCCTTTTTGGTCCGCGGCCTCGATAACACCACACAGAAGGATAATCTTAAAGATAAATTTCTCAATTGATGTTGAGTATAAAGATTAAGGATTTGGGATTCCTTTATTTTTTCTTAATCTATACTTTACTTAACATATTCATTGTTTGAATGCTACCAAAGCTACATCATAGCTTGCTTAATTTTGTTGACCGGTTTTCAGGTGTAGCTTCACTCTTCTTACATCAGATGGATTACTTCATCATATTGAGGTCAGCCAGGAGCCAAGTGCCTCTATTTCCTCCACAAGCACATCAAGTAGTGGGTTGACTTTGAGGAATCAGTTCCCTCAGAATGTTTTCTGTGTGGACTATTATCCAGAGCGCTCTTTGTTGGTTATTGTCAGTAGTTCTGTCTCCTCTTCACTAACCTCTGGTGGGGATACTGGTATTGTTTCATACCATTTATTTTCCTTGTCGGCCTTTGAATGAAAGTTTCTAGCTAAATTGATCTTTGTAGACCTGGTTGCAACCAATTAAGCAATGGCATCAACTGATCAGCATATGAGTTTTAGTTGTTAAAAGGATTAGGATTGACTAGGTCTAGATGAATTATTTATAAGATGAGATGGAGTGGGGTGTGTGGTGAGTATAAAAAAGTAAAATAATATATTACACTGGCGGGTCTAAACTTTTGTGTGCATGAGCTGTATGAAAACCTGAAAATTTATGTTCTATGTGTGGGTGAGAACCTAGCGATTTTATTATAGATCTTTAATTGCTTTCAAAACATTTTTTAGACTGGTCAGTACTTTTTTTTTTTTCCTGTTCTTTCTTAATTAGTTATTCATTTTCTTCCAGGGCCCTGTTATATTTCTGTTTGGCATAGATGTCAAAATTTAGACTTGGAACAATTGTTCTCTACTCAGTTTGAAGGCTCATATTGCAAACCAAAAGGTACTGTCGGGCAGCTTGAGCATCCAAAGGTGCGGATTTCACCACAGGGAAATTTTGTTGCTACCTTAGATATGACTGAATGCTTGCACATTTTTAAGATGGATAATGAAAGCTGTTCACTTTCAAAGTTTTCTTGCGAAGAGAGACTTGACTCACAAGTGATTGAGAATTTATTAAACAAAGGAACTGGAGTTTTTAGTGACGTTGTGGATTTCACTTGGTGGTCTGATCATATACTGACTCTTGCAAGAAAGAGTGGTATTGTCACCATGATTGACATCCTTAGCGGTTTAAAATTACAAGAGAAGGATCCTGTATATTCTGTGCTAGTTTTAGAAAGAGTAGAGCAGCTTCAAGGTCATGTTTTTCTTTTAGAAAATAAATCCCTTGAAGAGACATCTAACACATCTAATCATAATGGAGGAGCCATCGACTCACAATTTAGAGAGCAGATTGGAGAAGACAGATTTAATCAATTCAACATGTCTATGCTGCACTGGAGCTTGATATCATTTTCAGAGAAATCTGTTCCTGAAATGTATAATATGTTAATTAGCAACCACAAGTATCAGACTGCTATTGATTTTGCCAATTGTCATGGCTTAGATACAGATGAAGTTTTTAAATCGCAGTGGCTGTGTTCTAGCCAAGGAATTGATGAAATATATATGTTTTTGTCAAAGATTAAGGATCAAGCTTTCGTACTTTCTGAATGCGTAGATAAAGTTGGACCAACAGAAGATGCTGTGAGGGCTTTACTTACACATGGGCTGCGCCTAACTGACAAGTATAAATTCTCTGAATCAGAAGATCATGAATATACCCAAACTTGGGATTGGGATTCCCGCATTGCTAGACTGAAGTTTTTACAGTTTGGAGACAGGTTGGAGACATATCTTGGGATAAACATGGGCAGGTACATGCTATCCTAAGCTCTACATGTTGATTTGGCAGGATAATTTAAATTATATTTTTAGTTTTCAAGTAATTAATTTCTGCATTGATAGAGCCACATAAATGAGTAGAGGCATAAATTGAAATCTTATGTTCTTTTGTCATGAGTAATCTTATTTAAAACATAATTACTTCTTGGCATATTTACTATTGAAAAATGAATATGTGTGCACTCATGCATGTAATGCGAGACCACTTATAAATATTCTCGATAACACACTATCATCACTTAATCCTTTAACTCAACTATTCTATGTACATTGGTATCATTTTTGAAAGTTGCAACGCAACATTATGGGCACTCTACCTGTTGAATTTGAATGCTTTCAAGATTCATGTTAGTCTTAATTTAAAGCTGTATACGCTTCTGTATTTTTCAGAATAAGTACACAGTATATCATATGAAATAATCTCAGGAAATTCTTTCTTTTTATCTTCAGTTTTATCTGTTGTTGAAATCTTGAATTAAGCATTATTGTCATGTCTCATAAATGCCCATTTTAAATTACTGTTCATTTTTGGATTTATAAGAATTACTTGCCTTCAATTATAGATTTTGTCAGAATCTGTACATTCCAGTTTTGATCTTCTTACCTTCTGACAAATGGGAAAGACTTCATTTGTTTTTTTTTTTTTTTTTCCTGCCTTTCCAGCCAAGTTGATCTTTTTGAAGCATTTCTTTTGACAGGCTTTTTGAAGCATTAATTACATTTTTTTCATTGTTATTTAGGGTCATGCTTTTCTACGATGTGACCAAGATACTTGTAGGTTTTTTTATTTGGTATATTATTCTCCGGATGGTTTCTACTGACTGACATCTTATTGACATAGTCTTGTGCAGGTTTTCTGTGCAGGAATACAGCAAATTTCGTTTTATGCCTATTGATGAAACTGGAGTAAAACTTGCTGAAAGTGGAAAAATTGGGGCCTTGAACCTACTTTTTAAGCGTCATCCTTATTCACTTGCTTCTTCCATGTTGAAAATCTTAGCTGCTATTCCTGAGACAGTTCCTGTTCAAACATATATGCAGCTTCTTCCTGGAAGGTCTCCTCCTACAAGAGTCACTATGAGAGAAGAAGATTGGGTTGAATGTGACAAGATGGTAACTTTCGTTAGAACAGTACCTGAGAATGACGAGATTAGTATCCAAATTAGAACTGAACCCATTGTCAAGCGGTGCTTGGGATCTCTCTGGTCATCAACTGATGAACTTTCAATATGGTATAAGAATAGAGCTAGAGATATTGATTGCTATAGTGGGCAGCTGGACAACTGTCTCTTCTTGGTTGATTTGGCATGTCGCAAAGGTCTCACTGAGTTGCAGCAGTTCCATGAGGATATTTTATACTTGCACCAGCTTATTTATTCTGTTGAGAGCAATGATGAAATATGCTTTAGTATGAGTCTTACTGCATGGGAACAACTATCTGACTATGAAAAATTTAGTACAATGCTTAAGGGAGTCAAAGATGAAATTGTGCTTGAAAGGTTACATGACAAGGCAATTCCATTTATGCGAAAGAGGTCTCATGGTCTGAACTCGGTTGCCCAAGAACAGGTTACAAATGACCGATTTACTGTTGGCCATAAGGATGAATCATTTCTCGTTAGATGGCTAAAGGAGATTGCTGTAGGGAATAAATTAGACATATGCTTGATGGTCATTGAGGAAGGAAGTAGCAATGAATTCCGAAGTAATGGCTTTTTTAGGGATGATACTGAAGCATTGGATTGTGCTCTCCAATGCCTCTATTTATGCACAGCTACAGACAAGTGGAGTACCATGGATGCCTTATTGTCTAAGTTTTCGCAAAAGCAAGGCAAGTACTGCTTCAGTGTTCAAATATTGACAGATGATATTTTGATTGTTCTTCTATTAGGGATACTTAATTTTTTTACCCTTTGGAATGTCAAACTATGACATTATTTGGGGATGGATCACTGCTTACCTTCCATATCAATTATTGGATTTTTTTATATTTTTTTTTCTTATATAGAGCATACAACCTTCTAGCTGAAATTCTTAAAATTCCTGTATTCACATTCTTTTGATTGGCACCAATAATAGCTTCAATAGCAATTAAATTGTTACTCCTCAGTACTTAGATTAATGTTGTATTTGGAAGGAATGTGAAATATCACATATGATGCTGTATATACCAAGGAGAAGTATTAGGGATTGTTAATATGTCGGGGATAGGAGTTTAGTTCCTGATGAAGATCCCGTGCTAAGGATGGTCAGTGCCAGCATAACTTGGATATGGTGATAGTGATAGGATCAGGCAGGATGGATTACTGGTCATAGACTCATAGTAAATCGTTTGAAGCAATTATTAATTCTACCATGCACTTACTTAACCTAATATTTGTATGATTAGATGTTAGAATTTTCTGATCTGATGATAGGAAAGAAATGGCTGTTAATATGGGAAGGGAATGGAGTGGAGCTGAAGTTCATACAGGGGTACAAGTTTAAGTGAAATGCATATGAGCTGGGGCATTACAAAGATGTGCAATCACTTCAATTTAATCAGTATCTTTCAGGTTTCAGTTTGGTTCAATTTCTATCGGTTGTGGTGATACAAGCTTTGTTATATTTCTGAAAATAACTGAATCTCGTTTTTTATTTTTACCTTAATTTTATATATCTATGTAAGATCCAATTGCTTTTATCTGATCTACATGTATTTTATTATTTCTACTTAGTTTATTACAATAACAAATGCAGAGATTTGCGTGGTGATTATCTTTTGTTGATATCTCTTCCTGTTTTGGTTATCATTTTAATGTGAGAGTTCTCTTTGCTTTTTTTTTTTTAGTTTCATATATAAGAGTTTTCATTTGGGTTTGGAAATCCAAAACATGTATAGTTATGATCAGGAGATATTGTTGGCTTTTTGAATCATTGAAAGATAGTAGTAGACTATGGGATCTCACTACGTAATCTAATAATTTCATTCGACAATAAAATGTTTTTCTCTAATAATAAAAAAAAAAAAAAAAAACGAAAAAAAGGAAAAAGTAAATTCAAAATATGTCTCTTCAGAGTGCGTAAAGTACCTGGCTCTGCTGTCAATTTCTTGTTTTGTGTGTATACGTATGTTGCAGACTGAAATATACATTCACAAACATGCTTTTACATGGGTTCTATGTTTGAATATGTAGTGAGTTACGCTCATTTGAATATTGGAATATCTTGTTCTTCAGCTTAATAGTGATTTTCATCTTTTCAGATACTGAAATATGTGTTAATGGTATTGAGAGAAGACTCAAAATGGCAGAAGGTCATGTTGAAGCCGGGAGACTTTTGGCATTTTATCAGGTTAGTATTCACTTTTTCATTTGTCAGCCAATGGTTTTGGAGTTTCATTGTGTGCAAATTAATATTATAAATTCTTTGGATTTATTTTCTATGTGAATTGTCCTACGTAAACACTGGTTTTGTCTTCATGTACTTAATGTCCAAACATGATATACTTGTTCCTGAAGTAGGAAAACCTGAAAGAAATGGTGACATATATTGGTTCCTTGGAGGCATGTAACAAAGTAGTCAATTTGTTTATATTATAACCATGTAAAGTAAATTATTGGTTCTTTCTATAATTTCTAATGTTAGAAAGCCAATATGACTTTTGTGGGGATTATGCACATATCCTTTCTGAACTATGACTGAAAGGGATACCTGAACCTATAAACTTAACACAATCCCAATTTTGATTGTGAGCAAGCCTATTCAGGTAGGGAATGTGGCTGTGCAGAGCTTGGGTTTTTTTAATTAGTCATTACTTGTTAAATGGTGGTGGAGGCTTGTGGTTGCATGAATAACATGTGAGAGGTTGGTGGTATTGAAACGGGGAAGGGAACATTGATAGCTGGCAGGGTAGAGAACATTTATGAGGTGGATTTTTCGGAGTTTCTAAGAATTGGTGGTCTAGATTTTTTTTATTTTTAGTTTTCTTAGAAATAATGGTGGAGCTCCCTTTCTCACTATTATAAAAATTAGAGCCATGTGTTAGTGTATCTGAGAGTAGAACTGCTTGCATTTTTCTTTTTCTTTTTTCGTTGTTTCCTTTTTCCTGAATTTGAATGTCAAAGATATATTCAGATTTTAATGGTGCTTGTTTGTTTGCAGGTTCCAAAGCCAGTGAACTTTTTCTTAGAGGCTCATTCAGATGTAAAAAGTGTAAAGCAAATTCTCCGTCTTATACTCTCAAAATTTATCCGTCGACAGCCTGGACGATCAGATAATGACTGGGCAAACATGTGGCGTGATATGCAGTGCTTGCATGAGAAGGCTTTTCCGTTTCTTGACCTAGAATATATGTTAATGGAATTCAGTAGAGGACTGCTGAAAGCTGGAAAGTTTTCGCTTGCGAGAAATTATTTGAAGGGTACAGGTTCAGTTGCTTTACCATCAGAGAAGGCAGAAAATCTTGTTATTCAAGCTGCAAGAGAGTATTTTTTCTCAGCTTCTAGTCTTTCTTGTTTAGAGGTAAGAATGCAGATGGCTCATATTTTAACATAGCCTAGGTTGTCTTGGAGTTGTTTGATTTTTATATATTCATACTGTAAATTTTTTAAATTCTCAGTCCCCATTAAGTGGTGTAAATGCAGTTTGAGAGAGCCTTAATGCTAGGTACTTGGGGCTGATAAATTTAGTTTTGTATTGAGCTATATGCCAATGAAATCTGAGTTAATATACACTACTGATTTATTGCATGTCAATTTTACTATGTAAATTAATTTATTGCATTTCTGCAATTTGTTTCAGATCTGGAAGGCTAAGGAGTGTCTGAATTTATTGCCAAGCAGCAGAAATGTTAAAGCAGAAGCTGATATGATTGATGCAATTACTGTTAACCTTGTCAACCTTGGAGTGACAATTCTGCCTATGCAATTCAGGCAAATAAAAGATCCAATGGAGGTTATTAAAATGGCTGTCACAAATCAAGGTGGAGCTTATCTACATGTTGATGAACTCATTGAGGTTGCCAAACTTCTTGGGTTATGCTCTCCAGAAGATATATCAGCTGTTGAGGAAGCTATTGCTAGAGAAGCTGCAGTTGCTGGTGATCTGCAATTGGCATTTGATCTGTGTCTTGTTTTGACGAAGAAAGGACATGGTCTCATTTGGGATTTATGTGCTGCAATAGCAAGAGGTCCTGCCCTTGAAAATATGGATATAAATTCTCGAAAGCAGCTACTAGGTTTTGCTTTGAGCCACTGTGATCAAGAATCAATAGGGGAGCTGCTCCATGCATGGAAAGATCTGGACATGCAGGGTCAGTGTGAGACTCTGACGATGCTTACAGGGACAAATTTTCCCAACTTCTCTGTCCAAGGTTCCTCTGTTATATCAGTTCCAGGCTACAGTGTTCAAGATATAGTTAACCTAAAAGATTGCTCTGAACTGGTTGAAGGCGTTAACATTGATGATCAAGAAGTTCATATAAGCAATATAAAAAATACACTTTCTATTGTTGCCAAGAACTTGCCTGTTGAAAGTGGGATTGACTGGGAAATGCAATTGAGGGAAAATGGAAAAATTTTATCTTTTGCTGCTTTACAACTTCCATGGTTGCTTGAATTGAGTAGAAAAGCAGAATATAGTAAAAAAATGGGTCATGGGTTGATTCCTGGAAAGCAATATGTAAGTGCAAGAACACAAGCTGTGGTGACTATTCTGTCCTGGTTAGCAAGGAACGGTTTTGCTCCCAGAGATGATCTGATTGCCTCTCTGGCAAAATCAATTTTAGAACCTCCTGCTACTGAAGAGGAAGACATCATAGGCTGCTCCTTCCTGTTAAATCTTGTGGATGCTTTTACTGGGGTAGAAGTGATAGAAGAGCAGCTGAAGATAAGGGAAAATTACCCAGAAATTTGTAGTATAATGAATGTGGGGATGACATATAGTTCATTACACAACTCTGGAGTTGAATGTGACGGACCTTCTCAGAGGAGAGAGCTACTGTGGAGGAAGTTTGAAGAAAATCACACGCCACTTTGTTCTGGTGATTGACATTATTGTCTCTTTTCTCGACTTATAAAATCTCTATTCTCATATTTTTCCATATGCTATCCTATTTACCATGCCCTATGTAACTCAGGAATTCTTGGAGTTATGCATTATGGTTTACATGTAATGATGTGTTTTATCTGTTCCTTGTGTTATTTTTGAATTCAGGTGAATTAAACAAAATTGACAAAGTACAGTCTACATTCTGGCGTGAATGGAAACTGAAATTAGAAGAAAAAATGCGTGTGGCAGATCAATCAAGAGTGTTAGAGCAATTAATTCCTGGGGTTGAAACTGCTCGCTTTTTGTCTGGTGATATCAAGTACATCATGAGTGTTGTTTCCTCTCTGATTGAATCACTAAAGTTTGAGAAGAAGCACATTTTGAATAATCTGTTGAAAGTGGCAGAGACCTATGGCTTGAATCGTTCTGAGGTGTGTTGTATGTACTAACAAATATAGAAGATAATTTAGTATCTGTTTGATCAACCGGATGATATGTTTTCCTTTGTTTTTCTGCAGGTTTTACAACAGTACCTAAGTTCTATAATTGTTTCTGAGGTTTGGACTGATGATGATATCATTGCTGAGATCTCAGGTGTCAAAGAAGAAATACTTGGTCATGCTCAAGAAACCATCAAAACTACATCATTAGTTGTATATCCTGCAATTGATGGGCACAACAAGCATCGCCTTGTGGTCATATATGGTCTCCTCTCTATGTGCTATTTGCAATTGGAGGCAACGAAAGAATCGTTATCAGACTTACAGCCAGATTGGGCACATGCATCTGCTTCTCACTTAGCTCATTTCTACTCGGTCATTGAGAAAGAGTGCAAAAGGGTTTCCTTTATTAAGAACCTCAACTTCAAAAACATTGCTGGATTAGGTGGTCTGAATCTGCAGGGTTTCAGCAGCGAAGTTTATGCAAACATAAATGAATTTAGCCTGGAAGCCCTGGCAAAAATGGTACAAACCCTGGTCAGTAACTCCTATACTGATTCAGTGCCAGAAGGACTCATGATGTGGCAGGATGTCTACAAATATTACGTACTGAGTTTGTTGACAAATTTGGAGAGTAGATCCCGAACAGATTTTAATGTTGAAAGCCCTGAAAACTTTCAGGGTTTGATCAACCAGCTTGAGCAGACCTATGATTTTTGCAGAATGTACATCAGACTTTTGACTCCTTCAGATGCTTTAGATACAATGAAGCGGTACTTCAGTGTGATTATACCTCTGTATGGTTCTCATGGGAGCATACCAGATAACTCAACATGGCAGGACTGTCTCATTTTACTTATTAACTTCTGGATCAGATTGACCGAAGAAATGCAGGAAATTGCATCCAGTGAGGTAGGAGATATAAGATTCAGTCCAGATTGCTTAATGAGTTTTCTAAAGGTTTTGATGAGGTTGGTGATGGAAGACAGCATCTCACCTAGTCAGGGCTGGGGAATCATAATAAGCTATGTCAATCATGGTTTAATTGGAAATTTTGCTGTTGAAATTTTTGTTTTCTGTAGAGCCATGATATTTTCAGGCTGTGGATTCGGAGCCATTTCAGAAGTATTTTTGAAAGCGGTGTCTGAATGTATTTCAGCAACTGCTGACTTGGAATTCATGGATCTTCCGCGTCTCTATTTAGATATATTGGAACCCATTTTACAAGATCTGATCAGTGGGACCCATGAACGTCATAATTTGTATAATCTGTTGTCTTCTCTAAGTAAATTGGATGGTGATTTGGAAGAGCTGAAGAGGGTCAGAATTGTTGTTTGGGAGAGATTGGCCGAATTCTCTGATAATTTGCAGTTACCAAGTCATGTTCGTGTTTATGCTCTAGAACTTATGCAATTCATCACAGGTAGAAACATCAAGGGTTTCTCTTCTGAACTGCAATCCAATGTTCTTCCATGGGAAGGGTGGGATGAGCTGCTCGATACAAGTAAAAAGAGTGAAACTGGTGCCAATCAAAGGTTGCCAGAGCAAGCAGATACTTCTAGCAGGTTTACAAGTACTTTGGTTGCCCTGAAATCGACCCAGCTTGTGGCAGCCATTTCGCCAAGTATAGAAATTACCCCTGACGATTTAATCAATGTTGAGACAGCTGTTTCTTGCTTCTTGAAGTCGTGTGACGCTGCCAGTACGGATCCTCATTTTGATGCTTTGGTAGCCATTCTGGAAGAGTGGGAAGGGCTTTTTGTAAATAAAGCTGAGGTAGCTTCCGCAGAAGCATCCGATCCTGAAAGCAACTGGACCAATGATGATTGGGATGAAGGATGGGAAAACTTTCAGGAAGCAGAACCTGTCGTGAAAGAAGAGAAAGAGGTCATCTCTTCTGCTCATCCTTTACATGTATGTTGGATGGAGATCTTCAAAAAGTTTATATCAACGTCCCGGGTAAGAGATGTTTTGGGACTGATTGATCGTTCCTTACCAAAATTGGGTGGAATTTTGCTTGATGAACATGATGCATGGAGTTTGAATGAATCTGTTCGTGCTATGGATTGTTTTCTGGCTTCAAAGATGGTTCTTTTACTGCCTTATGAAGCAATTCAGTTGCAGTCTTTGAATGTTGTCGAAGATAAGCTAAAAAAAGGAGGCATCTCTGACACGATGGGGAAGGACCTCGGGTTTTTAACACTTGTGTTATCTTCTGGTATTATATCAATCATCATCTCCAACTCCTCTTACGGCAGTATTTTCTCATATCTGTGCTATCTCATTGGAAACTTCTCCCGGCAATTTCAAGAATCACAGTTATCAACTCTCACCAAGGCAGGAGGAACCAACAAATTCAGAAACAATGAGAAAGACTTGCACCTTTTTAGAAAAATCCTCTTCCCTTGCTTCATATCAGAACTTGTCAAGGCAGACCAGTCAATTCTAGCTGGACTTCTGGTTACAAAATTTATGCACACGAATCCATCTCTCAGTATCATCAACGTTGCAGAGGCGAGCCTTAGAAAATACTTGGAGAGTCAGCTCCAACTTCTGCAACATGAAGACTTTGCTCTTGAGGAGGTGAATTCTTGTCAAACATTAAAGAACACAGCTTCCAGCTTGAAAGGCAGATTGGGGAATCTGCTTCCATCAGCCTTGTCATTACTTTCTGGTAATGTTAGATGAAACCTGTTTTTGGGGTTATTTTTGTAGGGAAAAAAAAAACAAAGGGAATAGAAGTTGTACATTAGATTTTTACAAATTTCTAACAAACAGTTCACAGGAGTTTTCAGGTGGGATTTAGTTGAAATTCTTACCCAAGATTCTATTGTTATAAAGGAATGTGAAAATATTGTTATATCAACCCGCAATGTTTGATTGTATGGTGCTTTTCTTAACTCGGGATTAGAAAATATTGCTTCTTAATCAATTTTAAATGTTGAAAGTTTGCTAGAGAGAAAGGAGGAGTTATAATTAGAGAAAATAACACTAGACGCCATTAATTGTGGGTGGAGTCCCAAAAAGGTCATTGACTGTTTAAATTGTTCCAGAATCACAATTTTGATAAAACAATATTCATTGACAGCTGTTCTGTTAAAATCTAACAGAAAGCTACCATTATCTGTGACATGGCACCCATAAAGAATTTTATGTGCAATATTTTATGTATTTTGATTATTTGATTATATATAAAAATTAATGATTTGATTAATTTATTATTTTTTTATGTAATATTTCCTGTTTATGGTTGACATCAAACTTATTATTATTCCCTGATTAATTTCCTGATTAATTTGGGGTGACATCAAACTTATTTCATGATTAATTTATTATTTAATTATATATAGAAAGTAATGATTTAATTATAAGAATTTTATGGGCAATATTTCCTGTTTTATAAAGTAATCATGATCAAAAAAATATTTAAAATACAGGTAAAAAACCAGCTTAAAACCTGTTAAAAACTAGTTCAAAACATGTTTTACTAATTTTGACCCATATTCTAATAGGTTATAACATAAGCAAACAGACTTCAAACAATTAATGGGTAAAGTGGCAACAATTGATACTTTCTTTCTATGAAATGGCTAATTTGAGCCATTTTGAAAAATTAATGGCCATTTAGGGGCTGTCTCACCAAATCAGTGGCTTTAGATATCACTGACCCTAATAATTAATACATCATTAAAACTATTTTTTTTTTTTTATGACCCTCACATCAACTTGTGGATTCGAGTCGTGTTCCCTCTCCAAACCCCGAGTTATTGTAATATATATATTGTTAAAAATAATTATGTCTTTATATTGCACCATACAAGCATCATACAAGTGTATTAAAAATCTCACTATAATTTAATCAATTTTTTTATGGGAATAATATTTTATCTAGACAAATATATAAATGATTATTTGTCAAAAAAAAAAATAAAAATAAAAAATAAAAAAAAACCATTACAAAATCGGTTCAATTGAGTAATTAAACTCTAAGATCATTTAAACAACCTCATCTTGTCATTTAAACGATATTAATTATTGTTAAAATTGTTTCATTTTTTCTTTAAAAATTTGGCGGTAAAATTGAACAAGTTGAAGTATGGCTAACTATAACTGAATTTTCACTATAGCGAGTACATATTTCTTACATACTCGAGCGCGTCTTAAAAAGGTTGCATCATATTACATTTTGTGATTTGACTCTGTTTCACAAACCAAAACAGCCACACGAAAAAGCTCTGTCTGGAACTCAACTCTTCAAAAAGTCTTTTGTCTCATAATTCACCAAAAAGTAATCTAAAAAAAATTGTTATTTTTTAATTTATAATTTTTATATTTTTACGACTAAACATGGATGGTTTACCAGAACATCTCTGTCTCAAAATTTTCTATTTATTGGATCACCAGAACCTTGCAGCTGCTCATCAAGGTTAGTCATTATTTGTTGAATTTTCAATTCTTGCTGAGATGTGCTTTTTTGCAAGCTGAATTTTATTGTTTATCTTGGTAATTTTTCAATTTGTGATAAGATCTGAACTGGGTATTTTGACTTTCCATTGAATTCTGCATTTTCTTGCTGATGATCTGGTTTAGATCTGTCACTGATATTTTGATTGTATATTTTACTTAAGTTGATGTTTGATGGAGATCATTTGTTGGAAGTTGTTGATTGGTAAAACTGATAATTTTCAATTGCAATAGCAAGAGTTTGTTGTAGTTGAATTCTTGGATCCTGTCAACTTTGCTATTTTGGCTCATGAATGTTCATTTTTAGAGATAAGAGAGTATCACATCATCTGTATGCTTGCTCATCCGGTAAAATCTTTTTGCATATTGTAATGATTTCAACTATCACCATCTTCTAAAAGTAATTAGGACTTTCTCTCCTTAGACTCTTGTTTCATAGAAACGATTAGCCACCAATTACAATTACTACATTTTTAATAGTTATAAGGAATATGTTATGTTTATTACACTTTATGATCATACAATTCGGCTTTCAATAGTAAGTGCATGCGCGCTTTCTTTTGCAGCCATAATGTTCCAAACAAGACTAATTCAATCTTTCTTTAGGAACTGAAAGTAGATCGTTTGTTCGTTTTTGTATTCTCTCTTCTTTATTTTTTGGGTTTCATGAACATGTTTGACACTATGGCGATTTGTTAAAGTTTGCACGAAGTGGAAGGTGTTAGCCTCGAACAACAATCTGTGGTCTAACCTATTCAAGGAAAGATGGGGAGGAGATCATGCTGCATTTTATGCCCCTGCTGATTCAAAACCATGGAAAGATGTTTTTGAAGTTCAAGATCGATGTGATCGACTTGGACTGTAAGTTATAGTCGTATATTTCAATTTCTGTTGCATTCGTGACTACTGAGTTTATTTATGTAGTTTCAAGAAAACTTTTTTTCACATTGGAGAAATCACTTGGAAAGATTAACGAAAAAACACTTGACAAGTGCCTTTTCCGAAAGTGTTTTTACTCGCGAGTACTTACCATTAATGGGCCTTTTGGGATGTTATATGTAGGTTGATAATTCTGCCGATTTTTGGTAGGGCTAACATGTTGAAACAGAAGTTTGATGTTTATTGTTTTTCAGGGGTCTGAAGATAATAAGAGAAGGTGGTGAGTCTGGTGATTACTATCTTGTTCACCAAGGTGAAATCCAACGACATCTGGGTTCAAGGAAAAAAACGAACACGTGTCGATACTTGTTCGTCGAATTCGAACGGAGAGTTCATCGGAGAAGGTTTTCATGATGAAGAGAAATCCGGACAAGGTATTCTGGATAGAATCCTTTTCTTCATTGGGGACTTGGAAGTTGCATCAAGTGATGCCAAACGCCGCAGAGTTCTGTAAATTAACATGTAATTATATGCACAGATCATATGTAAATTTAAAGTGTATTTATTCCCATTTAATGTCACTATCATTGTACTCTAACTATCTTAAATTTGACATAATCATCTTATTTGTACTCAAATCACACGAAAGTACGAGACTTGGTCCGTTTTTCTTGAGTAGTCTGATTCATAAGAGAAGGAAACACCAGGCAGTTTCCCACAATCGTAATTCGAAGGTTAACAATCCGAGCTATGAAGATACCATAGAAAATCACCCCTGCAAAGAATTTCATCCACCATTGAGATCCTTTTTGAATCCAATGTGATATTATATGACGAGGCCACTAGCAAGGCTACGTGCCACCTTCGTTCCTTGACATATCCATCTAAAGCTCGAGGAATGTTGCTAGGAACAAGTCTTCCACCATCTCTCGCTAGCATTTTACCAATGTGTCGCCAGAGTACAACTGCATCCTCTAGCGCTGCACAACCACCTTGTGCTATATCAGGCGTCATGGGGTGCGTTGCATCCCCAGCGAGTGTGATGTTTCCCTTGGTTAAATTCCCAAACACGATGTCCCACGGAAGCCTAAACATCAATGGGGAGCCCATGTCAATGTTGAAAGATCGGTATGCCTTACGATATCTGCCAGCAATGGTGGGAAGTCCTTGACATAGTTTTCAATCACTTGTTTTTGCATCAGTTGTGGATTTCCTGCCATTTTTCTCCTGAAATGAAGAAGAATCCAAACAATGGTATATAAATTGTTGCTTCTAATGAATGATTATTATTATTATTATTTTTTTTGGAATCGTGTGGAAGGAGTAGTGAAATATATACCAACCATCTTGTTAACCGAAAATTGTCACTTGGGGTGATTTTTCCAATTAACAATTTATAATGACCGAAATCAAGGTAGATCTCAGTCAGAGAGGTATCAGGTAGTTCGATATCCTTAACTTCTTGAAAAGACCAGAAAAAAAGACAATAATAATGGTGAATGCAAGACAACGTAATAAAGGTATCACGTACAACTTTTTTTTTTATTGATAATAAAACATGATAGGAATACAATGGAGATTTTAGATAGCTATGGTGATGGAAAAAAAACTCTCAATTGGCAATGGCGATGGATCTCTCGTGCATGTCAATAAGTGGAAAAAAATCTCAAGTAGGGTAAGGTAGGGTTAAGCACTCAAGTTGCGGTCCCTTTTCCGTGTGATAATGCGATGTATATATAGGTCTTGTTTCTTGCCATGCACTCATATAACTTCGGTCTAGGGTTTTAGCAATTACAAGACTTTCCTTGGTGATCAACGAGATTGTCGGGGGATTTGATCCCTAGAATTAAGCGATTCTTTCTCTAGCAGATTATGTGGGAGTTGACTCCCAATTCAAATAGAACACTTAGTGGCGGGAATTAGCATAATTTTTTGTTAGTCTTGAACGGTGGCGTTTTATTGTCGCTTTAAAACTGTCTTTGAGCGTGCTAGGCTTACCTTTAAAATTTGTTCTTCATGGTGCTTTATCTGTCTGATCAGTTTTATTGTCCCATTTTATGAACAATGTATTGGGATACTGGGTTTGCACGGCAGCGGGGTACTGGATTCTGCGTGGTAGCGAGGTACTGGATTTTGCGTGGTAGCGGGGTACTGGATTCCGCGTGGTAGTGGGGTGTTGGATTCTGCAGTAGTAGAGTCCCTGAACCCTCGTCTTCTGTGTTTCCTGGTACTTTTTGAGTCTAGGGACCCTTGATCCCGATTTGGGCTGGTAGGAGGTTGTACTTGGCTAATTGATAGAGTGGCGTGGTATCGGGATGCTCTTTTACGATGTCTTTCTATCTCGATTTATCCTTCAATGTTGATGGAAAATTCTTCTTTGAACCCTTGCCATTTTTGGCGATTAATAGAAGTCCCCCCTGACTTGAACACCGGTACCTTGTTGGGGTTAGAGTTAGGATTCTTAGTTTACGTGAAGGATTTTCTATTCTATCTGCTTGTCTACTCTCGTCTGGCTGGCTTCCACTACTAAGGAGCAAATCTTCCTTGGATACGATGGTATTTAATGCACAATCCACGCGTCAAATGATGATTGCTCCATAGATTTGAACGAGCCATTTTTGGCCCGATTTTCTCGAAACCACCTCGAACATGTCTCCGGTCATTACTCAGTGTTTCCTCTTCTATTCCGGTAACTGTCTACCTCTGTCTATAAATACACCACTCTCTCCCTCACTTGCTCACCCTCACTTGTATTCAAAATCAAGAACCAAACCTTTTCTCTCTCCCGAGTCTTTCTTTCTTCAAGAATCTTCCTTTTCTTCTTCTTTCTATTGTAATGGCGTCACTATCAAAACTCCCTAACTCTACACAATACCCTCCTCCAGCTTCATCAAATCCTCAACCCACTTCATCAAACCCTCGTCAAACTTCTCCTAATCCACCTGATAACCTTGACGACCTCCTGAATATGCAGAGGGCGGAGTCAGAAGAGAGTTCCCCGACGACCAGATGAAAGAAATGAGGTAGGGACGAAGGCGACGTTAATGGTGATGGCACCCCGTCTTAGTGCCGTCGCTCTGGCAGAAACCCCCGAATTAGGTTAGGTTTCAAAGACCCGATCCAAATAGTTGACGAGGAGGACGACGAGGATGTTAATGACAAGGAGGAGGAGGATAACATTCCGGCTATTAACTTTACAGCAGTTCTCGTTAGACCCCTATCCTCCTTTCATGATGGCCGGATCATCCCATATTCGGTCTGCACAGTCAATACCGTCGCTCGTTTGAGGAGGGTTTATAGGATCCCGGATACTATCGCTCTGTCTCTACCACATCGAGGCTATGACGTATACACCCCTCCTCTAAGCCGCCTACTAATTCATATAGCCGCTTTCAAGTGTGGGGTCAGGCTTCCTCTTCACCCTACCCTTCACAGAGCACTCTTCACTTTGGAGCTGGCCCCCCGTACAAATCTCACCCGGGTTTGGAAGAACCTGACGGGGTTCCTAGTGCTCTGGAAAGAGCAGTGTGAGAGAGATGATGTACTAAGGGAACCCGACTTTGATGAGATCCGCAACATTTACTAGGTAGCAAACTTGGTATCCCAGGGCCAATTTTACCTGAGGCCCAGAAATAAGATGAAGTTCGTCGTACTTGGAGCCAATGTGAAATACAACCAGACCTGGAAGGATGAATGGGTCGTGGTTGAAGGAGATTGGGGCCACTCAGTGCATATAGAGGGAACTGAGTATCTGGTCCCCACCCAATTCTCCTCAAAAGATAAGTGGAGAACGGGAGTACTTTCTGTAGAAGCCAGGGGAGGTTCTCCAGAGGATCCAGGATAGGAGTTATACAAATTTGAAGTATCCTACCTGTGACACCTTTGAAGGTGCCCGGCTGGAACGGTATCTAAGGATATCCATTGCACATCCGGGTAGGTGACTCTACACTATTTTTTATATTTTTTTTTATAGTACTAATCCTTCTTCTAACAGTTTCTGCTACTCCTCTCCTATCCCTTTCTCCTACTTCCTCAGGTCCGGCATTCTCAGATTCCCATCCAGCTAATTCTCCTACTCCTTCTCCTTCCAGTGTTGGTGCCGCATCCAGGTCTCAACCGCTTGCCACAACCCCTCCTCTAGCTATTATGGGGTTGCCATTGATCAAACCAAAATTGTGATGATTTTGGCCCTCATTTCCTTCTCCTTTTGCTTAATTCTTGGGCACTATCCCGTGATTTAATGGTATAAATTAAGTGTTTTCAGGTATTTACAGAGTTCAGGGGCATTGGAGTAATTTTAGAGAAATAGGGGTAAAAATGTAATTAGTGAGAGAAGATTGAAGATATCGTGATATTGGAAGAAATCAGGGGCTTAATTGCAATTTTGCATGCAAATCAGAAAAGGCGCCACGTCATTCAAACATAAACAGTACATTTTGCATAAGTGGGTGGCTTAAACAGCAGGCCCAAACACGCGACCCACAGAAGCCCAATAGGCCCATACACATGCAGCCGACGCTCCCACTCTAAATGAAACAGTGCGTTTCATACTTCTAAATGCACCTCACTGTGCTTCTAATCGCACCCCATTAATGACAAAAGAAGAAACGTCTGAATGCACCCCACCTTATTGCTAAATACACCCCATTTCTCTTATTCACCTTCTTCTTCCTCGAGCGACCAGCCATGGCACATGAACCCTAGTGCGCCGCCGCCTAAAATGGCCACCAAACGGAGCTACCGCTCGCCGGTTCTTGTCCCAAACGACTGGCAAACCGAATGGCTCACCGGTCATCTACTTTCCGATGCCTCAATCGGCCGGAATAACGACCTTCAATCTCCACGCCTAGTCACACCTATGTTGCCACGTGTCCCTCCCTTGTCGCTATTTGGTCCATTCGTTGTCGCCATGGCGACAGGAGGTTGATTTCCACACCTGATGATGTCGCCATTTGGGTCGCCACTCTCGTCGCCAATTGAAGAAGTAGCGACATCTCTGTGTTCACGCCTAATTGGCTGAATTTTGGTGGCAAATTACAAGAAGGACCCCTAGAGGGGCCAAAATGGAAATATTACAAAGTCCAGGGATATTTTGGTATTTGACCACCCGAGACCTATTTTGAAAATCCTATAAATTCATCACTATCTTACAACTCTTGGCAATTCTTGACAACCAAGAAACCTCCTTTCTACCATTCCTAATCCCTACACTTCTCTTCTACCTAATCTAAATATCTAGATTTCCTTCCCCAAATCATTCCTATTCTTCCCATCTTCTCCACAAATCTCCTTAGTCACTTCCCATTTGACTCCAGCTATCTAGACACATCCTCATCATCCACACTTTGCACAAGGAGCTTCAAAGGCAAGGAAAGGATCAAGCTTACAAAAGGAGACCCAAGGGTGATTTCCTAATCTTTTACTTGCCTTCCCTTTGATTGTAAAATGTGTAATTAAACCCCCCTTTCTAGGGATTATTTTTATGTGAGAACTTTTGGATTGGGATTTTGCTTAAGCTTTAATATATTTTAATCTCTATTTGTGTTCTATTCATTTTATAATTAGATTCTATGCATTATATGATTGACATGTATATCCACTAGTTGATTATACTCTTGCTTAGGATAATTTGTTATATAATCTTGATTGGATTAACAACCTTGATGGATTGAGAACATAGTGATTAGAATAGATCGTCGGAGGATATATCAACCGCGATTATCTAAACCATTAATTGTAACAAACTGATCCCGCCGTGACCCCCTCTCTTTAATCGGTTAGGCATTGCGGTGGGAAGTTGTTTAGGGTTCATAGTAATGATCTAAACACATCCTAGAAATCAATTGGTTAACAATTATGAGGTTTGCTCACTAAGGTAGCTTGAGAAGCACTTCCCGTAATCACTTGTGATCCCATTAATTCCTTAGCGATTCCATTAATTGTTTATCCCATACATCTCTTATCTAGATTTCTATCTTATTTTATTAGGTTTATTAGGTTTATTTTACATGTATGTTTGATGGCTTGACAAACCATTCAACCATCCATTGCTTATGTTTTATTTTATTGCATATAGGAATTGTTAATTTATTCAACTATCACTCCAATTCCTTGTGGAACGAATCCTACTTGCCACTTTACTAATTTTCTATCTAAGTGGTGAAATCAGTTTTCAACACAAACACATTTTAAAATATCATTTTGTTGAGTACCAACGACGGCTCATCAAAATTGGCGTCGCTGCCGGGGAATTAAAGCGATTGTTGAATCAATTAACTTTTCTTTGTAGGTTTTTATTAATTTTTAGTCTTTTAGTTGTTTTTAGTCTTTTAGTTCTTTTTTAGTTCTTTGGTAGTTTTTGTTTCTTTTGTTTCAGGATTCTATGGATTTCCTCACGGAATATCATGGGCCGAGCTACGAGACTCATGGGAATAGCTTCGATATGGATTGGTGGATGAATCAAGATTCCTCCTCATCATACCAATTAAATTCTATTGATGATGAGAGGAAAAATTTCATGGAGGATCACTTTCGAGAGAGCGAGAGATTCCAAGCTTCTCAATGAGAGACCATGGAGTTATTCCAATCCGCACAACAAGCACATGAGAAGAGGATGACCAACCATATGGTCTTTAGTCGGCCGGATCAATCACTAGAATCGGTTTATCCCAAGCAAGGGAGGACAAGGAGCCGTGTACACACTCTTGTGCAAGTATATGAGAAAGGTGCGGAAGTTGAGGAAGAACCGCCGAAGACCCAAGAGCGATGCACGAAATTTGAGGAAAAATTATCTTTGCTTCAAGAGAAGTTAGTGGAAACCTCCCAAGGAAAGGAAGAATTGGAGAGAAAGTTACAACTCGTGATGAAGGAGTTAGAAGAAAAGGAGGCCTTGGGAAAGGTGAAAGTGGAAGAGTTTGAAATGGAAAACAAGAAGCTCACTCTTGAAGTAAACTTGCTCAAAGAAGAGAATAGTACCTTTCGGAGGAAGGTAGGAGAAGTCTCCAACAAAAACAAAGAGTTGGAAATACAAGTTGGGAGACTTGAAGTTGAGAGGAATTCCGCACCAAAGGAATTCGAAGACCTTGCAAGACTATTTGAAGAATTTGAAGAAGAATATGCAAGGAAGATAAGGAAGTTGCTTATGGAAAAGGAGCAAAAAGCGGAAGCTTTGGAAGAAACAAAGGAAGCACTTGGTAGGAAGGATGAAGCCCTCAAAATACAAGGAGTATAGATATGCATGAGTTTTGTGTGTGTGTGCAACTATGATCTCTTCAATGCAAATAAGCACAAGCATTTTACCTTTGGAGTGCTTATCATCTTAAGGTCTTGAGAGGGCCTTTGTTGAGCTTGATCATCAACAATTAAATGCCTAGGCTACCCTTACAACACAAACCTCAATTGTGGTTTGTCACCAAAATACGTCAATCAACCTTGAAGAACTTACAATCACCAAAGGATCTATTGCATGTTCCTGTTGGGCCAATTATAAGGGCAAGGGCCAAGAGGATCAAAGAAGCACTTAATGGGTTGATTCAAGAGATATGGGTTGATTTTAAAATGGCACATTTCAAGATGGGCTCACGTGAAGACCAACGCTTAGATAACATCATCAAGGCAACATTATGGGCGGCGTATGATTGGGGGAGAATCCAATTTCAGCATATTTCCTATTTTATTATCCTAAAATAAAGAGTTGATTTGTTTTCCAAAATAATGGGCTGATTTGTTTCCCAAATTCAGCTTTCCAAATAAGGAGCAAATCAACTAGTTGCTAGTTTTAGTCTTTATTTATTTCTTAAATTTGTTTGCCTTTTTCTTTCCTGATTGTAAGACATTAATGTCGAATATTTGTTTCCCTTTTAGTGCTAGGCATGTAGCCTATTCCTCCTTAGATCTTAGATATTTTTAGTATAAAAGGGATGCTTGTATGTCTTATGAATTAGTTTTTGAATTGAAATAATATTAGGAGCGTTTTCTCTTTGGTTTTTTAAATCCTGACTTATCACTCACAATCCTTTTCTTTTTTTGAGTGTGGCGTCTACAATCTTTCTGATACCGTTGGTTCTTATCTCCTTATAGATAACGGGTCATGGTCCTTTTTATTTTCTCTGTTACAAATCCAAATTAGAACACAATCCTTGGTTACATTACCATCTTATTGGTTCCGGGTCTCACTAATCTTGGTGAGGTTCATATCATTTGGTATCAGAGCTTAGGGTTCTAAATCAGGTTTGATCTATCCTTGTTCTTCATTCAATTGTTATTTATTTTATTTCGTTTGATATATATTAAAAAAAAAAAAAAAAAAATTCAAACTTTGCCTGAATTCGTTTGGTCAAGTCCGGTACAAAAAAAAAAAAAAAAAGTTCCCAAACTTTGCTTGATTTCGTTTGATCAAGTAGGGTAAAAAAAAAAAAAACAAAAGGAGTACATATTTTTTTTTGAAAAGTCCAAGGCAAAACCGATCCTGATGCTTATTTGGAGTGGGAGAAAAGAATAAAATTGGTGTTTCATTGCCATGACTATTCCGAATTGAAGAAGGTGAAGTTGGCTGCCATATAATTCACTGATTATGCTATTATTTGGTGGGATCAACTGATTGTGAGTAGGAGAAGGAATGGAGAAAGGCCTATTGAAACATAAGAGGAGATGAAAGCTGTTATGAGGAAGTGATTCATTCCAAGTCACTACTATAGGGGTTTGTTTCAAAAGTTGCAAAGTCTTACTTAAGGGCCTAAATGTGTTGAAGACTACTACAAGGAGATGAAGATAACCATGATTCGAGCCAATGTAGAGGAGGACCGAGAGGCTACTATGGCTAGGTTTCTAAATGGACTAAACCGAGACATTGCAAATGTGGTGGAGTTGCAACATTATGTTGAATTGAATGACATGGTGCACATGGCCATTAAGGTGGAACAACAATTGAAGAGGAAGGGTTCCACACGAGTTGGGCAACATTCAGGTTCTTCTTTATCATGGAAACCGAATTGGAGCAAGAGGGATGACCAACCTAGTTTCAAGGCCGAGGCCAAACCTTTCAGAGATCACAAGGTTGGAGGCATACCGAACCAAGGTAGATCAGATTCCCAACCTTCTAAAAACCAAGATATTAAATGCTTTAAGTGTTTGGGAATAGGTCATATTGCATCTCAATGTTTAAACAAGAGAGTCATGATTTTGAAGGATGATGGTGACATCAAATCCAAAGGTGAATCAGATAATGAGTACATACCACCTTTGGAGGATGCAAGTGACATTGAGTATTCGATAGATGTAGAGCTTTTGGTAGCAAGAAGAGCTCTTAGTGCGCAAGCCAAGGAAGATGATAAGGTACAACGTGATAATATTATGAATTAGTTTTTAAATTGAAATAATATTGAGAGCATTTTCTCTTTGGTTCTTTAAATCCTGACTTATCACTCACAATCCTTTACTTTTCTTGAGTGTGGCGTTTACAATCTTTCTGATACCGTTGGTTCTTTTCTCCTTACAGATAACGGGTCATGGTCCTTTTTTTTTCTTTGTTAAAAATTCGAATTAGAACACGATCCTTGGTTACATTACCATCTTATTGGTTCCGAGTCTCATTACTCTTGGTGAGGTTCATATACATAAGTTTAGAAAAACCTAACTCACATTCAAGATTCTAATTAAGCATAATTAGCTTTTGATTGAAGCTCTAAAACCTAATAGCATTTGATCAAGTAACAAACACATATAGAAGAAGAAAGCCCAAGGTAATTGAAGATCATCAAGCTCAAAACACAAAGGATTTGACAATTACCTAGAACAAAGAGTGCAACCATGAATTTGGTGTTGAACTAAGAGAAAACTCAATCAAACGACCTCAAGGTTGCTTGGATTTGTAGAGGACTTCAATACGAAGATTCTCCAACTTGAATCACTCAAATCGGATAAGAGATGAGAGAGTTAAGGTGTTTGGAAGTTGGGAGAATCACTAAGAAAATTCTGCACTTTTCTTCTTAATTTTGGTTGAAATGAATGATCACTCTAAATATGTATATGTTTTGAGTGCCTAAATCCTTCCTGTAAGTGCCTCACTTTTGATTGGCATATTTCGTTGACAAAATCACAATGGGGTTCAATTTGTAAGGGTAGCTTAGGATTGAAGAAATCCTCATCAAGTGCCAAAGGACCTCATTATGGAATTAAGCGCCTCAAGGAAGGTAGATTACTTGACTTAACTCTAAATTGAAGAGATGTAGTTGCACACACTCACAACCCTTACATGACCTTAATACTTGTTTGTTATGTGTAGATATTTGTGTGCTTGCATGATTAGTTGATTGCATCATTGTTTGATATATGCCATGTCATGCTAGGCATTATGATGCATTCAATTGTCACTTCACACATTGCTCTTCATGTATGGTTGTCTTAGGTGTGTGGTAATTTGTTTACCGACTTTGTTTGGAAACGTCCGCGCATGCACTAAAGTGTGCTTGGTTTAGCGCAAAGACCACCTACGGAGAATGCCCTTGACTTCTCCTCGGTTTCACCACTTTTGGTGAATCGGTGGTTGTGATCGACTGCCTGGCCGCCGAATGAAACCGCCGTTTCATACCTAATTGATTTTTCAAAAATGGTTGGAAATCGATAGTTTGAATCGGCGGCCTGACCGTCGAATTAACCGCCGTTTGAAATCGGCGGTTTCTGTCCCATATTCGGCGGTTTGCATCGGCGGCCATAATTTGACCGCCGATCCATTCCAGTGTTGACGTTTCGAATTTTACGGTTTGAATTAGCGGCCTGACCGTCGATTGAAACCGCCGATTACACGCTTTCAGGCAAATTTTTCAAAACGACGTCACTTCACTTGGATCTCATATATATATGTCTTGTTAGCCTTGGCTCGTTCAAGGAGAGAAAAAATTACATTTTTGAGAGCCATTGAGTATCTTCAAAGCAAAGGTATCAAGACTTCATCTTTATTACTCAAAACACAAAAACCCTTCATACTTTCATGGTTCATATGTCATCTAGGATGTTCTAGGTTGATTTTCTTTAGGGTTTCATCTTTACTTACATGACTTGTAGTTAAAACATTACTTGCATCATCTCACATGTCCTTGCTTTACAAGATTACATTTTTATTTCATGACTTGTCTCAAGATTGCTTTTTTATGACTTGAATAGTTTCAAGATAGCTTCTTTATTGTGTTTTGTGAGTTGTATTGTGGTAGATATTGCATATAGGACCTTGTTTGCTAATTTAGCTATGTTATATGCATGTTATCTAGCAAAATGATATCTGAGAATGTCTAACATGCTCATGCATGCCTAGATAAGTTTGAATGTCTAACCTTGCATTTTAGCATCTTGAATATTGCATATATTCACCATAGGTTGTGTTATCTTTTCACTTTAGAGACAAGTCTTGTATTTGCCATTGGTAGATTGCAAGCATTGGACTAGGTTCACTCTTGAAGGCTTGCGGATAGTATTGGTAGATTAGTAACTGTGTAAGGTTTGACGTGGTCAACCTAGGTTGTAATTGCCATTACAATTAGTGGATTGAGGTTCGTGTGTGACGCACATAACAGCCCGTGGTTTTTCCCGTGTGGGTTTCCACGTAAAAACTCAAGTGTTATTTATTTTCCACATTTACACTTGTTTGTTCTCTTTGACTAGTTAGGGGTTGTTCATTGAAAATTGACTAATCATGAAAATTAGTAATAGTTGATTAAAATCTATTCACCCCCCCCCCCCCCCCCCCCCCCCTTTTCTAAATTATATTAGACACGTTTTATATATATTTTCTATTGGTATCAGAGCGGGTTCCTTAACATAATTAGGAGATCCATTGCTCTTAGTAGTGTCTCTTGCATTTGTTTGATTTCTTTGTGTGTCTTGTGTGTTTAGCTTGTTTGTGTGCATTCATATCATTTTCACCCAAACACAATGAGTGGAAATGGAATTGGAGGCGAGGATGCTTCTAGCACAAGACCCCCCTTGCTCACCGGGGTCAATTACGCATCATGGAAGGTCAAAATGGAAGCATATGTGTGCCAACTTCATGACCGGGCATGGATGGCAATTGAAGATGGGTACACGCCACCTATGATGACTCCTACGGGAGGTGGAGAGGATGTTCCTAAGTTGAAGGCACAATGGACCCCCCAAGAGTTTGAGGCTTCAAAATGGAACAACAAAGCCATGCACGCAATCCTATGTGCCATGGATGACAACCAATACAAACTCATTCAAACTAAAATAATAGCAAAGGAAGCTTCAGATATATTGGAGATGGCTTATGAAGGAACCAAGGTGGTTAAGGACTCTAAGCTTCAAGTCCTCCAAACACAATTTGAGACTATAAGGATGGAGGAGGATGAGTGCTTCAATGACTTCCAAGTGAAGCTTATGGATATAGTGAACCAAAGTCACCAACTTGGTGATCCCTACTCAGATAGAAGAATCAAGCAAAAGATCATGAGATCGCTTCCCGAGAGATTCGAATCCAAAGTGACAGCCTTGGAAGAAAATAGTGACTACTCAAGGATGAAGCCAAGTGAAGTAATTGGAAGGCTTTTGGCTTATGAATCTAGGAAGGGTCCTACACCTACACCACCAAAGAAGCAAAATAGTCTTGCCTTGAAGAGCATCAAGGTAGAGAAGGATGAAGAAGACTCGGATGAAGAAATTGCTTTGATGGCAAAGAAGTTCAAGCAATTTATGAGATTTGAGAAGAAAGGTTTTGGCTCCAAGGGAAAGTTCATGAAGAAGAAGGCTTCTTTTAAGAAAGTGGAGAAACCTCAAGAGAAAGACCATAAGAAAGGTGTTCAATGTTATGAATGTAGTGGCTTTGGACATATTGCTCCGAAATGTGCAAATTTGAAGAAAAAGAAAGGAAAGGCCATGGCGATTACTTGGAGTGATAGTGATGACCTATAAGAGGAAGATAAGTCTTCAGATGACGATGAAGATCAAGTTGCGAACTTCATTGCTTTCTCATCCTCTCACAATAGCAATGAAGTTATAAGTGACAAAGAAGAAAAGGAGGACAAGCAAGAAGAAAGTAACTCAAATGGTGGGAGCAACTCCTCAATGTCCAATTTTGAGTTTGATGAAGAAATGGACTATGATGACTTCATGAGATTTTTTGAGAACTCAAGATTGAAGAAGAAAAAGGAGATACAAAAGTTGAAAGGGGAGAAGCTCGAATTGACTTCCAAAGTAACTCATTTGAGCAAGGAAATGAGTAAGGCAAAAGAGATGGAAAAAGGGTTGAAGATGGAGTTAGTCTTGGCCAAGAAAAATGAAGAAAGCTTGAGGAAAGAGCTTATGGAAGCAAAGGAGTTGATTGCTAAGATGACTTTCGGAACCGAGAAGCTTGACAAGATGCTATCTTGTGGGAAGAGTCCTAGTGACAAGAAGGGGTTAGGATATGTGGAAGAAATGGAAGCCACATCCTTGAAGAAGACAACTTTTGTCAAGTGCAAAGAGGTTTAAAATTCTCAAACCCCCCAAGTTGGTTGAAGTTGGTGAATCTTCTAAGCAAGCACAAGCAAGGATTCCAACAAGAGCTCCACCACAAACTAGAGCTCCACAACCAAGACCTTAACAACAAAGGAACCCATAATCTCAACATGGCGTCTTTCATGCTCAACCTAAAAGACATGCCAACTTAGCCCAACCACAAAGGAGAGAGTTGCCTCAATATCCAAGAGCAACTCAAAATAGAAGGAGGCCACAAATGCTTGCACAAGGCTACGGTATGAACTCCTATTTTACTCATACTTGTCATTTTTATGGAATTGAAGGTCACATTAGGCCTAATTGCTTTAAGTATATTAAAATGTGTAGAAAAGAAAGCATGATTGAGACAAATATGCTTAGAAGAGGCACAATGCATGCACCTATGAGATTTAGAACTAATGGACCAGTGGCTCCTAGGAAGGACTATGTTTCACCTAGGTTGAATAGAAATGATGAATATTATTGCTATGTGGCCCAAGTTGCCTTGAAAGCAAATGCCTCTAACACTTAGTACCTTGATAGTGGGTGTTCTAGTCACATGACCGGAAACAAGAGTTTCTTTAAAACTCTTGTGATGGAGGATGGTGGGTTTGTCACCTTTGGTGATGGATCTAAGAAAAAGGTCATAGGGAAAGGTAATATATCTATTCCCGGTTTACCCTCCTTGCCCAATGCTCTCTATGTTGATGACTTACAAGCCAATCTCATTAGCATATCACACTTGAGTGATGAAGGGCTTTCGGTTATGTTTGGCAAAGTTGATTGATCTATTCTTAAGGAAAATGGACAAGTTTTGTTGAAAGGCAAGAGATCAAGTGACAATTGCTATTGTCTTGAATCTAATCTCATCTCTTGTAACTTGTCTACTAGTGAGCAAATTGAGGTGTGGCACCAAAGACTTGGCCATATGAACTATAGGGACTTGAAAGTCCTTGATAGGTTGAATGTTGTTAGGGGCCTTCCCAAGCTTGGGAAAAAGGTTGAAGGAGTTTGTGGACCTTGTCAACAAGGGAAGCAAACCAAAAGTGTGCACAAGAAAGGCAAATACCTTTCCACCAAAGAGCCATTGGAGCTCATCCACATGGACCTTATGAGTCCCATTCAAACCGAAAGTTTAGGTGGTAGAAGGTACATTCTTGTTGTTGTTGATGACTTCTCTAGGTTTACATGGATTTACTTCCTTAGAGAAAAGTCTGAAGCCTTTGAGAAATTCAAAATGCTTTATGTCAAAATTCAAAATGAGAAAACTTCTCACATTAAAAGCATTAAGAAAATTAGAAGTGATCATGGGAAAGAATTTGAAAATGCTAGCTTTGAAAACTTTTGCAATAGCTTAGGCATTTCCCATGAATTTTCGGCTCATAGGACTCCTCAACAAAATGGTGTTGTTGAGAGGAAGAATAGAGTCCTCCAAGAGATGGCTTGAGTGATGTTGCTTAGCAACAAAGTCCCTAGAAATCTTTGGGCCGAAGCCATCAATACGGCTTGTTACATAGGGAATATAGTGTTCCTTAGGCCCGGGACTAAACAAACATCCTATGAGTTATGGAAGGGTAGGAAACCCAATGTTAGCTACTTCCACATCTTTGGAAGCAAGTGCTATATACTCAATGACCGTGATCAACTTGGCAAGTTTGATGCCAAGAGTGATAAGGGTATTTTTATTGGATATGCACTTAATAGCAAGGCCTATAGAGTTTTTAATCTTAAGACTCGAAGTGGTATGGAATCATCAAATATGGTCTTTGATGATTGTAGGCTAAAACATGATGACCATGAGGAGGATGTGAGTTGGATGACCTTCCTTTGAAGGAAAGTGGTGAGACTTCAAGTGGTGTGAAGTCAAACCAAGATGAAAAGGATGATTTACCTCTTAATAGAGTTCCTCATTTGGACTCTAATGAACTCGCTACTTGGGTTAGAAAACTCCATGATAAGGATGATATCATTGAAGAGGTTAGAGAGGGTGTTAGGACTAGGCGTCAAATAGCTAATCAAATTAGCTACTCTTGTTACACCTCTCAAATAGAACCCAAAAAGGTTGATGAAGCCTTGTAAGATAAGTTTTGGATTCTTTCCATGCAAGAAGAGTTAAACCAATTTGAGAGAAATGAGGTTTGGACTCTTGTTCCTAGACCTAGAAACACCAATGTCATAGGCACTAAATGGGTGTTTAGGAACAAATCCAATGAGGATGGCAAAATTGTGCGAAACCAGGCAAGGCTTGTTGCACAAGGGTACTCTCAAATTGAGGGTATTGACTTTGAGGAGACTTTTGCTCCTGTTGCCCGTCTTGAATCCATAAGGCTTCTCTTATCCATTTTTTGTGTGTACAAGTTCAAATTACAACAAATGGATGTCAAGAGTGCCTTCCTCAATGGCTTATTGCATGAGGAAGTGTTTGTTGAGCAACCCAAGGGGTTTGTGGATTCACACCACCCCTTAGTCTTGGCCACGGTTCGGTTTGGGAAGTCTCCAAAACCAAAACCGAAACAGAAACCGAAACCAGAATTTCGGTTTGTAACCGGCAGTTTTTCAGTTTCGGTTTCCGTTTCATCCGGTTCGGTTTCAGTTTGGGCCAGTTTCGGTTTTTTTTTTTTTTTTTTTTTTTTTTTTTTTTTTTTTTTGTGGGTTTGGTTTTTGTTAAAGCTTGTTTGTATTTTGTAAATTGTAAATTAAATACAAAATCAAAATCTTGACTAATATAAAATCATAAAGTTGTAAATAAAAAAAACATTTACATACATTTTCATTGATGTATTTAAATATTTCACAATATTTAAAAGAAAATAAATTGACATTTATTAATAAATACAACTTTACAATTTAACAAACAAAAAATTACAAATTAGCCTTGAAGGCTTGAATTCAAATATACAATATTAAAATGTAACAAAGTTAAAATAAAAAAAAATATATTACAAATTAGCCTTGAAAGCTTGAATTCAAATATACAATATTACAATGTAACAAAGTTAAAATTAAAAAATAAAAATAAAATAAAATAAAATAAAAATACCGGCCTTGCACTTAATTTTTTACCACAAATAAGCTGCCTACGTATCCTCCACCAATGTAGAGGAATCAAAGGCCACGTAGTTTTTTTACCTTTAATTAGTTGCTCAGTGTTGGAGGTTAGAAGTTGGAACGGAATCTATTCGCTGCCTTTCGTTCCCGTGGTTTGGTCATCTTCGAAGAAGTCGTTTACTACATCCGACTGGAGTTCTTGTTGTCTATATTTTACCTTTGTCCAATCATCAACACACGCCTGGATTTCAAGTGATTGTGGAGACATAGCCGATCGTCTTGGGTCCAAAATATTTTCACCTGCAGTAAATTCTTGTTCCACAGCAACTGTAGAAACTGGCGTTCCAAGAATTTGTTTGGCAATAATAGCCAAAATTGGATAATCATGTTGATGATTTTTCCACTAAACCTGGAGATTAAATTCTTCATCTGGAAATATATGATTGTCTTCTAAATACCGGTCAAGCTTAGAGACAGATGAGGATGAAGAAGATGTTAGTAATTTTTTGGATCTTTGGGAAAACAGTCGATCCCCCAAACCCCTTAATTGAAATTTTTCGGAAGAACTACTAACACTAGATGTGGGTTGGGGTTGTGAAACCAGCACGTTGAAAGACTGACCATACATTCTAAGATATTCATTGTATAATTGATAAAGCAAAGTTTTAATGGAATCACAACAATGAAGAATATCAACCTCTAAGTCTAAACATTTGTAATAATTCATTAAATAATCCTGCAAACAATCTAATTTAAAGCGTGGATCAAAACACGGTGCAAGCAAATAAATATTTGGAATCTCCCCATAATACGAAACACATTTTGTTTTCATGGAAGTAACACATGGACTCAATTGAACATCCAATTTACAATCATTAAATGCACCAGCAATATTAACACTTTGAGTAAGAAATAAATGAGTAGTGGGATAGTAAACACCAAATAAAGCAATGGTAACATCATTAAAAACACGTAACAATTCAAGAATTTTTATACATACATCCCAATGGTTCAATTCAAGAGAAATTGAAGGAACGTTATAATTAATAAAAGAAACTATCGCCTCAACAAGGCTCTATATGGGTTGAAACAAGCACCGAGGGCTTGGTAAGAGCGTTTCACTCTTTATCTTGTTGACAATAGCTACTCTAGAGGTAGTGTTGACAAGAAATTGTTCATCAAGTGCACTAAAGATGAGCTATTTACAGCTCAAATTTGTATTGATGACATTGTTTTTGGTTCCACCAACAACTTGAAAGTTCAACAATTTGTTGATGTCATGTCTCATGAGTTTGAGATGAGCATGGTTGGTGAACTAAATTACTTATTAGGCTTACAAATCAAGTAAATGGATAATGTGATCTTCATATCCCAAGCTAAGTATGCTAAGAGCCTAGTGAAGAAGTTTGGCCTTGAGAGTGCCAAACATTGTGACACACCCATGAGCATCACCTTGAAACTTAGCAAAGATGCTAGTGGAAAGGATGTGGAGCAAAGTCTATATCATGGCATGATAGATAGCTTACTTTATTTGACCGCAAGTAGGCCCGATATTTGTTTTAGTGTGGGTGTTTGTGCTAGGTACCAAGCTAATCCCAAAGAGTCTCACCTTGTTGCAGTGAAGAGGATCATTCGGTTTGTGAATGGTACCTCAAATCATGGGATTTGGTACTCCTTTGACACTAATCCAAGTCTTGTTAGATTTAGTGATGCCGATTGGGCGGGAGATTGTGATGATAGGAAGAGTACATCGGGCGGTTGCTTCTTCCTTGGGAACAGTTTGGTTAATGGAAATGCATAGAGGTGAAATGTCAGTTGACACCAATGACGAATTGAATAAATTTGAAGTGTCCCCAGATATGGACTCTCCTGTTATTGATTCTGTGCCTTATTCATGGGAAGGAACTTTAAAAGAAACTTGTGGTTTGAGATACAAAGATGTCATTGCAATGAAATTTGATTTGGTTGAAGACGCAAGGGCATTTTATCATGGTTATTCTAGGGTAGTTAGGTTTGGTGTAAGATTGTCCAACAAAATCCATGATAGTGAAGGTAGAATAACCAGTACAGATGGGTCTATGAGAAGGAAGGTTTTCGAGATAAGAAGTACATGTGCAATACAAATTCGAAACACAGGCCACAACTGCAAACAAGAGTGGGTTGCAAAGCTTGTTTCTCCGTTAGCTTAGACTGTGATACTAACAAGTACAGCGTAAGTGCATTCGAGGAAAATCATTGCCACAAACTAGCAATGTTTCGTGAGGTTGCTTAGGTACGATCTCACAGAAACATTGACGCTAAAGACTTATCCCAAATTGATGCCATGGGAAAGTGCTGCATAAGACCTTGTTTGACATATGAATACATGGTTAACCAGAAAGGGGGTTACTCCAACATTGGATTCACACAGAAGGACATGTACAACCAGATTGATGTGAAGAGACGGGATGAAACTTTTGAAAGCGATTCACATGCTGCACTTATGTACATGCAGTCAAAGGCGTATTCTGAAACCAATTTCTACTGCAGGTTTATCACAGACGGGAAAAATAGACTAACTAATATATTTTGAAGGGACTCACATTCCTTATTCGAATACCGATGCTTCGGAGATGTTCTTATTTTCGACAACGCTTACAAGACAAATGCTTATGTTAAGCCTTTGGTCCTATTTGTCGGTGTAAACAACCACCATGCGACTTATGTATTTGGAGCTGCACTATTGTCGAATGAGACTGTGCAATCATACAGATGGGTACTTAATACTCTCATGGAATCTATGGGCCACAAACATCCCATTTCTATATTGACTAATGGAGACGAAGCAATGCGATAAGCCATCGACGAGATATTTCCCAACTCACAATACAGGATATGTGGATGGCACGTATCCAAGAATGCATCCACTCACCTTCACAAAGAGGAGAAGAAATTACCATTTCGATACTTATTGTATAAGCAACCAACAGAGGACGAATTCGAGAAATTTTGGAACGACATGTTGGAGCAGCATGGTCTAGAAGAAAACGATTGGATGAGTAGGATGTATGAGAAGAGCATAGGAGGGCAGAAGCATATTTTAAGGGCCATTTTTTTGCAGGCATGTGCACAACTCAACGATGCGAGAAATTGTTTGAATTCATCCCTCAAATTGATATGGCCCTTATACGGTTAAGAAACAATTTTTTTGGTGACGAATACGTCTCTTAGTGTAAGAGTCCGGTCATTTTAAGCCACCTGAAGCCATTGGAGAAGTATGCATCTTCCGTATGCACTTACCAAATTTATCTTGACGTTACTGAACATATTATGCTTGAATCAAAATATACACACATTGCGCCGGAGGACTGTCACGTATACTATTTGTCAAGATATCAATTTCCAGATAAGAAAAGGAAAGTTGTTTACCATTTGGATAGGGTTAGCTTTCACGCAATCCATGAAGATGGTGTTTGGGATTCAAAAAAGCATAATCAGCCTTGAATTTCATGTGACTGCAATTTGTTTAAAGGTAAAGGAATTCCTTGTCATCATATGTTTTATGTTATGAAAGTCGAGCACCTTAGAAAGATTCCCGAATCCATGATATTTAAGAGGAGGACGTAGTGAGCCGCACGTGATGTTCTTATCCAGCTTCAACCAGATGATGAGGTTTTGAAGGGAATCGATATTTCTCGGTTCGCTTCATTGAGTGCATAGTGCAGCTATCTTTATCACAACAAGAGCCAAACTGAAGAAGGATTCAATTTGCTATGATGAAATTAGAAATAAGGCAAAAAAAACAAAAAATCAGAATGATTCTAGTCCACGGAGCCATATTATAAAAGATCCAAAGGTTGTCAAAACCAAAGGCAGGTTGAGTGGTCTGACTGCACCTAGCACACTGACAAGAAAACCCCAAAAACGTAGAAGACCAAACCAGTGTTGTATTTGCCACACTTCTGTGCATGACTCGCGCAACTGTAAACTAAAAGAATCCGACAAGTAGTCAGGAAAACCCCAGAACGTAAAAGATAAAATCAGTGTTGTATTTGCCACACTTTTGTGCATGACTCGCACAACTGTAAACTAAAAGAATCTGACAAGTAGTCACTTTCATTAGTGTATATACAATTGAATTAAGTCATTATGTTGTTTTTTGTACTCATAATGGGCCATTTTTGGAATTATTAGACCGCCTGAAAATATTATTTCAATTGACTTGTGGAGTTTGAATTGGGTCACCAACTTCATTACTGTAGATGCAATTGAGTATATTCATTGTGTTGTTATTTGTACTCATAATAGGCCTTCTTGGAATTGTTGGACCGTCTAAAAATATTATTTCAAATTTGAATTGGGCCACACGGACCACATCACTACAACACATTGACACAAGCAAAATTGACTTAGTCCACTACAAGCCACAAGTAGAATGTGAAAAGCTTAGTCCACTACAAGCAAAAGGCCAAGCTAAATTGGACTAGAATAAAAACCGATAAAAACTGACAAAAACTAAATTGACTTGTTCCATGTTTACAATATTATCAGACCTTGTAAAAAGAATTGTATTATTCAAAATAAATAAATAAATTTCAAATTTTGTTAAAATAAAAAGATAGAAATAACGAGGGATAATTATAGGATCCCTAATTTTCTTTATATAAAATAAGGCATGCTTAATATCAGTCCACTAGTGTCAACTTGTTTAGAAATTTAATGTGATTATACATAATAGTTTGTGATCATCAAAAGACATTTGTAATGACACTAAATATATAATATGTATAGAAATTGAAAATTTTACAGAAAGGTTTGTCATGCTTTTAATTTCATTTTTACTAAATATATTGCCATAGAGGCTTGGAGCCATTGCCCGTTTTTCCATCAAACATAAACGCTAATATTAAATTGAAATGGTCACAAAACATGTAATTCACTTACAGCCAACATCAGCCATGATGAACTGCTGTAAAAAGTATAATCAGTTCAAAAAAATGTCATAATCTTCTAAACACTCTCTAACATGTGATTACACAAAGCATAAATAAATTTTTTTTTTAAAAAAAAAACAGGTTGCTAGTCAAGGGGTGCTCCTTTACAGCCAAGAATCTTCTCAATTGAACACATCTGCTCCTCATTAAGAATACAAGAGATAGGTCGATTCAAACAATATCACCTCGGTGGAATCAGATGGAAAAACAAGCTTCTTGTCTAGACTTGCCCAAAACCTAAAAAGAACTCACAAACATACAATATACCATCTTCACTTACAACCAACATCAGTATCATGGGTTCACCAAATAAAATACATTACACCAATAAATAGTGTAATCACTTCTAACATATTTCATGAACTGTCACTTTACATAATTTTTTCACATCATTCATTTTCACTTTCCTCTTCCAGAAGATCTTGCTTACATTGTCTTGATTTTGAAATAGTCTTATAAACAAATAAATCAATGGAGACAAGATATTCTGTAAAGAGAAAAACGAAAATAAATAATGTGAAAAAAATATGTAAAGTGACAGTTCATGAAATATGTTTGAATTGATCCTAATCTAAGAAGAAGAATCTCGTTCAATAGTAAGAAGAAGAGGAACAAACAAAGATAACTTATGGTTTAAGAAGAAGATGAAGAAACAAAGAGGAATTAGGGATTTAAATTTTAAAAAAGAAAAGAGGAGTTTGGGATTTTGAAAGATGGGTTATAGTAACAAACCTAGATATATCTGGGTTGTTGCGTGTTGGCGATTCATCTTTAGTTTGATGAATGCGTTTGTTGAGAGAAAAAGTGAGGTAGGGTTGTTGAATATAATGTATGGTGTTAAAATGTGATTTAGGGTTTTCTTTTTTATTTATAAGTCGTGTAAATTACACAAATATCTTGCATAACGATCGAGGTAAATTACACAATATCCTACATAATTTAAAATAAATTAAAACGCTTGCGGTCTTTACACCAAGAAAAGTGTGATTATTAAATATAAATAAAGATAACATTGATTAAACAAATTAATTAATTAATTATGTTGGTTGAGATGATGATTACTCATTCTGCACGACAACGACTTTGAAAAAAAACGATGCAAAGTTCAACAGTCGAGCAATTATTACAATCTCTTTACCCATCTTTCAACCAAATCAAACTCTTACATGCTTTTCAAACACTTTCTAACTTTTCTTCCACTTTTTTTGCTTCCAACACAAGCATTTCACTGTGCAACCTCTGATATTCTTCATCCAGTGACATCAAGGGATGGTTACTACTTCTGCATACAGACGAACCATTATCCCTCTGTACACAATTTTCAACAACATTAATTTTTATTTTATTTTAGAAATTTAAATAATTCATTTTTTGTTTTCTACCACCATTTTCTTTCCATTTCGCAATTATCACAAGCATCTAATTTAAATTTTTTACAAGTTAATTCAGTCAACATTTGCACTATTGACAACAACAACCAAAAAAAAAAAAAAAAACTAAAGCTTCAATTTTCTTTTTTGCTAATTGGCACCGATGGCCCCTAAACTATTCCAAAATTTGTAATATGCCCCTTGTACTTTTTTTTTGGACACTAAACCCTTCAATTTCTCGTTCATTGGCAAATTATTGGGTTTATTGCCCCATGTGAGGGAGCAACTACAACCGACTTTTACCAATTTGCTAGATTTATGGGGGTTTAGTGCCCAAAAAAAAAGTACGTGGGGAATAGTACAAATTTTGGAATAGTTTATGAGGCATCAGTGCCAATTAGAATTTTTTTTAAAAAAGATCTTAAACAACTTTCCAACTTAAGCCACAATGATTCTGCAGTTTTTTTATCAGACACCTCATATAGCACCACATTAGACATTGACAGTAAAATTGCACTGAAAGCTTTCTACATAATATCATCTTTTTCTTCTTTAGGCATGTTTTCAGGAAACTTCAATTCTTCCATCCTTTGAGTGCTTTGGCCAACCCTTGTTGAGTTAACAAGGCTCGCATCTTCACTTGCCAAAGGTTGAAATTATTTCTTCCATCAAATTTCTCAATCTCAAATTTTCCCCCCTTCACAAAGTTTTTTTTTTTTTTTTTTTTTTTTTGACAGATATACAACCCAAATATTTGATAGTCAATCTAACATAACCCAAAGATTCGACAATCAAATCAACCAAATGCTTGATAATGGATCCTGAAGAGCTAATTCAAAAACTCAAGGCTTTGATACTAGTTTGTTGTGAAAATTGTCAAGACACATATGAATAGGCAAAATAAAAGCAAAGCAGAAAAAGAGAAATTTATGTGGTTCAGCGTAAAGCCTACGTCCACGGGGGGAGATGAAAAGAAATTCACTATGATCAATAGAGATTACAAAAGAGTGTCTCAGAATCACTCACAAAACCCAAAACCCTATTACTCCCAAAGAACTCTTTGATGGCTCAAAGGAGACTATAACCACATATTTATAATATGGGTAGAGACAAAATAGGATTCTATATCAAGTAAGGTTAATTATGACTAATTTAAGCCATATACTAACAGTATTGGTAGACATAAGTGTTCTATAATGTTTGACATTCTGTAATCAAAATTTCTTCACTAAGTTTTTCAGCATATTTAGTTTGATAGACATAAGTGTTCTATAATGTTCGACATTCTCTAATCATAATTTCTTCACTAAGTTTTTCAGTATATTTAGTTTGAGATATGAAAATTCCATTTTCAGTTTGTTTAACTTGAAATCCAAGGAAATAATTCAATTCTCCTAACATACTCATTTTTCATTAACTCAATGAATTCTTTTACTATATTTTTAGAAGTAAACCCTGTAGGGAAAAATACGGCCACGCAGCAGAAGCGAGACTAAAATCGAGTTTAGTATAGTTTAAAATTTTTCCATAATTTGAACCTTAACCCTCTAATTAATTAACATATAATACTAAAGATATCATACCTTTGTCGCGTGATCCGATTGACATTGCGTCGATGGTAATCCGCAAGATCTTCCAATCCAATCATGAACGTGAATCACCTAGGAGCGTGGTCTCCTTTCTCTTTGAATTGTGTACCTGTGGATGGATTAACAAAACCTTTTCTTTTTCGTTAGTCACAACAAGTTCCAAGAGAAAATAAAGAATGTTCCGGTCACTTTTGAATTCACAATCTTTAGATCGAAACTCGCGTGAGCCTTATTCGAAATTGTGCACAAAACCTTTTAATGTAAAAGTAACTAGTGCACTATCGAAATAAGAACAAACTTTTCTCTCTATTTCTCTTGGCCGAAAATCACACTAGTCTAAGAGTTGGATTCTATTTTTCTCTAGCAAAAGAAAAAACTCTCAAGTCCAAGACCTTAGGGTTCTTTTTCAATATAATATATATATATATATATATATATATATATATATATGTAGTGGCCGCAAGTCACTTGCCCAATATATTATATACTATCGCACCAAAAAAAACTTTAATTATATAATCTATATATAAGCACGAATTCTGCATGCAATTCTATAATCTATATAAGTCAATATATATATATATATATGTAATACTGCATGCAATTATATAATATATAAGTCAATATATATATGTAGACCGAATTCACTTGCTCATATTATATATGTAGACCGAATTCACTTGCTATATAAATAATATATATATCTTAATATATATCTCGGCATATTTCATATATATCTCTATATATTGTGGCCGAAATCCTTTACCATGTAGGATTTGTGTCTTTTGACTTAAATCCTAACCCTAGGTAGATTTCCTTAAAATTCCAAACCTTAATCCAACTCTTTAGTGTATTTATGACTATATAAAAGACTTCCTTATTTGACTAGATAAATAAATCCCTTATTTATCTACTTACCAAATAAAGTCTTTTATTTTATTTATACTGCCACAATAGTATACTACTAAGAAACATATTTCCTAGTCAGAAAAAGATTTTGATTTTTAATTAAATAATTAATTAATCAATTAATTAATTTCCATTTAATCAAAATAATAAAAATAAAACAATATAATATCATATATATATCTCGGCCATATGCCATATATATTAATATATCTATATATTGTTTTTCTATTTTATTAAATCCATTAGACCTTAATAAAAGGTCCACAAGTGAGCCAGACCCATTCTTACTAAAAGAAACAAGCCCACATGCCTTTTATTAATATATTAATATAATTGATCAGCCCATTAAATAAATAATGTGCAAATTATATTTTTAATATATTAAATACAATTCTAGATGGACCCATAAATTGGTCTAGTAGAATATATCAAGTGATCCATGCAAGTCCGTGTGGATTGGGGATCTTGGCGAGCTATCTAAATTTAAGCTTCAATAGACATAACCTAATCACAATCAACAAATGATTCACTTAGGTCCGATCTATTAATTTTAACTCATTCCACTAAAGAGCTAAAATTGAACTCTTAAATAAAGATAGAATAAATAAATATTTCTCATTCGTACCATAGACAATCTTATTGGAGATGGTGTATCCCCGTGAAGAATATCAGTAATCACCAAGAGCTCATAGACCGCCTATAGCTCTCCAAGTTACCATATTTACTCATATGACCACATTTTGAACTTGGATATTTTGACTTGTCCAGAAGCCATGTTTCAATAGACTCTATCAAAAACTTAACGTTAAGATTCAATATCCAATACTTCAAAACATCCATATGATGATATTCTACTTTCATCGATGTCCATATCTATAAATGAAGTCCTCTATCGATTAACAAATGAATATCACCAAACTATCGAGGATAGACTATGCTATATAATCGTACTCATTGATAACTCAAATGATACCACTTGCAACCATAAGTCTATCATTTATCTCAGGATTAAGATAGACTCTCCGATTGTCCTGATAATGAAAAGACTATTATCTATTGACGGTTCTAGACAAAGTATTTCATTGTGATCCAGTTCAATGCACCCAGTGCACTAGATTCTTTTACTCGAAGACCCTCTGATGATTTCAGACTCATCATAACTCATTTGATCCCACTCAAATGCTAGCAAAAGAATTCTACAACTTTAACAAGATAAAGGTGCCCAACCTTTAACTTAAGTTGTGAACATTATTCAAGACTAACTAAAGAATTGTGTCTACCTCATACATATCCAGATGTACGAAAAATTCTTCTTTTCTCATAGTCTTTTGACCTTATGATTATTTACTTTTGACAATTATAATATTCAATCTATAAATGCTATAAGATTTGTTTAAATCAGAAATCACTTTATTAATATGAAAAGATTGTCAAAAACAATATTACACTCTTGCTATTGAGCATAATCCTAACAATCTCCCACTTGCGCTATAGCAAATGTGTCATATCTCTCATTCCCATGTTCTCTAGGTGCCCATTAAAACTCTTCTGTGGTAGAGCCTTTGTGAAGGGATACGCTAGATTTTCTGCTGACGCGATTTTGGTAATCATCATGTCACCCCTATGCACAATCTCTCTAAGAAGATGATACTTCCTTTCAATGTGTTTTTCTTTCTTATGACTTCTTGGTTCTCTCGAATTAGCCACTGCTCCACTGTTATCATAGTAGATAGTGATCTGCTTATTCGCACTGGGAACCACTTCCAAGTGAATCAGGAATTGGCGGAGCCAAACAGCCTCTTTGGTAGCTTCGCATGCAGCAACATACTTAGCTTCCATGGTGGAATCAGCAATACAAGATTGCTTGATACTCCTCCATATGACTGTTCCTCTTCCAATAGTAAACACAGATCCTGATGTGGATTTACTGGTAGTCAGAATCTGACTGGAAATCAGAATCTATATACCCAACGAGAATCAAATCCCCTCCTGAGTACACATGCATATTATCTCTCGTTCTCCTGAGATACTTGAAAATATGCTTGACTGCCATCCAGTGATCAGGACTAGGTTTCGATTGAAACCTGCTAACTATGCCCATAGCAAAACAAATATCTAGTCTAGTGCAGAGCATTGTATACATGAGACTTCCAACTGCCGAGGCATTTGGAATCATACTCATGAATTGCTCTTCATGCTCATTCTTAGGAACTTGTTCCTTAGAAAATTTGATTCCATTTCTGAAAAGTAACATACCTTTCTTGGAATCTTGCATGGAAAATCTAGACAAGATTTTATCTATATGAAGCTTGGGATAGTGCAATCGTTCTATTCTTTCTATCCCTTATTACTTGGATACCAAGAATATAACTTGTTTCTCCTAAGTCCTTCATATCAAATTGTTTTGCTAACCGTTCTTTTACTGATATCAATACCTACATCGTTTCCGATGAGTAGTATATCATCAATATAAAGAATTTAGGAAAACCAACTTGTCGCCATTAATCCTTTTGCATACACAAGGTTCATCACAACTTGATCGAACCTTATGTTCCAGGATCAGGATGCTTACTTTAATCCATATTTAGATTTTTGCAACTTGCATTGCCTTTTGCCAATGACGACAATCAACATCCTCAATTGCTTCCCTATACGTGTAGGGATCATCGTCGTCTGGGAGATTCTCCATTGATTCTCCCAGACTGATGTATCTCTCGGGTTTTCCACTAACCCTTCCACTACAATGAGAAATGGTAGGTTGTTGATTTTGTGATGGTGCGGAACTTACAATTGGGCTAGGTTGTGTAACCTCTTGTGGAGTTGTATCTCCTGACATCTCATTCAGGACAATTCTACTTCTAGGTACAAAATCATTCATATATTCCTTTTCCAGAAATTTAGCATTTGTCGAAACAAATACTTTAAGATCTGAAGGACTATAGAAATAATATCCTTTAGTTTCTTTTGGATACCCTACAAATATGTATGTTTCTGAACGGGACTCCATCTTTTCTGTCTTTCCTTTTAACACATGTGCAGGACAACCAAATATCCTTAAGTGTTGTAAACTAGGCTTTCGCCCAGTCCACAACTCATGTGTTTGTTTGAGGAACCGACTTAGATGGTACTTCGTTTAGAATGTATATCGCAGTTTGTAAAGCATATCCCCAAAAAGAAATAAGAAGCGTTGAATAACTCAACATAGACCTAACTTTGTCTAAAAGAGTTCTATTTTTCCTTTCTGCTACCCCATTCTATTGAGGTGTACCTAGTGCAGAAAACTGAGAAATGATCCCATTATCAATAAGATATTGCTGAAACTCACCAAATAGATATTCTCCACCACGATCAGATCTCAAGATTTTTATGTGTTTCTCAAGCTGTTTTTTCCACTTCAGCTTTAAATACTTTGAACATGTCAAAAGCATTCGACTTATGTCTCATGAGATACACATAACCAAATCTCGAATAATCATCTGTGAAAGTGATGAATCACTCATATCCACTTCTAGCTTGAATGCTCATAGGACCACATACATCAGTATGCATTAATCCTAAACATTCAGTGGCTCTTGTGCCTTTGGTCCTGAACGACCTTTTGGTCATTTTACCTTCCAAACAGGATTCACAAGTTGGTAGATCATCAACCTTTAAGTCACTTAAAGGTCTGTCACTTACCAATCTTTTAATCCTATTAAGGTTAATATGACCTAGGCGTAAATGCCATAGGTAGGTTTCATCTATTGATAATTTTACTCTTTTATGGTTAAGTTGCGTTAATTCTGTGTCTAACAAGTGAGAGATATTTCTAAGTAGATAGAATAGACCATTTTCCAATGTACCTTTGCAAACAAATTTGTCATCTTTACTAATAATAAATTTTTTATTAAAAGTAACCGAATATTCAAATTTATTTAAACAAGAAACTGAAATTAAATTTCTCTTGAATTGAGGTACATAATAAATGTCTATCAAATCTAAATGCCTACTATAATCTAGATTAACTCTAATATCTCCCATTACACTAGCAGACACCAACGCTCTGTTGCCAAAACGCAAGTTGATTTCATTATTACTCAACCTTCTCCTTTCTTGAAACCCCCATAAGGAATAACAAACATGATTATTGGCTACTGAGTCTACGATCCAAGAATCTGTAGAATCTGCCAGTAAACATGTTTCAAGATAATTCACATTACCTTGTTCCTTCTTATTCTGAGACTTTGGGCAATTACTTTTCCAATGTCTCTTTTCACCACAAAAGAAGCACTTCCTTTTGATCTTGGTTACTTTCTTAGTCTCCTTGGTAGGCCCAAGTTGCTTTTTCTTTTGTTATTCCTTGACCTTCTGACGGGTCTAACAGTAGCAACTCCAACCATATGAATCTCTTCTAGAGACATCATCATATCAGCAGCAGACCCCATTCTTTCATGCTGCTGTTGCAACACGTCAGAGATGGTAGCCATTTGGCCATCTCATTCGAGGTCTTCCACTGCTCATACTCGTCTCTTTGCATCACATTAGATTCATTAGTGGGAGCAGGTGGTTTTTAGGAGTAGTCAGAATAAACTTATGTTTTTCAGCTTCAGCAACAACCCAATTTTCCTTTTCCATGTGACATAATTATCACTAGTTAAAATATTTATCTTTTAGGATGATCATTAGAGATGGGGTCATGATTTCTTAATAAAACAAAAATATATATGAGTAAATAATCATGATAAAGCACTTTCGAATATTTATCTTGATTTAAATAAATAACTCAATCATAAAAATTCAACGGTGATCCAACACCCATAAATGTTACGCCTCCTTTGGGAGTTCGCACCATTTACTAGTTAGATTAGGTCCCACCTAATTGTTAACATAACAACCAGCGTTTTCAATTTTAGCCTTGCAATTTTACTGACAAGAACTCTTGGGAGGATATCAATAAAATTACATTGAGTGTGTTACCAAGATATCGACCCTCAATATTTTCTCTCACGAAAATCCCTCCTTGGGGAGTAGATCTCGTTTGAGTCAATTGTCTAGTCTATCCTTGTAGGGAAGTATGTTTCTAAATTCCATTCATGGACGCCCCTTGGGGGGATTACCAATAAATAATAAAGCTCAACTAACCTTGGAGGCCATAGGTGTTGCAAAACACCTTCTCCCACTCAATTATTTAAGGCGTGTGATTAAATCCCATAGAATGATTTACCATGTTATCTAGATGCCAATTAGATACCTAAATCATTCAATGCATGTTCATACCAAAAGAGATATATGAGTAGCACTCCTATTCTATATGACATGTCATCAAACAATAACAAATATTGTAGTATTTATGCAAAATAAATAGCCACAATTTTGATCCATCCTAGAAAAACAAGTAAATTACATTTGTTTGGAATACAAAAAAACTCCTTTCTTGGTGAACAAGTCTTCAAGCGGCCACCGATCACTTGTGCATCCCACGGCTGCCCCTATGGGCGTGCGCACTCCACAACCCCAACAAGGGCTGCCATGCGCAGCCCATGGAACTTCATGGGGCTGCCGTGCGCAGCCCACAGTCCAACATGCACAGCTGCGTGCAATCTTGTGCGCATGCATGTTGCTATGGTGCGCACGGTCCCAAACTTGTTCCAGTTGCTTCCAATTCTTCAAGTCTTCGAATCTTCGATGCTTGAACGTATTACAACATTATTTAAACAATAAAATACTGCAGTTTTTTTTTTTTTTTTTAAACACTATAGTATTTTAATACAATAAAAAACTGCACTAATAAAATAAAAAATACTGCAGTATATTTTAATACATAAAAAACTGCACTTGATTTTAATACAATAAAAAAAAACTTAGCAACTACCAAGAAGGAAATTGTGACAATAATAGGCCACCCTTCTTGTTACAATTCCGAAACAAAAATACATTGAAATTCTAGGATCAAAATTGAGCAATAACAATTCACTTTATAACAACATATAACATATATAAATCCATACATTCCAATGTAATTATATATGAGAATACCTAGAGTGCCATCTCTTTCTAAACATGCATAATCACAATAAAAAGAAATAGATTCACGTATATATACGTTAACTAATCAAAGGGTACAACCAAGGCTCTGATACCAATTGTAGGGAAAAATACGGCCACGCAGCGGAAGCGAGACTAAAATCGAGTTTAGTATAGTTTAAAATTTTTCCATAATTTGAACCTTAACCCTCTAATTAATTAACATATAATACTAAAGATATCATACCTTTGTCACGTGATCCGATTGACATTGTGTCGATAGTAATCCGCAAGATCTTCCAATCCAATCACGAACGTGAATCACCTAGGAGCGTGGTCTCCTTTCTCTTTGAATTGTGTACCTGTGGATGGATTAACAAAACCTTTTCTTTTTCGTTAGTCACAACAAGTTCCAAGAGAAAACAAAGAATGTTCCGGTCACTTTTGAATTCACAATCTTTAGATCGAAACTCGCGTGAACCTTATTCGAAATTGTGCACAAAACCTTTTAATGTAAAAGTAACTAGTGCACTATCGAAATAAGAACAAACTTTTCTCTCTATTTCTCTTGGCCGAAAATCACACTAGTCTAAGAGTTGGATTCTATTTTTCTCTAGCAAAAGAAAAAACTCTCAAGTCCAAGACCTTAGGGTTCTTTTTCAATATAATATATATATATATATATATATATATATGTAGTGGCCGCAAGTCACTTGCCCAATATATTATATATTATCGCACCAAAAAAAACTTTAATTATATAATCTATATATAAGCACGAATTCTGCATGCAATTCTATAATCTATATAAGTCAATATATATATGTAGACCGAATTCACTTGCTCATATTATATATGTAGACCGAATTCACTTGCTATATAAATAATATATATATCTTAATATATATCTCGGCATATTTCATATATATCTCTATATATTGTGGCTGAAATCCTTTACCATGTAGGATTTGTGTCTTTTGACTTAAATCCTAGCCCTAGGTAGATTTCCTTAAAATTCCAAACCCTAATCCAACTCTTTAGTGTATTTGTGACTATATAAAAGACTTCCTTATTTGACTAGATAAATAAATCCCTTATTTATCTACTTACCAAATAAAGTCTTTTATTTTATTTATACTGCCACAATAGTATACTACTAAGAAACATATTTCCTAGTCAGAAAAAGATTTTGATTTTTAATTAAATAATTAATTAATCAATTAATTAATTTCCATTTAATCAAAATAATAAAAATAAAACAATATAATATCATATATATATCTCGGTCATGTGCCATATATATTAATATATCTATATATTGTTTTTCTATTTTATTAAATCCATTGGACCTTAATAAAAGGTCCACATGTGAACCAGACCCATTCTTACTAAAAGAAACAAGCCCACATGCCTTTCATTAATATATTAATATAATTGATCAGCCCATTAAATAAATAATGTGCAAATTATATTCTTAATATATTAAATACAATTCTAGATGGACCCATAAATTGGTCTGGTAGAATATATCAAGTGATCCATGCAAGTCCGTGTGGATTGGGGATCTTAGCGGGCTATCTAAATTTAAGCTTCAATAGATATAACCTAATCATAATCTACAAATGATTCACTTAGGTCCGATCTATTAATTTTAACTCATTCCACTAAAGAGCTAAAATTGAACTCTTAAATAAAGATAGAATAAATAAATATTTCTCATTCGTACCCTAGACAATCTTATTGGAGATGGTGTATCCTCGTGAAGAATATCAGTAATCACCAAGAGCTCATAGACCGCCTATAGCTCTCCAAGTTACCATATTTACTCATATGACCACATTTTGAACTTGGATATTTTGACTTGTCCAGAAGCCATGTTTCAATAGACTCTATCGAAAACTTAACGTTAAGATTCAATATCCAATACTTCAAAACATCCATATGATGATATTCTACTCTCATTTAATAAATGGAGCCACGATGTCCATATCTATAAATGAAGTCCTCTATCGATTAACAAATGAATATCACCAAACTATCGAGGATAGACTATGCTATATAATCATACTCATTGATAACTCAAATGATACCACTTGCAACCATAAGTCTATCATTTATCTCAGGATTAAGATAGACTCTCCGATTGTCCTGATAATGAAAAGACTATTATCTATTGACGGTTCTAGACAAAGTATTTCATTGTGATCCAGTTCAATGCACCCAGTGCACTAGATTCTTTTACTCGAAGACCTTCCGATGATTTCAGACTCATCATAACTCATTTGATCCCACTCAAATGCTAGCAAAAGAATTCTACAACTTTAACAAGATAAAGGTGCCCAACCTTTAACTTAAGTTGTGAACATTATTCGAGACTAACTAAAGAATTGTGTCTACCTCATACATATCCAGATGTACGAACAATTCTTCTTTTCTCACAGTCTTTTGACCTTATGATTATTTACTTTTGACAATTATAATATTCAATCCATAAATGCTATAAGATTTGTTTAAATCAGAAATTACTTTATTAATATGAAAAGATTGTCAAAAACAATATTACACTCTTGCTATTGAGCATAATCCTAACAAACCCAAAAACTATGTCACTAACTTAGATTTGTGCAATCATTATGTCTTTTCCTACTTTTTTTTAATAAATAAGGGTTTATCTACACTACCAATTTTGTTAATTAATTTTGATTGTAAGGATTCCCAATTATTGATTGGCTTATTTCATGGACAAACCACATGTGGGGCTTGTTGTAAGGGTAGCTTAGGAATTCGTGAAAGTTCAATGGCCCTCTCAAGACCTCAAGAGAAGAAGCACCAAAGGTAAATTCTAGTGCTTACATGCTTTGAAGAGATCATAGTTGCACACACTCACAACTCATGCATATTTCTTATACTTACATGTTGTGTGTTTTCATATGTGTGCATTCACAATTGTTGAATATCTCTTCATGCATGTTTATTTAATTGCATCTAGTTTATTGAAATGCCATGACATGTTTAGGCATTAGGATGTAAAGTCATGAATTTTATTCATGCATGTTTGAATTGAGTGCATCTTGTTCTATGATAATGCCATGACATATTAGGCATTAGGATGCATTCAATACCCACACGTGCACTTCATGTATGTCAGCTTTAAGTGTGGTATAATTCGTTTCCCGAAGGATGTTCGGAAACGTCCGTGCTTGCACAATGGTGTGCATGTCTTAGCACGATGGTTGACCACTTGAGAAGGTCTCATTCTTCTCTTGGATAAGTGGTAGTTTTGGTTTGGTTGTTTGGAGTAATGTGTCTAGTTTCAAAAGATTGAATTTCAATGTTTTCCAAAACTGACTTTTGTATGGTCTTGTGACCATAACTTTTTATAAAAAAGATTTAAATTGAGTTTTGTAAAATTCTAGACAAACTAGACACCCATACCTTTCCAACGGTATATAATTCGTAATATTTCATGACCATTTTGATTGGTTTTGAGATCTCCAAAGTGACCACCAAAACAGGGCAACTATGTTGTTGTCTTTTTTTGACCTTTGGTCACTCTATTGACCATAACGTTTTCTATAGACATCGAAATGTCATTCCATAAATTGCAGTAGAAAGTAGACATCCATACCTTTCCAACGATATATCATATGAAAGGTTTCGATATCGTTTGGTCATGTTTTGAGGCACTTGAAGTTGAAGCTGATGCACTATCGCGCCCATTCCGCTGTTCACCCGCCCTACGTAGAGCGAGCACCTGATTGATTTTTCAATCCGCCCTACACCCGCCCAAAATCCGCCCTACATAGAGTGGTTTGTGCGGAAACTTTTTGGAAAATTTCCAAAACGACATAGCTTCAATTGGACATCATATATATATGCCTCTTTGACCTTAGGTCACTTTCATGACTCAATAAACTCATATTTTTTATTGAGAGGATTTTTAGAGAGAGAAATTAACCCAAGAACTCATCTTTGATCATCCAAACCCATTTCAACATACATAAATCATCATCTAAACATCATCTAGGATCATCTAGCTTGTGCTAATGCATGGGTCTTCTTCAACACACATAGTTTGATTTGTTGAACACTTTTATCTTACATAATTAGTGTTTCTACTTATCAATTTTATCTCATTTATTACTTGTATATGTTTAGATTAATTTATACATACATTATTGAGATTATGTGTTGATTGGGTTAATTTTTCATAGCTTATTTGATTAGGTCATTATTGCCTAAAAGTTATGCCATAAACATTCTTGTGTGATTTATTGATAACTAGGTTGATAGATTGTTTTTTAATTAATTAGTTAATCTTTGAATGTTTGTGGGTTATTTGTGATAGCTTTGTATCTAGGATTGGTTATCATTTACTTAGCTAAAGTTGTATGCCATGATATATAGCTATTTTCATATCTAGGATTGATTTTATTGTCATCATATAATCCTAGGTAAGCATCTAGAGTACCCTAGCTCTATTTTGCATATTTGAATAACATTGCATATTCACTTAGGGTTTGATCTCTTCGGAGAAGTAAGTCTTGTGTGATAGACCGGGATTAGGTCGTACACCGGGATTAGGTGGTCGCATGAGCAATTGGTCAAGTACCGCTATAAAAGGCCTACGAGTAGATTAGGGGGTGCTCACGCCAAGAGTAGTGTATCAGGGGATATCACTAGGGGTTGAACCAAGAGTGGCGAGTGGCAGTGTCCATAGCTTGAGGTTACTTAGGGTGAGAGTCCGAGAATCACTTGAGGGTTGTAACCGTCTTTACATATAGTGGATTTTAGTGACCGAGTGTGGCGCACTTAACAGTCCGTGGTTTTTCCCGTGAGGGTTTCTACGTAAAACTTCAAGTGTCATTTATATTTCCGCACCATATTACACTTGTTGTTTATATTGTCTAGTTGGGGAATTTTCGTAAAATTGACTAATCGCGAAAATTGGGTAATATCATTTAAAATCTATTCACCCCCCCCCCCCCCCCCCCCCCCTCTAGATAGTTTTATACACACCGTGCATTATTTGTTTCATTGATGATATTGGGTCACCATTTTTAGTGCTTTGGATAAGGGGTTGTCCAAAGCACAATTTTATTTTCATTTAACCAAAAATGACCATAATTGTTTTTTACAAATGCTATTTCTATCAATATATGGATTGTAAGGAAAAGAAAATTTCAATACTCACCTTCAAGGGCGGACCCACCTTAAGGCCAGGTGGGGCATGTGCCCTACCTCAATTTAAAAAAAAAAAAAAAAAAAAAGATTTAGTTTTCATATATATATATATATATATATATATAGAGAGAGAGAGAGAGAGAGGAAATTGCATGAGATGATCAAAAAATTTATTGACTTATTGTTTTTAGCCAAAATTTTATTTTTTACTATTCTTGTCATCTTTGTGCTTGAATTGCCAAAATTACCCTGACTTTTGTTTTACTTGCACCAAAATTTTCCCTCCCAAAATTTTGCCTCTCTCTTCACCTGATACAATAAGCTTTTCAATCCAAAAGTTTCAAAACTAGATATCCTCTCTCTCTCTCTCTCTCTCTCTCTCTCTCTCTCTCTCTCTCTCTCTCTCACACACACACACACACATCTTCCAGCAAATGCGTCTCTCTCTCACATCTTCCAGTGCCGACGACAACCCTCCGACAGCGATGGCGACGGCGACGGCGACGGCGACGGCGATCTCCATTTCGTCGACCTCCAACCCATTTCGGATGCATTTTGTGGTCTCTTGTCTCTCTTCAAGTAGATTCAGATGCGAACGACCTTCTAGAATGTATGTATCCTGTAAGGATTCCCGTAGTTTTTAATTCTCTTATTTCGTGATCAAACCATATGTGGGGATTCTTTGTAAGGGTAGCTTAAATGTAGGTGTTGTTGCTAAGGCCCTTTGAAGACCTCATTATTGACAAGCACCAAAGGTAATACTCTAAGTGCTTACTTGTCTTGAAGAGATAGTTGCACACACTCACAACTCATGCATATGTTTAATCCTTGTTTGTTGTGTGTCTTATTTGTGTGCTTTAATGTTCATTAACATCTCTTCTTGCATGTTATGTTGATTGCATCTTGCATATCCAATTGCCTTGTCATGCTTAGACTTAGGATTGCATGTTTGCATTGGGCGCTCCCAAAAGCGCTGTACGAACAGCCCCCTTTGAGCGCTGTACAGACCTGATCTATTTAATTCGGTCGCTGTACGAGCGCTGTACAGGGCGCTCTACGTACAGCGCCCCTCTGTTTTTCCGTGAGAACAAAGCAGGGGCACTGTACAGGCACTGTACAGGCGCTGTACAGAAGCGCCCTACGTACAGCGCCCAAGGCAAATGTGAGGCAAACTTATCAAAACGACCACACTTTGTTTTGGCCTCCTATATATATGCCACTTTGACTTTAGGTCAATCACAAGAGTTCATATTCAGATTTCATACTTAGGATATTTTTCAAAGAGAAGAAAAATTCCAAGAACTCATTTTTAATCACTCAAACACTTTTTTCATGATCATCAATCATCATCTAGCATCATCTTTGATCTTCTAGATGTCATCTTGCATGGATTCTTCATCATACTTTGCTTGGTAAGCTTTTCACTAATATCTTACATATTTTGTGTTTCTCTTAACAAGCAATCTCAATTAATTACTTGTATGTTATTTTATATACTTTGAATACAAGTTTGAGATTAGTATGATGTATGTTTGAGAAGTTGTATTGTGATAGCTAATTAGGTTTTGTGCTTAATCTTGATTAGCTAAACTATTTGACATGTCATTTAGTTTGTGATATCTAGGATTGTTCTAATCTTGTCATTTAGTTTGTCATATAGGAAATAGAGTTTTCCTAAGGCCCGGTACTAGAAACACCTCCTATGAGTTATGGAAAGGCAAGAGGCCAAATGTTAGCTACTTCCACACTTTTGGAAGCAAATGCTACATTTTGAATGACCGTGATCAACTTGGCAAATTCGATGAGTGATGAGGGTATTTTTATTGGCTGTGCCTTGAATAGTAGAGCCTATAGAGTTTTCAATTTAAAGACTCTAAGTGTTATGAAATCATCAAATGTCGTATTTGATGATACTAGGCTCAAGTCAAATGATCATGAGGAGGAGGTTATTTTTAGTGATGTTTCTCCTTTGGAGAAGGTTGTGGTGTCTCCTAATGTTGGGACATCTAATGTCAACAATGATGACACACAACCTATTGATAGAGTTCCTCTCTTGGACTCTAAAGAACCCGCCCCATGGGTTAGAAAACTCCATGATAAAGAAGATATCATTGGAGAGGTTAATGAGGGTGTTAGGACTAGACGTCAACTTGCTAATCTTATTAGCTGCACATGCTACACCTCTCAAATTGAACCCAAAAAGGTTGAAGAAGCCTTAAATGATGAATTTTGGGTTCTTGCCATGCAAGAAGAGCTAAACCAATTCGAAAGGAATGAGGTTTGGACTCTAGTTCCTAGGCCTAAGACCACTAATGTCATAGGCACTAAATGGATATTTAGGAACAAATCCGATGAGGATGGCAACATATTACGGAACAAGGCTAGACTTGTAGCATAAGGGTACTCTCAAATTGAGGGTATCGACTTTGAGGAGACATTTACTCCCGTTGCCCGTTTAGAGTCTATTAGGCTTCTCTTGTCCATTTCTTGTGTGCACAAGTTCAAATTGCACCAAATGGATGTCAAGAGTTCCTTCCTCAATGGCTTCTTGCAAGAGGAAGTGTTTGTTGAACAACCCAAGGGGTTTGTGGATGCTCACCACCCCAACCATGTCTATCGCCTCAAGAAAGCTCTATATGGGTTGAAACAAGCACCGAGGGCTTGGTATGAGCGCCTCATGAAATTCCCTTAAGCAATATAGTGTAAAATATACCTAGAGGGGGGGTGAATAGGTATTTACTCAAATTCTTCTAATATTAAAAATGATGCGGAATATAACAAAGAAAATACACACTTGATTAGATTTAGCAAATGAATTGATTTCACTAATACAAGAGTTAATCAATTTACAAGATATGCAATCAATGTAAGATATGGAAGATAAAGAAAAGTAAAAACAAAAATAAAAACAAGTGTTTTTACGTGGTAAAACCTCAAAGAGGAAACATCCACGGGTTGATACCACAACCACCGGCAAAGAAATCCACTATGTGAAAAAGGTGATATCCGCTCAAGCTATCACTCATGATATCCGCTCAAGCTATCAACTCCTAATCTACCCTCGGGCTAGTGAATCACCAAGCCTACTTCCTATCCGAGATGTATCCTACACCTCTAGAAAGCAACTTCCTATCCAAGACGCTCACGTCTCTAGGAAGATTTCTTGCTTGCCTATCCGGATCCTCCCGACCCTAGACAAGACTTCCTTGCTTGATTATCCGAGTCCTCCCGACTCTAATCAAGACTTCCTTGCTCTATCCACAAAGCTTCACTCACTTTGCTAGAAACTTCAACCTAATGCAAGGCTATGATCTAAAGTGATGCAAGTGATGCAAACACAAACAAATTAAGCTAGATGATCAATCAAGCAAAATGTACATGTTCAATGACAATCTAGAATAAACTTCCAACACACAATCACAAAGATTATCTAGAAATCAAGACATGTAAATCAATAAGAACAAGGTATGAATATTCAATATATCACACTAAAAACCTAGTTCTTAGATCATGAAATTAAACATAGAAAATAACATGAAGCACATCACACATACATTTTCTAGAATCAATTTCATGATAAATCAAGTTTAGCACATATATGTTCAAGAGAAATCACAAAGCTAAATCTCAATTAACAAATGATCAAACACCCCTAGCATATGATCTAACATACTTCTTAACAAATTTCATCAATCAAATAGTAAGAATCAAGAGATGATCAAAGATGAAATTGAAAAAGAAGAAGTTGAAACAAACAACCTGACCACGTACTGAAAATGAGACTGCTGGGAAAAATTTCGAAGTCAAATGCCTCTGAAAATGCTTGAGGTTTGTAGCGCTCTTCAAGACCAACAATTTTGGTTTTTGAATCGATTGATTTCGAGTTCGTATGAGAAAGTTATGATCAAAATAAGAAAACAAAAAATTGAAGAAAATGTGCAGAATTTCGTGAAAATCACTTCAAGTTCTTCAACAAGTGAGGAGGGAAGGAGAGGAGTTTAAAAGGAGGAAAGAGAAGGTTTTTCAGGGCCAATCACTATGAGCCATGTCACCCTCCCATGGGGGGCGCGTGGGCCTCACGGGACCAGAGAGGGTCCCTGGCCGTGGGCCCCACGGCCTCCCCCACGGGGAGGGGCACACGTGGTCTCATGGCCACTCTAGCCTCTCTCGCGCACTCTCACGTTCTTCAGCCGTATCTTGGGCATTCGAACTCCGATTTTGAATCCATTTATGGATTACGAATCGTGACTCCCTCATGCATGACTATGACTACAAAAATTTGAAAAATGGTTGAGAAATCATCTCGGAAAATGATGATGAAGTCAACTCAACGAATGAGAACGAAAAGTAGCGTAGCTACATCGTTTGGACTCGAAACCTTATGAATGAGTAACCAAAACGACCGGAACTCAATAAGGCATCAAATAAGAATATGTTCAAGTCCAAAACACAAAATACACAAACAAATAAACACATATTCATACAAGCATGCCATATCAAAGAGATAGTCACAAAGCATGCAATTTCACAATGTTTGTCTATACAAGATCAATGCATGAGCATACTATGAAGTGTGTGAATGTGTCATACCAAATGTTTGAACCACGATGTAGGGACACACATGTATGAATTGTGTGTGTGTGCGCTAACGCCTTGCAAGAGGATGGAAGTCAAGATATACCTTTGACACTTTTCACCTCTTGAAGACGACTTTTGCACTAGACGTTGCTCTTCACTTTTTAAGCTTCCTTTCTTCAAATAATGTCTTAAGCAACAACTAATACAAACATAGAGTGTTTTGCAATGGAATCAAGCCAATACAAATCATAAACCTTACACCTCACTCAATTTCTTGTTGACAATGACTACACACGTGGTAGTGTTAACAAGACACTATTCATCAAAATAAACAAAGATGAGCCTATCTAGAGAGGGGGGGGGGGGGGGGGGTGAATAGATTTTAAGCTTATTACCCAATTTTTCGTATTAAGACAAAATTACGAATTTGCCCCTAACTAGATAAAGCAACAAATCAAGTATAAAATGTGGAAATTAAATAAGACTTGATTTTTACGTGGAAACCCTCACGGGAAAAACCACGGGCTAGTAAGTAAGCCACACTCGAACCTCGAGTCCACTAAATGTGTAAAACAATTACAACCTAATCCCGGAAGTAATCACACACCTACCTAATCCCAGTATGAGTGAACCTAGTCCAATTTGCTTGTGATCTAAGCAACCTAATCCCGGAAGATACACACAAGACTTACTTTCTCTATGAAGAGAATAACAACCTAAAGTGAATATATGAATATCCAAATGCAACATAGAGCAAGGGGAACCCTATATGCTTATCTAAGATGATTAATATGTGTAAGGATTCCCGTAGTTTTTAATTGGCTTATTTCATCAAACCATATGTGGGGATCTTGTAAGGGTAGCTTAGGAATGTGTTCAAACTCAAGGCCCTTGCAAGTGTTAAGCACTCCAAAGGTAATACTCTAAATGCTTACTTGTCTTGAAGAGATAGTTGCACACACTCACAACTCATGCATATGTTTAATCCTTGTATGTTGTGTGTCTTATTTGTGTGCCTTAATGCTCATTAACATCTCTTCTTGCATGTTAGTTTGATTGCATCTTGCATATCCAATTGCCTTGTCATGCTTAGACTTAGGATTGCATTTTTGCATTGGGCGCTCCCAAAAGCACTCTACAGAAGCGCTGTACGAACAGCCCCCGTTGGGCGCTGTACAGACCTGATCGATTTAATTCGGTCGCTGTACGAGCGCTGTACAGGCGCTGTATAAAGCGTTATACAGGGCGCTCTACGTAGAGCGCCCCTCTGTTTTCTCGCGAGAACAGAGCAGGGGCGATGTACAGAAGCGCCCTACGTACAGCGCCCATGGCAAAATTGTGGTGTCACTTATCAAAACGACCACACTTCATCTTGACACCCTATATATATGCCACTTTGACTTTAGGTCAATTACAAGAGTTCATATTCAGATTTCATACTTAGGATATTTTTCAAAGAGAAGAAAAATTCCAAGAACTCATTTTTAATCACTCAAACACTTTTTTCATGATCATCAATCATCATCTAGCATCATCTTTGATCTTCTAGATGTCATCTTGCATGGATTCTTCATCATACTTTGCTTGGTAAGCTTTTCACTAATATCTTACATATTTTGTGTTTCTCTTAACAAGCAATCTCAATTAATTACTTGTATGTTATTTTCTATACTTTGGATACAAGATTGAGATTAGTGTGATGTATGTTTGAGAAGTTGTATTGTGATAGCTAATTAGGTTTTGTGCTTAATCTTGATTAGCTAAACTATTTGACATGTCATTTAGTTTGTAATATCTAGGATTGCTTTAATTGCAAATTCATCATCTTAGATAAGCATATAGGGTTTCCCTTGCTCTATGTTGCATTTGGATATTCATATATTCACTTAGGGTTGTTATTCTCTTCTAGAGAAAGTAAGTCTTGTGTGTAGCATCCAGGATTAGGTTGCTTAGATCGCAAGCAAATTGGACTAGGTTCACTCATACTGGGATTAGGTAGGTGTGTGATTACTTCCTACCGGATTGAACTATTCCCAATGGAAAGGGAAGATGGAATCCTACATATGCCAAATTCATGACCGTGCATGGATGGCAGTGGAAGACGGATATGATCTCCATATGATGACTCCCGCGGGTGGAAGAGAAGATGTTTTGAAGCCTAAGGCGCAATGGAACGCGCAAGAGTTTGAGGCTTCAAAGTGGAATAGGAAGGCTATGCATGCCATCATGTGTGCAATGGATGAGAATCAGTACAAACTTATTCAGAACACTCAGATTGCAAAAGTGGCATGGGACATCCTTTAAGTTGCACATGAGGGAACCGAGGTGGTGAAGGAGTCCAAGCTTCAAGTCCTCCAAACTCAATTTGAGCTACTTAGGATGGGAGAGGATGAATGCTTCAATGACTTCGAAATCAAATTGATGGACATAGTAAATCAAAGCCATCAACTCGGAGACCCGTATTCGGATAGGAGAGTCAAGCAAAAAATTATGAGATCTCTCCCCGATAGGTTTGAATCAAAGGTGACGGCCATAAAAGAAAATAGTGGCAACATGGATATGAAGCCAAGTGAGGTGATTGGACGTCTCCTTGCATATGAGTCTAGGAAGGCTCCTAGCACCACTACTCCTTCTAAGAAGTCTAAAGGAATAGCTTTGAAAGCATCTAAGGATGCAAAGGAGCCAAAACATGAATCGGATGAAGACCTTGCCTTATTCGTGAAAAGGTTTAATAAGGTTATGGGGTTCAAGAAGAAGAAGGGATTTGGGTCAAGAGGACAAGACTTGAAGAAGAAAGGTTCCTTCAAGAAGTTTGAGCCTAGACAAGAGAGGACCGAAAAGAAAGGGGTCCGATGCTTTGAATGTGGTGGGATTAGTCACTTTGCCCCCGAATGTGCTAATCACAATGAAAAGAAGAAGGGCAAAGTGATGGCCGCCACTTGGAGTGGGAGTAGTGATGACTCCAATGAGGAAGATGAGTCTTCAAGTGAAGAAGAGCTCATGGCTAACTTCAGCTTTTACCTCTTCTCACAAGAGCAAAAGTGCTAGTGAAAAAGAGGAGATGAGTCAAGAGGAAATTGACTCTAGTGAAGTAGAAAGTGACTCCTCGTCTATTTCCAAAAAGAAATTTGTGGAGCAAAAGGTGCTTGCTAAATACCATGCCGAGGTCAATGATTTCGCATTTAAAAGCACAAGAAAGATTGAGAGGTTGTGAGAAGAGAACCTTGAACTTTCGGCTCACAATGACCACTTAAGCGAACAAGTGGAAAGATTGAAGAGGAGAGAGGATAAGTTAATTGAGGAGTTAGACTTATCCAAGAGAAGTGAAGAAGGCTTGAAGAGGGAACTTGTAGAAGTTAAAGGGTCCTTGGCTAGGAAAGATTCTAGCACCAAGAAGCTTGATCATTTACTTGGTGTTGGAAAGAGTCCAAGTGACAAGAGAGGTCTTGGGTATGAAGATGGCAAGAAAATCTCAACCTCTAACAAGACCGTGTTTGTCAAGAGCCTGAAGAACGAAGAAACTTCAATTGTGCAAATTCCTAGGAAGAAGTTAGAAGTAGGACAATGTTCTAATGCACAAGTGAAGATGGGGCCAAGAAGGCAATCTCAAGCTCAACCCCCTAGGGTCCCTCAAGCCAACATTCCTCCACAATTGGCTCACAAAGGAAAGAGACCAATCATGCAACCTCAAGCTTGGAAGCAACCTAGACCGGTTCAACAACGAAGATGGATTGAACCCACTTACCCACAAAGACCATACGTGCACAAAGACAAGGTATGATTCCTTTTTTCATCCCTATTTGTCACTTTTGTGGTTGTGATGGTCATATTAGACCAAATTGCTTTCAATTTATTAAAATGTGTAGAAAACAAAGCATGATTAAAAAGAGAAAGAATAGAGCCAAGATGCATGTTTCTAGGAATGATAATATTGATTTGCATGATCCTATGAACAGTAAAGCACATGTACCAAAGACCACTAAGAAAACTAAAATTGTTGCTAAGTGGATTAGAAAGAATGAAAATGTTTGCCATGTTGCACAAATAGCCTTGAAGGCAAATTCTTCTAATTTTTGGTATTTGGATAATGGGTGCTCTAGGCACATGACGGGAAACAAGAGTTTCTTCGAGACTTTTGTTATGGAGGAAGGTGGAAATGTCACTTTTGGTGATGGATCCAGAAGAAATGTTGTAGGGAAAGGAACCATTTCCGTTCCCGGATTACCCTCCTTATCCAATGCTTTATTTGTTGATGGCTTGAAAGCCAATTTAATAAGCATTTCACATCTTAGTGATGAAGGATATTCCGTCTTGTTTTCTAAAGATTATTGCTCTATCCTAAAACCCGATGGACAAACTTTGTTGAAGGGCATGAGATCTAGCGACAATTGTTATTGTCTTGAAGCTAGTATTGTATCTAATCATGTGTCCATGGATGAGCAAATTGAGTTGTGGCATGAAAGACTTGGCCACATGAACTTTAGGGATCTACGGACCCTTGGAAAGTTCAATTGTGTGCGTGGCCTCCCTAAGCTTGGGAAGAAAGCCAATGGTGTTTGTGGACATTGCCAACAAGGAAAGCAAACTAAAAGCATGCACAAAAAGGGTAAGTATCTCACCACCAAGGAGCCTCTTGAGCTTCTCCACATAGACCTCATGGGTCCCATGCAAACCAAAAGTTTGGGTGGAAAGAGATACATTTTTGTTTGTGTTGATGATTTCTCTAGATTTACATGGACATATTTTCTTAGAGAAAAATCCGAAACTTTTGATAAGTTTAAAATGCTTTGTACTAAATTACAAAATGAAATGAATTCTAACATTAGAAGCATTAAACGGATTAGAAGTGACCATGGGAGGAAATTTGAGAATGCCACTTTTGAAACCTTTTGTAATGGTTTAGGCATCTCCCATGAGTTTTCTGCTCCTAGGACACCTTAACAAAATGGAGTTGTTGAGAGGAAAAATAGGGTCTTTTAAGAGATGGCCCGTGTGATGTTGCTTAGCAACAATGTCCCTAGGAACTTATGGGCCGAAGCCATCAATACGGCTTGCTATATAGGAAATAGAGTTTTCCTAAGGCCCGGTACTAGAAACACCTCCTATGAGTTATGGAAAGGCAAGAGGCCAAATGTTAGCTACTTCCACACTTTTGGAAGCAAATGCTACATTTTGAATGACCGTGATCAACTTGGCAAATTGGATGCTAAGAGTGATGAGGGTATTTTTATTGGCTATGCCTTGAATAGTAGAGCCTACAGAGTTTTCAATTTAAAGACTCTAAGTGTTATGGAATCATCCAATGTCGTATTTGATGATACTAGGCTCAAGTCAAATGATCATGAGGAGGAGGTTATTTTTAGTGATGGTTCTCCTTTGGAGAAGGTTGTGGTGTCTCCTAATGTTGGGACATCTAATGTCAACAATGATGTCACACAACCTATTGATAGAGTTCCTCTCTTGGACTCTAAAGAACCCGCTCCATGGGTTAGGAAACTCCATGATAAAAAAGATATCATTGGAGAGGTTAATGAGGGTGTTAGAACTAGACGTCAACTTGCTAATCTTATTAGCTATACATGCTACACCTCTCAAATTGAACCCAAAAAGGTTGAAGAAGCCTTAAATGATGAATTTTGGGTTCTTGCCATGCAAGAAGAGCTAAACCAATTCGAAAGGAATGAGGTTTGGACTCTAGTTCCTAAGCCTAAGACCATTAATGTCATAGGCACCAAATGGATATTTAGGAACAAATCCGATGAGGATGGCAACATAGTGTGGAACAAGGCTAGACTTGTAGCACAATGGTACTCTCAAATTGAGGGTATCGACTTTGAGGAGACATTTGCTCCCGTTGCCCGTTCAGAGTCTGTTAGGCTTCTCTTGTCCATTTCTTGCGTGCACAAGTTCAAATTGCACCAAATGGATGTCAAGAGTGCCTTCCTAAATGGCTTCTTGTAAGAGGAAGTGTTTGTTGAACAACCTAAGGGGTTTGTGGATGCTCACCACCCCAACCATGTCTATCGCCTCAAGAAGGCACTATATGGGTTGAAACAAGCACCGAGGGCTTGGTATGAGCGCCTCACTCAATTTCTTATTGACAATAACTACACAAGAGGTAGTGTTGACAAGACAATATTCATCAAAAGAGACAATGATGAGCTTTTCATAGCTCAAATATATGTTGATGACATAGTGTTTAGCTCCACCAACATCACCAAGGTCCAACAATTTGTTGATGTTATGTCTCATGAATTTGAGATGAGTCTTGTTGGTGAGCTTAGTTACTTCCTAGGTTTGTAAATTAGGCAACTAGATAATGGGATTTTCATAACCCAAGCCAAATATGCCAAAAACCTAATGAAGAAGTTTGGTCTTGAAAAAGCCAAACATTGTGACACTTCTATGAGCACCACTTTGAAGCTAAGCAAGGATGCTAGCGGTAAAAGTGTGGACCAAACCTTATATCATGGCATGATAAGGAGCTTGCTCTATTTGACCGCAAGTAGAACCGATATATCATTTAGTGTAGGAGTTTGTGCTAGGTACCAATCCGATCCCAAGGAGTCCCATCTCTCTTCGATTAAGAGAGTCATTCGCTTTGTGAATGGGACTTCCAACTATGGGATTTGGTACTCATTTGACACTAATCCTAGTCTTGTAGGATATAGTGATGCGGATTGGGCAGGAAATTGTGATGATAGGAAGAGCACATCGGGCAGTTGCTTCTTTCTATGTAACAACTTGGTGTCTTGGTTTTGCAAGAAGCAAAACTCGATTTCCTTGTCCACGGCGGAAGCCGAGTACATAGCCGTGGGAAGTGGATGCACTCAACTTATATGGATGAAGCAAATGCTAGTAGACTACGGATTCAACCAAGGTACACTCACTCTCTTTTGTGATAACATGAGTTCTATTAATAATTCCAAGAATTTGGTCCAACATTCTAGAACTAAGCATATTGACATCCGCCATCACTTCATTAGAGAGTTTGTTGAGAACAAAGTTATTGTACTTGAGCATGTAGGTACAAACGATCAACTTGCGGACCTATTCACTAAACCTTTAGATGCTACTCGATTTAAAACTCTTAGTAGATCTATTGGAATTTGTTTGGTGGAGTGATGAGTATGGTACTTGACCCCATATGGGGAACTCAAGCAAAGAGAGCTATTTTGCATATTTGTTGCTTGCAAAAATTTGAAAAATCTTATGCCTCTTTCCTAATTGCTTGAGTAAGCTTGGTTGCACATATGTATATATGTTTTCTATCTAATAAGTGTGATCAATGCTTGTCTACAATCCATGTCATATTTATGTTCAAACATGCATTTTTGGACTAGGAGATGTTCTTAGGAAGTATGATTTGAATGACCTATAGTTATCTCCATGACATGATGATTCTTTTATAACATGCTAATGTCAAATGAAAAAGCATGAAATTCATAAAACATGCTCACATGAAAAGCATGAATTGATGATTGCATATTCTTAAAATGCAAAACTTGTGTGAAAGCTTATAAGACTCAAAATGAATAAAGGATCTTGTATCCGTTCAAAGGAATTTATATTCCAAATGTCTCTCTTTCTTTATGGGTTGAACATGGCTACTATCATACGGATATCTAATCCTGAAAAATCAAATAGGATGCAAAGTCGCTCATGCCATGTTTCGCTTATAAAGTTGGATATAGTTACTCTTAAATAGAAATCAATAATCTCTATATCCTTGCTTTTCTCATGACAAATGGTGAAATTGGTTTGAATTCTTTTAGAAACCTTTGTCATTTGCTTTGCCAAATACCATTGTATTTTGGACTTGAATGCTACATGTCTTGTATGCAAAGCATGATTTTTCACACATTTTCAATAAAAATAAATCTCCTTGTTTCTCTCCAATTTATTGAGATGCATAAAGTGGCTTATATGACTATGCAAATATTTAGTATGCTGCTATCTCTCTTTGCCTTGGGTGACCCGGTTGGGGACTACTCTTTTGCCTATATCATGACAAAAAGGGGGAGTAGGATTTAGTAAGGGGAGATGCAAATTGTTGTTGCAATTGTGCACATTGGGGAGATAACACATTGAGGGGGAGTATCCCTTTGAGGGGGAGCATTGCATTTATCATACATTGCATATCTTTGTAATGTTGTGCCTAAATTCTAAAAATGCAAATGCTTGTTTTGATATCACTTGATTAATCTCACATGCATTTTTTTTGGAAAAATATAGAAACCTTGTTTTGTAGGGTTGGTTGTTCTACAAGAGATTGGAGCATTGAAGATTTTACTTTGTTTATTATCTCTTTGTATTTTAGAAGATCTATGTTATCCCGTTGTTTCTATTTTTATGTGAGGAATCATGTGAGTGATGGTTTTGTCACGAAATAGCCAAAGGGGGAGATTGTAAGGATTCCCGTAGTTTTTAATTGGCTTATTTCGTGATCAAACCATATGTGGGGATCTTGTAAGGGTAGCTTAGGATTGTGTTCAAACTCAAGGCCCTTGCAAGTGTTAAGCACTCCAAAGGTAATACTCTAAATGCTTACTTGTCTTGAAGAGATAGTTGCACACACTCACAACTCATGCATATGTTTAATCCTTGTATGTTGTGTGTCTTATTTGTGTGCCTTAATGCTCATTAACATCTCTTCTTGCATGTTAGTTAGATTGCATCTTGCATATCCAATTGCCTTGTCATGCTTAGACTTAGGATTGCATTTTTGCATTGGGCGCTCCCAAAACCGCTCCACAGAAGCGCTGTACGAACAACCCCCGTTGGGCGCTGTACAGACCTGATCGATTTAATTCGGTTGCTGTACGAGCGCTGTACAGGCGCTGTACAAGGCGCTCTACGTAGAGCGCCCCTCTGTTTTCTCGCGAGAACAGAGCAGGGGCGCTGTACAGAAGCGCCCTACGTACAGCGCCCATGGCAAAATTGTGGTGTCACTTATCAAAACGACCACACTTCATCTTGACACCCTATATATATGCCACTTTGACTTTAGGTCAATTACAAGAGTTCATATTCAGATTTCATACTTAGGATATTTTTCAAAGAGAAGAAAAATTCCAAGAACTCATTTTTAATCACTCAAACACTTTTTTCGTGATCATCAATCATTATCTAGCATCATCTTTGATCTTCTAGATGTCATCTTGCATGGATTCTTCATCATACTTTGCTTGGTAAGCTTTTCACTAATATCTTACATATTTTGTGTTTCTCTTAACAAGCAATCTCAATTAATTACTTGTATGTTATTTTCTATACTTTGGATACAAGATTGAGATTAGTGTGATGTATGTTTGAGAAGTTGTATTGTGATAGCTAATTAGGTTTTATGCTTAATCTTGATTAGCTAAACTATTTGACATGTCATTTAGTTTGTAATATCTAGGATTGCTTTAATTGCAAATTCATCATCTTAGATAAGCATATAGGGTTTCCCTTGCTCTATGTTGCATTTGGATATTCATATATTCACTTAGGGTTGTTATTCTCTTCTAGAGAAAGTAAGTCTTGTGTGTAGCATCCAGGATTAGGTTGCTTAGATCGCAAGCAAATTGGACTAGGTTCACTCATACCGGGATTAGGTAGGTGTGTGATTACTTCCGGGATTAGGTTGTAATTGTTTACACATTTAGTGGATTCGAGGTTCGAGTGTGGCTTACTTACTAGCCCGTGGTTTTTCCCGTGAGGGTTTCCACGTAAAAAACAAGTCTTATTTAATTTCCGTATTTTATACTTGATTTATTGCTTTATCTATTTAGGGGTAAATTCGTAATTTTGACTTAATACAAAAAATTGGGTAATAAGCTTAAAATCCATTCACACCCCCCCCCCCCTAGATAGTTTTATACACACCGTTCTATATTTAGTTTCAATATGCAATTAGAACAATCCTAGATATCACAAACTAAATGACATGTCAAATAGTTTAGCTAATCAAGATTAAGCACAAAACCTAATTAGCTATCACAATACAGCTTCTCAAACATACATCATACTAATCTCAAACTTGTATTCAAAGTATATAAAATAACATACAAGTAATTAATTGAGATTGCTTGTTAAGATAAACACAAAATATGTAAGATATTAGTGAAAAGCTTACCAAGCAAAGTATGATGAAGAATCCATGCAAAAAGACATCTAGATGATCTAAGATGATGCTAGATGATGATTGATGATCATGAAAAAGTGTTTGAGTAATTAAAAATGAGTTCTTGGAATTTTTCTTCTCTTTGAAAAATATCCTAAGTATGAAATCTGAATATGAACTCTTGTGATTGACCTAAAGTCAAAGTGGCATATATATAGGGTGCCAAGATGAAGTGTGGTCGTTTTGATAAGTGACACCACTATTTTGCCTTGGGCGCTGTACGTATGGCGCTTCTGTACAACGCCTATACAGCGCCCCTGCTCTGTTCTCACGAGAAAACAGAGGGGCGCTCTACATAGAGCGCCCTGTACAGCGCTTTGTACAGCGCTCGTACAGCGACCGAATTAAATCGATCAAGTCTGTACAGCGCTCGAAGGGGGCTGTTCGTACAGCGCTTTTGTAGAGCGCTTTTGGGAGCGCCCAATGCAAAAATGCAATCCTAAGTCTAAGCATGACAAGGCAATTGGATATGCAAGATGCAATCAAACTAACATGCAAGAAGAGATGTTAATGAACATTAAAGCACACAAATAAGACACACAACATACAAGGATTAAACATATGCATGAGTTGTGAGTGTGTGCAACTATCTCTTCAAGACAAGTAAGCACATAGAAAATTACCTTCGGTGCTTATCAAGAATGAGGTCTTCAAAGGGCCTTAGCAATAACACCTACACTTAGGCTACCCTTACAAAGAATCCCCAACATGTGGTTTGTCCACGAATTGAGCCAATCAACAAATAGGAACCTTACAATCTCCCCCTTTGGCTATTTCATGACAAAACCACCACTCACATTGAATCCTCACAAAAAAAAATGAAACTACGGGACAACAAAGATTTTCTACAATACAAAGAGATAAGAAAATAAAATTTCAAGTCTTCACTCTCTTGTAGAACAATCAACCCCTGAAATTAACGTTTCTAACATTTCCAATACAAGTAAAGTGTGAGATTAATCATGTGAGAACAAAAACAAGCATTTGCATTTTTTCAAAAGAAAAAAAAATAGGCACAACATTATGCAATGTATGTGTATGCAATGCTCCCCCTCAACGGGTTACTCCCCCTCAATGTATGTTCTCCCCAAAGTGCACAATAGCTTCTACATTTTGCAACTCCACTTACCATATCCTACTCCCCCTTTTTGTCATGATATAGGCAAAGGAGTAGTCCCCAACCGGGTCACTCATAGCAACGAGAGATAGAAGCAAGCAAGTTATTTGCATATACATATAAGTCACTTAATGCACCTCAATTAATTGAAGAGAAACAATGAGATTTATTTGATGAAAATGTGTGAATCCAACATGCTTTGCATACAAGACATATAGCATTCAAGTCCAAAATACAATGGTATTTGGCAAAGCAAATGACAAAGGTTTCTAATAAGAATTCAAACCAATTTCACCAATGTCATGGGAAAAGCAAGGATATAGAGATTATTGATTTCAATTTAAGAGCAACTATATCCAACTTTATAAGCGAAACATGGCATGAGCGACTTTGCACCCTATTTGATTTTTCCGGATAAGATATCCGTATGATAGTAGCCATGTTCAACTAATAAAGAAAGAGAGACATTTGGAATATAAATTCCTTTGAACGGATACAAGATCCTTTATTCATTTTGAGTCTCATAAGCTTTCACACAAGTTTTGCATTTTAAGAATATGCAATCATCAATTCATGCTTTTCATGTGAGCATGTAAAATGAATTTCATGCTTTTTCATTTGACATTAGCATGTTATTAAAAAGAATCATCATGTTATGGAGATAACTATAGGTCATTCACATCATACTTCCTATGTAAATCTCCTAGTCCAAAAATGCATGTTTGAACATAAATATGACATGGATTGTAAACAAGCAAGGTTCACACTTATAGAATTTGAAAACATATATACATATGTACAACCAAGCTTACTCAAGCAATCAAAAGAAGAGGCATAAGTTATTTCAAATTTTTTGCAAGTTACAAGAATGCAAAATAGCTCTCTTTGCTTGAGTTCCCCATATGGGGTCAATCATAAAACACATCACTCCACAAGACATATCCTAATAGATCTAATAAGAGTTTTAAATCGAGTAGCATCTAAGGGTTTAGTAAATAGGTCCGCAAGTTGATCATTAGTACCTACATGTTCAAGTACTATGCATTTATTTTCAACAAGCTCTCTAATGAAGTGATGGAGGATGTCAATATGCTTAGTTCTAGAATGTTGGACCGGATTCTTGGAAATATTAATAGCACTCATGTTATCACAAAAGAGAGTGAGAGTACCTTGGTTGAATCCGTAGTCTACTAGCATTTGCTTCATCCATAGGAGTTGTGTGCATCCACTCCCCGCGGCTATGTATTCGGCCTCGGCCGTGGACAAGGAAATCGAGTTTTGCTTCTTGCAAAACCAAGACACCAAGTTGTTGCCTAGAAAGAAGCAACCGCCCGATGTGCTCTTCCTATCATCACAATTTCCTGCCCAATCCGCATCATTAAAGCCTACAAGACTTGCATTAGTGTCAAAAGAGTACCAAATCCCATAGTTGGATGTCCCATTCACATAGCGAATGATCCTCTTTACGGAAGAGAGGTGGGACTCCTTTGGATCCGCTTGGTACCTAGCACACACACACACACTAAAGGAGATATCGGGCCTACTTGCGGTCAAATAAAGCAAGCTTCCTATCATGCCACGATATAACGTTTGTTCCACACTTTCACCACTAGCATCCTTGCTTAGCTTCAAAGTGGTACTCATGGGTGTATCACAATGTTTGGCTTTCTCTAAACCAAACTTCTTCACTAGGTTCTTAGCATATTTGGCTTGGGTTATGAAAATCTCATCATTCATTTGCCTAATTTGCAAACCTAGGAAGTAACTAAGCTCACCAACAAGACTCATCTCAAATTCATGAGACATGATATCAACAAATTGTTGGACCTTGGTGTTGTTGGTGGAGCCAAACACTATGTCATCAACATATATTTGAGCTATAAAAAGCTCATCATTGTCCCTCTTGATGAATAGTGTCTTGTTAACACTACCTCTTGTGTAGTTGTTGTCAACAAGAAATTGAGTGAGGCGCTCATGCCAAGCCCTCGGTGCTTGTTTCAACCCATATAGTGCCTTCTTAAGGCGATAGACATGGTTGGGGTGGTGTGCATCCACAAACCCCTTGGGTTGTTCAACAAACACTTCCTCTTGCAAGAAGCCATTGAGGAAGGCACTCTTGACGTCCATTTGGTGCAATTTAAACTTGTGCACACAAGAAATGGACAAGAGAAGCCTAATGGACTCTAAACGGGCAACGGGAGCAAAAGTCTCCTTAAAGTCGATACCCTCAATTTAAGAGTACCCTTGTGCTACAAGTCTAGCCTTGTTCCGCACTATGTTGCCATTCTCATCGGATTTATTCCTATAAATCCACTTAGTTCCTATCACAAGTGAGCTTTTAGGCCTAGGAACTAGAGTCCAAACCTCATTCCTTTCGAATTGGTTTAGCTCTTCTTGCATGGCAAGAACCCAAACTTCATCATGCAAGGCTTCATCAACCTTTTTGGGTTCTATTTGAGAGGTGTAGCATGTAAAGCTAATGAGATTAGCTATTTGACGCCTAGTCCTAACACCCTCATTAACATCTCCAATAACATCCTCTTTGTTATGGAGTCTTCTAACCCATGGAGCAGGTTCATTAGAGTCCAAGAGAGGGACTCTAGTATTAGGTTGTGTGACTTCATCATTTTCATTAGATGTCCCAATATTAGGAGTCACCACAACCCTCTCCAAATGAGAGTCATCCTCTAAAACTTCCTCCTCCTCATGGTCATTAGACTTGAGCCTAATATCATCAATGACAACATTGGATAATTCCATGACGGTTCGAGTCTTCAAGTTGAAAACTCTATAGGCTCTACTATTCAAGGCATAACCAATAAAGATACCCTCATCACTCTTAGCATCAAACTTGCCAAGTTGATCACTGTTGACGGTGATTTTTGATGGTCACCAAGTCAATGATTTGTTTTCGAATTACTACAATTTATGATTGAATATGACTAAAGATTGAGAAGAAATAACAAACGATTACGTGGTAAAACTCCAGAGATTGGAGAAACATCCACGGGTTGTTGCTTTAGCAACAAAGTCGAATTCACTATGAAGGATGATTACAAGAACATTACACTGTGATCCTCTCTCTCTCTCTATGCTATTTTTCGCGTACCCTCTATTTGTGAACAGAGGGGATATTTATACATGTTGTTTTTTAGGGTTTTAAGGTGGCCGCTAGGGTTTAGTGTTGTGGTCCCCAAGTCTCAAGCGGTTTCCTAGTCCTATTTAGATTATGTTTTTCCTTTTTCGGCTGAGTCCATTCTGGACGGGATTCTTTCTCCTTTATTCGCGGGAGAACTGCTTGTTTCCTTTTTAAACTCTAATGGTCTACATCGTTGCTTATTGTGGACATGCTGGTCGCTGATTATGATTGGTATACGAGTGTTGGCGACTGTTTTATTGTTTCCCGAGTGTGTATGCCCGAGTGTGCCCGAGTGTGCCCAAGTGTGCCCGAATGAGATCTGCTGCCCAAGCGGATCGTCTTTGTTTGTGGTCTGACTACTTACTCTCTTTTCCGAGTGGGTTATCGTGGGGGTTTCTGCTCCATAAGTTGACTTATCTTGACCCCTGCTGGCCTGGCCTTCCATGGTGATGACGTGTCCTTCATGACTATTTTTACCTATAACAATACACCCTTAAATATTTGAGCCGATCACGCTTGGTCAGGCCCTCTCGAGTCTAATATTTAACCTCAATATTTCTTTATGACTAATCCTCATTTGTCGTTTTCTGTATTAATGTATCCTCGTTTGAATCAGAGCTTTAAATGACGTGTCTTAATTGCGACCACACACATTCGATTCATCCATCATTTCAAATCTTTATGATGGCGATGCTTCTGCTCTCCGGCGGCGCCTGACGTTCTCTTGCTGCCACTTGTCCCTTTTCGTTTGGCTGTGGTACGGTGTATTTATGGGACATAACCTTTCTGCTCGCCTGCGCGCAGCCTACGTCATTAGTCCATGCCCCTCTGTTTTCCCGCTTTTTCTGCAGCCTCTCCTAGGGTTTTGGTATTTTTGAAATCGAGACGTCGCCTATATATTCCGGTTTCGCTTTTTTCACTTTTATCGCTTCTTCCATTTTTCACTTTTATCTCTTCTTCAATTATCTTCGCGTGTTCTTCGAAGGAAACTTGTCTGTGTCTCTTGCTTCTCTGTGTGCTTTATTTTGTTTACCAACCCGTTTTTCTAACCCTGCTTTTCTTGAGTTTATCTGCTTCAACTCCCAGATTTTTCCTCGAAGACCCTTCTTCTGCGATCTGCATCGTCTTCGTTCTTCGCTACACCAAGGTTAGTCTTTATGGATTCTGAAGCTAGATACCGTCTTTTTACTGTTGGTATGATTGCTATCGAGCGAAATGATGCTTTCACTGTGTCGGTTGTTCACAGGTTACTAGACGAGCCCCGTTTCGATCAGCCGCGCTATACCGACGTTGACATTTCTGGACTTTTTCTGGAAAGACCTGCGACTTCTAAGGTTCCTCCTGCTTCAGAGATCCCTTCTGCTTCTGCCAGTTCATCGCCACCTTACTCATACCAGCCTGAAGCTTTGTCGGATTCTTCTTCTGCTTGTACTGATATTCGCCTGAGCAGAAGACCAGGAAAAAGAATGAGTACTCGCAGAATTTATAAGGACTCGCATTCTCGGGAAAGCCGAGTGGCGGCCCAAAGGATTGTCGAGGATGACATTGAAGAGGAGCACAGGGCCTCTCGCATTCCCTTCTCCCTCAAGTATATATGTATTTATGATGTGGAGCCGAACGTGGTCGGCCCTGAAGAGGTGATGAAATATATGCGGCGGTTTGATTTGGACAGCGACAGGATTTCGCTGGTTCCGGCCGAGGGTCGGGCTGCATGGAACCCCCCGCCTGGCCATGTGGCGGTCTATGGGGCAATGCTCACTTGTGGCGTCACCCTCCCTTTCCAGCCTTTTATCACATGGTTTCTGGCTGAGACCCGACTTGCTCTAGCGCAGCTGACCCCAAACAGTTACCGTATTTTGATGTGCATGTGGCACATGTGGCATAGAATGAAGCGGCCACCTCCTACACCTCGCGAGATCCGTCATTTCTATTTGCTGAGGCTGGTGGGGAAGACCGGGATTTATTTCCTTCAGTCGTCTCAGCCCGAGTTATGGATCCCAAAAGATGTTGTGGTCAAGGGCGAGATCGAGCTGACCACGGAGGAGAAGATGAAGGGGTTTGTTTGGGGCTTCCCTACCTCAAACAAATTCTGGAAAAATAGTTGGTTTTTTGTGGGCAAGGACTGGGGCCAGTCGATCAGCTTTGACTTGGATGGCACTCAGATGACTTGCCGGGTTCCTCGGTACTTCTGTACGCCTCAATGGAACCATCTGACTTCAGCCTTTACCGACGAGGAGCTGAAGACTTTGGCTCGGGCAGCAGTCCGCCCTCTAGAGAAAAGGGGGAAACCCTATCTTTACAATGAGGGGAAGATGATTAAGGCCCGTCTCTTTCCTCAGATTTCTACGCGCCGCAGACGCCGTAAGTTCGTTTGTTATGTATTTTTTATTTGCAACCTAATTCCTAAATTTGTCTGCTAACTCGGACCCTTTTTTTTTTTTTTTAAGTGTTTGAAGTAGACGTGGTCTGCGACGCTCTAGCCCGCCGAATGAAAGGCATTGTGGAGGCGAGCCGGAAAGCTGCCCTTCATCAGCGAGACGCTGGGATAGCCCCTCCCGAAGAAGAATCGGATGAAAGTGCTCCTGAGAACCCTCCCGAGGGAGATGATGAAGGGGGAGTCCCCGATTATGTTCCCGAGGAGACCCAAGGTCACGGGACGTCTGCCTGTTCTGCGGAGGATGTGGGCGACCCGGAAGACTTTGGAGTAAGTAGGACCTCTCCTGACCAAGGCAATCGAGCAAGTCCATCTTCCAAGGGGAAAGAGAAGGTAGGGGATCCCTCTGAGCCCGAGCAGGCAACTTTTCCCAGCGGATCCCGTTCTCCCCCCTCTGCTGCACACCCGCCAAACGTTACCTCTCAAGGTGTTGAAGCAGTTGGGGGACGCTCGGATACGGTAGCTCCAGAGATTTCGACTTCAGCCGAGCCAAATCTTTCTGCCTCGGAGACTCCAATTCTTGCTGATCCGATTTCCACCCCCGGAGGCAGCAACATTGAAGCGGGGCAGCCCGGGAAGAGGAAAGCCTCGTTTTCTTCTGGTCGCCCTTACCCCAAGATTCCTCGAGTAGTTGCATATGTTGATTCTTCATCGGACGATGAGGGGGAGGGTGATGTTGAGAAAGAGGCGGGCATGGTCCCTCTAGAGGAGCAGATCAAAGATAATGCTGGTGGTTCAACCGACTTGCCCCGGGTAGCCTCATCTGCTGGACTCCCTGAAGCTGGTGCAAGTGGTTCGGGCTCTTCTCCCCAGATCGATGATCCTACCCCCGAGACAATGCTAAGGGCCATGGCTTCAGGCCGAGCCTATATTGGGGAGGATCGCTGGAGTCACTTCCAGACCGGGACTGTATCTGACCGGCTCTGTAACTTTTTTAACAGTGCTTCCTACGTAAGTAACGCCTTGGTCTTTATGTATAATTTCGTATTCCTCCTCTTTTTACTTACTTCTATTCGCTGTTGACCTGCTATAGATGGTGGCCGAGATGTTCGGGGCTTGCTAAGTTGGCGAAGCCCAAGCGGAGCGAATAAGGAGGCTGGAAGCCCAATTGAAGGAAAGTGAAGAGCATTGCTATCAGGCTGAATTAGCTCGTCAAGAGGAGGCCAACTCGAATCAGATGCTCCTGAATCAATGCCTAGCGCGGCAAATGGAGGCCGAGCAACGAGCATCTTCTGCTGCGGAAGAGGTCAGGACTCTGCAGGATCAGCTGTCATCCACCCGGGTCGCCTTGCTTCGGGCCGAACAGAATGCTGAAGACGCCAAGTCAACTTATGAACGCCGAATCGAAGACTTGGAGTGTCAAGCCCTGACAGCTAAGGAACTGTCGAAGGAAGCTAGGCTGGAGATGGAGCTACAAAGCGTTGATCGTTTCAAAAGATCTCCAGCCTATGATGCTTTGCTTCTTCGGGAATTCCAGCGGGGCATGGTCTCGGCTGGTGAATTCTTTAAACAGAAGAACAGGGCGACTGATCGGGCCAGGGCCAACTGGAGCCTCTCAATTAGGAAGCATGTGGACACATCCCTGGAGTCCCTTCGGATCCAGATGAAGGAGTGGCGGGCATATTGTAGAAGTATAGGAAAAACGCCACATCCCATGCACCTTGAGGTTCCCACCGCCGAGTCTTTCTCTACTTTTTACGCCTGTGAGAGGGCGGGGTTCAACAACGAGAGACCTGACTTGGGGCCAGTCCCTGGTACCGATTACAGCTACTGGATGGATGACGAGGAAGATCTGATCGTGTGGCCCTCGGACGACAGCCTTTTGAGCGAATACGTGATGGAGCCTGATCCTGATGTCGGCGGAAGCAGCTCACAACCCCCGGCGCCTTCCTCTTGATTTTTGAGCCCTTTTTTGTAACTACCTTTGTATTTTTTTCATACATTGTATTTTTTCCATACTTTTTCCATACATATTTAAGAATAAAATTTACTCTTACATTCTTACTGTTCTATTTTACTGCACGACCAATGCATAAATGGGACGACCTGAACCTGTTTAGTCTGCTTGTACTCGGTTATCTTTGAATTTATGGATCCTTCGGGAATCCTTGGCTATGCTTTGACCGAGTACCTTATGGCCGGCAACTAATTTCAGCCGAGTATCTTATGTAACTGGATTTTTAATCGATTAGACCGAGTATCTTATTTAACTGGTAACTAATTTTTACCGAGTATCTTATGTAACTGGCTTTTAATCGATTAGACCGAGTATCTTATTTAACTGGTAACTAATGTTTGCCGAGTATCTTATGTAACTGGCTTTTATCCTTTGATTTTTGAGGTTTTACCTCCACGTTACGTCGAGGCTCGCCACGACCATACGTTGAGGTCCTTGCACAAGTCACCTAGGACGTCTCCTGGTTTTATCTGTGCAAGGTTTTGTCGAATCGTTGGGGTAATTTGTACCGGCCAACACGACTGCGCATCTCACTAGTCTTTCTAGCGGCGCTCCGAGCAGTTTCCCAGTTATCCTGGTGCCTCGGTTTTGCCTTTTTGCTAAGGGACGCGTTTGCATCGCCTTAACTAGGCGGGCATGCTACTACAGCTTTTCCGCCCTTCGAGCACCACTCGTCCGCTCTTTCGCGGCCTTATAGCGCCTGACTCTTTTTGGCATTTATTCGGTCGGCTTTTGAGTGGCCGCTATTAAAATGTTGCTCATGGATTTTATTGATTCTGCTATACCATACTAGCAACTGAACTTTATTAGATGATCATGAATATAAAATTAACAAATAAATCTGAAATATTTAACGCGGAAACTAAAAACTGAGCTAAAGCAGAATAAATAAACTGTAGAACCATAATCGGATTCTTTAGGGATAGAAGATCTTCAGATATTGTGCGTTGCATGGTCGGGGTACCAGGTTACCTTCTGGTCGGGCTATCATGTAGGCCCCGTGCCCTACGATTCTCTTGATGATATATGGCCCTTCCCATTTATCGGCGAGAGATCCCGATGATTTATCTTTGGTATTTGGGGATACTCTTCTCAGCACTAAATCCCCGAGTTGGAATCTCCGCTCCCGAACGTGAGAGTTGTAGTACCTAGCAGCCCTTTGCTGGTATGCGGAATTTCTTACTTGTGCTGCATCTCTGATCTCTTCAAGCTCGTCTAGGTTCTGCTGCAACATATCTATATTGTGCTCGGGGCTGTATAAATGGACCCTGGGGGATGTAAAAGTTGTTTCTGCTGGGATAACAGCCTCTGTCCCAAACGCCAGCGCGAAAGAAGTTTCCCCTGTAGACGACCTTACAGTTGTTCGGTATGCCCATAGTACCTCGGGCAGTTTGTCCGCCCAGCCACCTTTCTTTGCCTCTAGTTTTGCTTTCAATGTGTGTTTGATCACTTTATTCACGGCCTCAGTCTGGCCATTGGTTTGAGGGTGTGCAGGCGATGCATAGTAGTTTGCGATCTTGAATTCTTCACACATTTCTCTGAACTTCTTATTATCGAATTGAGTTCCATTGTCTGTTATGATGATGCTCGGGATCCCGAACCGATATATTATATTCTTCTTAACGAAACTGGTGGTGTTTGCCTCAGTGATGTGTACAAGTGCTTCTGCATCTGCCCATTTGGTAAAATAATCCATTGCCACAATAGCATGCTTTGCTCCTCCCTTTGTTCCTGTGGGCATTGGTCCTATTAGGTCGAGTCCCCACATGGCGAAGGGCCAAGGCGAGGTTAAGCTTCTAAGCAATTCTGGGGGTCGCCGAATGTCGTTTGCTATTCTTTGGCATGTTTCGCAACTCTCTGCGAATTGCTGCGCTTCCGCGAACAGAGTCGGCCAGTAGAATCCTTGCCTGAGTATCTTGTGTGCTAAGCTTTTACCCCCGGTGTGGTTCCCACACACTCCACTGTGGATGCTTCTCAGGATCTCTCCAGTCTTTTCACCGGAAATGCATCTCTGCAGCACTTTTGAGAATCCTCTCCTATATAATTCTCCCCTCAGAATAGTCTACCGGGCTGACCTGTATCTGATGCGTTTAGCTTCCACAGTATCCTCCGGTAGTATGTTTTCCTCTAAGTACTTTCTGAGTTTGTATGTCCAGTCGCCCGGGCTAGGTCGGATCTCTGCTATTATGATTTCCTCGGATTCTGCTGTACTTGGTTTAATCAGGTGTGCCACGGGTATTGCTTTGGATCTGATGCTTGTGGTGGCTGAAGCTAGTTTTGACAAAGCATCTGCTTTTTCGTTCTCTTCCCGAGGGATCTGAGAGATTCTGTACGCTTTGAACTTTTTAAGTAGTCTCTTTGCAATGTCCAAATAAGCTATCATGTGCTCTTCCATTGCTTGGTATTCATCCAGTACCTGATAGACCACGACCTGTGAATCGCTGTAAACTTCCAGCTCGTCTGCCCCTAATGCTATGCAGACCCTTAGGCCGGCCAACAAGGCTTCATACTCTGCTTGATTGTTGGTTGCCTTGAAATCGAACCTCATGGCACATTCCACAGTATCCCCCTCGGGGGTCGTTATGACTATTCCTGCCCCGCTGCCATGTGTGTTTGATGACCCGTCTACATGCAATTTCCATTGGAATTTAGTAATCTGTTCATCTTCCATTGCCCTCCTTACCTCGGCGTCTGGCTCGGTGAATTCTGCTATAAAGTCAGATACCGCCTGCCCTTTGATGGCCGCTTTTGGTGTGTATCTGATATCGTATTCGCTGAGCTCCATTGCCCATTTGGTCAGCCTTCCCGACACCTCCGGCTTTTGAAGAATGAGTTTTAGTGGGCAATCTATATATACCTCTATTGTATGCGCTTGGAAATATGGCCTTAACTTCCTGGCCGATGTGATCAGAGCTAGCGCTATTTTTTCTGCCGGTGAGTACCTGGTTTCTGCCGCTAACAATGCTTTGCTTGTGTAGTACACTGGCTTTTGTATTCCTTCCTCTAGTCGGATCAACACCGAACTTGTCGCCACTTCGGTGACCGAGAGGTATAAGTACAATGTTTCTCCCACCACCGGTTTTGAAAGGATGGGCGCCCTCCCCAAATACTCTTTCAATTTCTGAAAGGCTTCTTCACATTCTGTACTCCATTTGAGCCCTTTCCCCTTTTTTATTGCTTTAAAGAATGGAGCACATTTGTCTGTTGACTTGGCTATAAACCGGTTGAGTGATGCAAGGCATCCCGTTAGCCTTTGCATATCTTTCAGTGTCTTTGGTGAAGCCATTCCTTCTAATGCTTTGATCTTCTTGGGATTTACTTCGATTCCCCTCTAGTGTACCTGAAAACCTAGAAACCTTCCCGAAGGTACCCCGAACACACATTTGCTTGGGTTGAGCTTCATTTGATACTTCCTTAGGACGTCAAAGGTTTCCTTCAAATCTTCCGTGTGTTTTTCTGCAGTGGTGCTTTTGGTCAACATGTCATCCACGTAAACCTCCATGTTTTTCCCAATCTGCCGAGCGAATATCCTGTTTACCAACCTCTGGTATGTTGCCCCAGCGTTTTTCAATCCAAATGGCATCACTTTGTAGCAATATAGGCCCTAGTCCGTGGTAAACGATGTCTTTTCCTCGTCTGCCTTGTTCATCCGGATCTGGTTGTACCCTGAGTAGGCGTCCATGAAACTCAACAATTCGTGTCCTGCTGTTGCATCTACCAACTGGTCGATCCTCGATAGTGGAAAACTATCTTTTGGGCAAGCTTTGTTCAAGTCTGTGAAGTCTACGCACATCCTCCATTGTTTGTTCTTTTTCTTGACCAACACTACATTAGCTACCCACTCCGGATACTTGACTTCCCTTATCGACCCCGCGGAAAGCAGCTTCTCTACTTCCTTCTTGATTGCAACGCTTCTTTCTGGATTGAATAACCTCCTTTTTTATACCACTGGTCGGAACTCTGGGTTGATGGAAAGATGATGTGAAATCACCTTCGGGTCTACCCCAAGCATATCTTCATGACTCCAAGCGAAAACGTCCTTGTAGTTTCTTAACAGCGTAACAAGTTGGGTTTTGACATGTACGCTCAAACTTGCCCCTACCTTCACTGTCCTACTCGGATCTTCTGGGACTAGTGCCACCTCTTGAGTCGGCTCATCTTTCCTGTCCTCCGGTTCTTCTCTGGGATCCAACTCAAAATCTTTCGGCACTTCTGCCCGCTCTTCAGGTTCTCCAGCCTTTTGTTGGGCCGTTATCGTGTATACTTGTTGTACCTCCCTATCTTTATACACTAACAAGTTTGCTCTTCGGGCCATCTCTTGTGACCCTTTAACCACTCCAACGCCATATTCGGTCGGGAATTTCATCATGAGGGCATAAGTTGCTGTCACCGCCTTGGCTTTATTCAAAAACGGTCGGCCCAATAAGGCGTTGTATGGCCAATTTTCTGTATCTACCACCACGAAGTCGAGCAACACTGTTTTCTGGCAAGGAGCCTTCCCGATCTTCACGGGTAGCTTTACCGTGCCAAGTGATCTTACTTCGACTCCTCCAAATCCTCTGAGGGGTGTGGGAAACGGCTGTAGGTCTTTCCTATCTAGTCTCAGCTGGTTATATACTTCTGCACTAAGAATATCTGATGAACTCCCATTATCAATCAAAATTCGATGAACTTCTCTATGGCCGATCCGTGCGCTGATCACCAGCGCGTCGTTTGGCCTAACATCTACTCCGTGTGAATCGGCTTCCGTGAACATGATCGGATCCCAGCCCTCCTTGATTCTCTTCGAGTCGGGCTCAATAGAATTGACGTCCAGGTCCCTCCATGCCTCCATGGCCTCCCGAATTTCCTGGGTCCTTTCCCTGTTACTTTTGCCCGTCGCTGGTCCTCCAAAGATGGTGTTAATTGCCCCTTCATCCTCGGCTTTCTTGGGACTAAGCTTTCTTGCCCGTCCGTCATGTCGACTATCTTTCTGTTATCTGCCCTATCCACCTTTTTGAAAACAATGTCCTTCAAATGCCCTTCCCTAATGAGAGTTTCGATGTGGTCCCTTAGCTGGAAACACTTGGACGTCTCGTGCCCATTCTCTTTGTGGAAACGGCAATATTTGGTGGTGTCCCTCCGAGCATATGTCGACTGCTTAGGCGGTTCTTTAGACATGTTCTTCTCTTCTAGGATTGCCAGGACTTCTTCTTGATCTTTCTTCAACGAGGTATAATTTGTGTATCTGCCCTGGAACCTCTGCCGTGGTTGATCGGTTTTCGGGTCGTATGCTCGTCGTCCATCCCGACCATCCCGACCATCCCGCGCTTTATTCTTCTGTTTGTCACCTTTGGTATCGGGCGCCTTCATCTGGTCTTTGGTTTTGGATCCCTCTGGGCGACCGCCATGCACAAAGTAACCTCCTGTGGCAATTTCCTCTTCTTCGGCCAAGGCGTAATCCCCTGCCATGTCCATCATATCGGCATAGCTGGTTAGTCGGGCTCTTCTAAGGTCAAAGGACAACTGACCGTTCTGAAGGTTGTTGATGAAAGCGGCAATTATTGCTTCGTCGTTTGCACTCCCAATTTCGGACACTTCCTGACCGAACCTCCCCAGATATTTCTTCAACGACTCGTCTTTTCCCTGTTTGAGTTGGGATAAATGAGCCACTGACTTTTTCCTGTGTACATTCCCGAGGAACTGCCTTGAGAAGGCCTTGCTCAGCTCGCCGAAGCTGCTTATGCTTGCTGCCGGCAGTCTTCCAAACCACCGGGAGCCTAGATCCTCAAGAGTCTGGGGAAAATTCAAACATAGTAGTGCATCATTGTGGACGTATTGCGCCATAGCGCTCCTATACCTCCGGACGTGCTCTTTTGGGTCGGTATCCTTCTTGAACAACTCAATGTGGGGCATCCTGAATCTCTCTGGGAAAGGCATCCTCAGAACTCCATTGGTGAAAAGGCTTCCGGATTCATCATCTGACAGCTCGTTACGCCCATACCGCTTGACCAAAGCATCCATTTGTCGACGATTATTCTGAACTTCCCGGGTGAGACTCTGTATGAGTATGTCTCTGTCCCCTTCAGGTTCTCCTAACGCATTGAATTTTTGGCTTATGGTCAGTTTTTGGCCCCTCTCCTCCGGATTTAACTCTCTACGATCTCAGTTTAGGCCATGCAGCCGGACTGTGCCCCTTTGGCGCTTGCAATGATGATTCTGCTCACTTTCTTCAGAGGAGGATGACCGGTCTCTCCGGTGACTGCGCCTCCTAGGGTGGTCATGATCCCCGGCTATCCGATCTTGATCGTACCCTTTGTCAGAATCATTCCCCTCTCTATGCTCCCTACTTCTCCTGGCCACTCTCTCAGATAGCATCTCTGGTCTGCCAGTAGGATCTCGTCTTGCCTTTGGGGGTGCATCAGGTGTTGGTATCACCACTGCAGAACGCAATCTTGCTGTCTGCTGGCTTGGGGCGGACAGATTGTGAGGCGACATCAAACCTTCTGTGACAGAAAGGTCAATTCCTTGTCTTGCTGCGTCCGATATGAGTTGTTGCAGAGAAGCGCGGAGTCGTTGCGCGATTTCTTCATTAGCTGTAGGGAAACGTTGAATACCAGCTGATCGGTCATTTCTTGTATATGTTTTTGATCCCTTTTCCTCCTATCAATTGTTTGTTTCTCGGGTCTTTTTGGGATTTAATGTGTGTTTATGAGCTGTTTCAGGAGTTTGGATCCAGATGAATAAATCGAAGAATATCAGGCATAAATTGCTATTTTGAAGACTTCAGGGGCTTTTATGCAATTATCCAACACTGCAGTTAAAAGAGCTCCCAATTGTTTAGCAGCGTTGCAGCAGCGCTCTGAGATCAGTGCACACCGCTGCCCAGACGCTGCCGAGCCGCTGCCCAGCCGCTGCCGCTTCCGGCAGCGCTTCTCCGTCTCTCGTCAAGACCGCTGCCGCGCCGCTGCCACTCCGGCAGCGGTCACGACAGCGGTTGTGCGATAAAGAGCTTTTCGAGGGTTGCTTTTCGTAGGAAATTGAGCAGTGCCTATAAATAGCCTATGATTTCTTTTAGGGCACTCTCTCGCTCATTCAGGAAAATTTCTCTCTGTGTGTTTAACTGGATCGACAACCCTTTCATTCAGACATCCTCTCTTCTCATCACACAATCCATCATTCACCTTACTCATAGAAGACGAAGACGAAGACGAAGGAGTTAATCGGGGATTTGAAGAATTTGTTGAAGATCTTCAATGGGTTTTATCTTTTCTCCCTCTTATTTCTTTGTTTCTATGATGTGTAACTAATCCATACTAGGGAATCAATGTGAACCTCTATGAATACTCTTTGTTAGAATTGACTATATTTTCTTAATTTAAGTTTTGATTCATTCAATTCATTCTATGTCTCAATTCTTTGTTTGTGTTGATGCATGATCATACGTTGGCATGAATTTAGGGTTTTGATAATTTAACAATTAAGTTTGGAGTGTTGATCTACACGTAACCTTAATTAATATTCAATTGAATGGGTAAAACTGATCTTAGCATTGATCTATGCAAGTAGGTTTTGGTTCATTAGTTCTTGCACTTAATGGGTTTTCGGTTGTAGTTTGCGCCATTGATCTATGGGTAAATTATAATTGAGAACACTTGATTCATCCCAGGATCATACGGTAACAATCATAAATAAGATAAGAACGAACCCTTAACTTGAGTTACATCTTTTATCAAAGTCAGTTCGAAGCATTGAGTAGACATAGTTGGGGAGCATTGATGACGTAGTCCTCTCACCTCTTGATCACATTCACATATTCTTTTTAATTGTTTTCTTAGTTTAATTTAGTTAATCGATTCTCAATCAATCTTTCAATCAATCAAACAATCTCTCTTGGATACTGTTAATTGCTTAGCTTAAATTAGAATTAGTTTTAGTCAATAAATCACTTTTCCTCGTGGGAACGATCCCTACTTGTCGCTGTACTTATCTCACGATTCGTGCACTTGCGAGTTAGGTTTTTATAACACGATTTTACACATCAAGTTTTTGGCGCCGTTGCCGGGGAATTTAGTTGAATTTATTGGTTATTTCTAGTTTTAGTTTTAGTTAATAGGTTTACTTAAGTTTAGGTAGTCGAGTCATTAATTTTTAGTTTTTCTTTTGAATTTTCTTTTTCTTTATTTCTTTCTATTCGCTGTTTATTTGTGTGCTATCTTTTCTAATTTCAGGATTTGACAGTAGATGCAAGGTAGAAGATCTCAACAGGGAGAATTGTTACCTTTGAACGATAACATCCATCACATCAGAAATCAGACAATGGAAGGCGAGGAAATTCAGAACCGAGATGGGAATAACTTTGAGGCTGCTCCAATGCTCAACTTTGTCCCTAATCCAGTATATGAGCCAGGGCCTATCAGAACTATGAAGGATTACAGTAGGCCGGTGGTGAGCAACCACCCCTTGTGCATTGTGTTAGAACCTGCAGCTAGGAACTATGAACTGTGAAGTAGCCATTACAACCAGTTACCTGTGTTCCGAGGTTTACCAGATGAAGATGTACTTCTGTTCTTCAGAGAATATTATGCAGCAATACAATCCTTGCCCAACCATAGGATAACAGAAGACCAGTTGCGCATGAGATGCATTCCACATGCATTGAAGGATGAGGCGAAGACATGGTTGCTGACATTGCCTCCAGCATCATTGAGAACATGGGATGAAATAAGGGAGAAAATCACTGACCAGTATTATGCACCTCAGAAGACCAGTGAAATCCGAGCAAAAATTTCAAGTTTCTACCAACAAGACAATGAGTCTTTTTATGAGGCATGGGAGCGTTTCAAGAAGTACACCAGAGACTGTCCTCAGCACGGTTTTCTTACAAATCAGCTTTGTCAGTGGTTTTATGATGGTCTAACGGAAGTATCAGGTCTTCTAGTGAATAACGCATGTGGAGGGTCCATGTATGACAAACAACCAGAGGAGGTATATTCTATCTTCGAGAAATTAGCTCAGAATTCCGGTCACAAGAATTCAAGAAGAAAGAAGGGAATTTATACAGTGGATGCTAATACAGAAAGTTCCATTCAAATGACACAAATCATAAAGAAAATGGATGCTTTAGCTACTGATATGGAGCAGCTGAAGGGTTGGCAACAAAAAGTGTTTATGGGAGAACATCAAGCAGGATGTTCAGGTTCTAGAGAAGAAGAAGAAGAAGTTCAAGCCATGAACAATTTTAATCCTAGGCCACGGAATGACCCATATTCCAACACTTACAATCCAGGTTGGAGAAATCACCCAAATTTTTCATGGTCCAACAACAATCAGAATTCTGGGAACCAATGGGGTAACAATACTCAAGGTACTGGGAACCAATGGGGCAACAACAATGGAAATCAAAGGCAATTTAACGCCGGAGCCCAACAAAATGCCGAATCCCAACCTAAGAAGCCATCAATAGAAGACATGATTGTACAAATGCAACAACAAATACAGCAGCAAATGCAGCAGATGAATCAAAAGAATGAGGTACAATTTCAGAACATTCATGCTTCGCTAAGGAAAACAGACACTCAAGTTGGGCAAATAGCTGAAGCTCAACAAAAGATGGAACAAGGGAAATTTCCAAGTTACACTGAGCAAGCAAAGGCTATGACAGTTCTTCGTAATGGTAAGGTTTTAACTGATACTAAACCAGCTGAACTTTCTGATAAATTTGCTACTGTTTCAGGGTCTTCGAAAGATAACAACACACCCCAGGAGGAAGAAATAGTGGTGGAAAATTCCAAGGTTTCACCACTTCTCCACAAGTCAGCTAACCCATACATTCCTCCAATTCCATTCCCAGGAAGGTTGCAAAAGAGCAAGTTGGAGAAATCATACAAAGACATATATGACATTCTTTCGAAAGTCAATGTCAACTTGCCCTTACTAGAGATGATTCAGAAGATGCCCGCATATGCCAAGTTTTTCAAGAGTCTTCATACTTACAAGACAAGATTTGGGGAGAATCATCAAGAAATCATGACAGGAAGTGCTAATGTTGTTCTTCAAAAGTCGTTGCCACCTAAATTACAAGATCCAGGTAGTTTTTGCATCAACATTACTATAGGAGGTACAACTTTGGAAAGAGCCATGTTAGATTTAGGAGCTAGCATTAATTTAATGCCCTACTATATATATGAGCAACTGGGATTGAATGACCTGAAGAAAATATCTATGTCACTTGTGTTGGCTGATGGATCTGTAAGATACCCAAGGGGTTATGTTGAAGATGTATTAGTGCAGGTAAACAATCTAATCATCCCTGCTGACTTTGTTGTCCTAGACATGGATGAAGGATCTAAAGATAGGAACTGCAAACCTATCCTGTTAGGGAGACCTTTTATGGCAACAGCGAAGACTTTTATAGATGTCCAGAATGGAAAGCTAACGATGACTGTGTTAGATGAAACAGTAGAGTTTAAAGTCTTTGAGTCTCTTAAGTTCCCTGAAGCAGCAGATGACAGTTACTCAGTTGACTGTAATTCGATTGAAGTGGTGAATTCAGCAGTACAAGATGAGTTGACCGGAGGTATGTCTGAAGAACTACTAGATTGGATTTGTGATGCAATAGAAGATGATGAAGAAATTCAACAAAGTGAGGTTTCAGAAGAAGATTCTGACATCGAGGAAGTGAGTGCTGAAGTAGAAGATGCGATCAACAAGTCGTTAATCTCATCTGTGAGTTCTCCCCCTGTATTAGAACTCAAACAACTTCCTTCTAACCTCAAATATGCCTTCCTAGGGAAGAATGAAACTCTACCAGTGATCATAGCTTCTGACTTAGAGATAGAAAAAGAAGAGAAACTGTTGAAGGTGCTACAAGAGTATAAGGCCGCCATTGGATGGACCATAACGGACATTAAGGGAATAAGTCCTACCACATGTATGCATCACATTTTTCTAGAAGAAGGAATGAAGCCGTCTAGAGAGGCTCAACGAAGACTTAACCCGACTTTGAAAGAGGTCGTGAAAGAAGAGGTCCTGAAGCTACTTAAGGTGGGTATTATATATCCTATATCTGACAGTAAATGGGTGAGTCCGGTTCATGTTGTGCCAAAGAAGTCTGGGATAACGGTGATAGCTAATGAGAACAATGAATTGATTCCTACAAGGAAGACAACTGGATGGAGAGTGTGCATAGATTACCGCAAGCTCAACATGGCAACTAAAAAGGATCATTTTCCTTTGCCATTCATTGATCAGATGCTTGAGCGTTTGGCAGGACATGCTTATTATTGCTTCTTGGATGGATTTTCAGGATACAATCAGATTGCCATAGCTCCAGAGGACCAAGAGAAGACAACGTTCACATGCCCTTTCGGGACCTTTGCATACCGAAGAATGCCTTTTGGACTGTGCAACGCCCCTGCCACCTTCCAGAGATGCATGATGTCTATTTTCTCTGACATGCTGGAGAAATATATTGAGGTATTTATGGATGATTTTTCTGTTTTTGGTAATTCTTTTGACCATTGCCTTGATAACTTAACTAGTGTTTTGAAAAGATGCACTGAGACCAATTTAACTCTTAGTTGGGAAAAAAGTCACTTTATGGTGAAATCTGGAATAGTACTAGGACATGTGATATCTGATAAAGGCATAGAAGTAGATAGAGCTAAAATTGAAGTAATTGCTAAACTTCCACCTCCCACTTCGGTGAAGGGTGTGAGGAGTTTCCTAGGTCATGCAGGTTTCTATAGGCGTTTTATAAAAGATTTTTCAAAGATTAGTCGCCCCCTATGTAGCCTCTTAGCCAAGGATTCTTCATTTGTTTTCAATGACGAATGTTTGCATGCTTTTGAATCTCTCAAAGATAAATTGACATCTACTCCTGTTATTATGCCTCCTGATTGGTCCCTGCCATTTGAATTAATGTGTGATGCATCAGACTATGCTGTAGGTGCTGTTTTAGGACAGCGAATTGATAAAGTTCCACATGTTATTTATTACACTAGTCGTACTTTGAATGATGCACAATTAAATTACTCCACTACTGAAAAAGAATTGCTTGCTGTTGTGAGTGCCTTAGAAAAATTTCGTCAATATTTAATAGGATCTAAGGTCATTGTTTATTCTGATCATGCTGCTTTGAAATATTTACTAACAAAGAAGGAAGCAAAACCGAGATTACTCCGGTGGATCCTTTTGTTGCAAGAGTTTGATTTAGAAATCAGGGATAAGAAAGGCAGCGAGAATGTGGTAGCTGATCACCTTTCCCGATTAGTGGAGAATGAAAATGTAGAGGAAAGCACTAAACTGGTGCCAATCAATGAGAATTTTCCTGATGAACAACTGATGGCGATAGGGGTCAATGATCCGTGGTATGCTGACATAGTAAACTACCTCGCCAATGGCGTCATACCAGCTGACCTGACCTCACAAGCAAAGCGAAGATTCATCTCCACCACTAGGCAATACTTTTGGGACGAGCCATTCCCGTTCAAATATGGCGCTGATCAGATCATTCGAAGATGTGTCCCTGAAGAGGAGCAGCAAGATGTGCTGAAATTTTGCCACACCCTTAGTTGTGGAGGGCACTTTAGTGCCAAGAAAACTGCTCTAAAAGTTCTTCAATCAGGTTTCTTCTGGACTTCTCTATTTAAAGATGCTTACACCTTTTGTATTTCTTGTGACAGGTGCCAGAGAACAGGGAACATTGGTAAAAGAGATGAGATGCCTCTTTCAAGCCAGTTGGTAGTTGAGGTATTTGACGTGTGGGGAATTGATTTCATGGGACCCTTCCCATCCTCACATGGGTTCTTGTACATTTTGGTTGCTGTAGATTACGTTTCGAAGTGGATCGAAGCAGTTGCAACTAAGACGAATGATAGTAAGGTGGTGATAAAATTTGTAACGGAGAACATATTCACCAGATTCGGTACGCCGAGAGCAATCATAAGTGATGGTGGAAGCCATTTTTGCAACAAGGTCTTTGCCTCGTTAATGAAGAAATATAGTGTCAAACATAAGGTGGCGACTCCATACCATCCACAGACCTCAGGACAAGTTGAGGTAAGCAACAGGCAGATTAAGCAAGTACTTGAGAAGACAGTGCAGCCAAATCGGAAGGATTGGTCACTTAAGTTGAATGATGCATTATGGGCATACAGAACAGCCTACAAAACTCCCATAGGTATGAGCCCGTATAGGATAGTCTATGGCAAGGCGTGCCATCTCCCGGTAGAGTTGGAACACAACGCCTATTGGGCCCTGAAGAAGCTGAATTTCAATTTAGACAAGGCAGGGGAGGAAGAAGCTTGCAATTGAGTGAACTGGAGGAACTCCGGAACAATGCATATGAAAATGCAAAAATCTACAAAGAAAGGACTAAGAAATTACATGATAGTAAGATTTTATGCAAAGAGTTTCATCCAGGGATGCTAGTTTTGCTGTACCAATCACGTTTGAAGCTGTTTCCAGGAAAGCTGAAATCAAAGTGGGCTGGACCATTTAGAGTAACTCAGGTGTTCCCGCATGGAGCTGTTGAAATTCAAAATCTTCAGAATGGCGGTGCTTTCAAAGTTAATGGTCACAGGCTGAAGCCATACTTTAGCATATCCGAAGTTGTGTGTGTTGGGTCTTCCGTGCTTCAGGAGCCGTAAGACCCCTGTGCGTCTTGCCCAGACGTTAAATAAAGCGCTCGGTGGGAGGCAACCCACCCAGGTATGTTCTTGTCAATTTTATCTTATCGAGTCCCTATTTAGTGTTCCCCTTGCTTTCATATAGGTTTGGGGGTGTTATTTTTATTTGTTAAAAAAAAAAAAAAAAAAAAAAATGGTTGTCAGGTCTGCCGCTGTGATAACTGTGCAGCGCACTAAGAGCGGTGAGGCAACGGTGCATTCTGTCCTTGCACCGCTGCGAGACCGCTGCCCAACAATTGGGAGCGGTTCTCCCTGGGCAAAACGCTGCCCAACCGCTGTGGGTTATAGGCAGCGGTAATGGCAGCGGTACCTTCTGTTCTTGTACCGCTGCTGTACCGCTGCCCAACAATTGGGAGCGGTTCTCCCTGGGCAAAACGCTGCCCAACCGCTGTGGGTTATAGGCAGCGGTAATGGCAGCGGTACCTTCTGTTCTTGTACCGCTGCTGTACCGCTGCCCAACAATTGGGAGCGTACAATTTTGCCTGACCGTTGCCTAACCGCTGCGTGTGGCAGCAGTAGTGGCAGCGGTCCTACAGTCAGCAGCGCATTCAACTCTGCCGTTTGGACGACCAATAAGAGTTGACCGCTGCCTAACCGCTGCGCCTATGGCAGCGGTAATGGCAGCGGTCGTGCCCTAATATAAAAGGCACTGTTGCGATGTCACTTTCACCGTTTCTCCCTAAATTTTTTTTTCAAAATTTTTGGTCTTCCTTTGTCTCCTCTTCTCCAATCCGGTCACCACATCTTCCAGGTATGAGTTTCAATTTATTTCTACTTTAGTTTCTTGTCTTCTTTGCCTCTAATTGCATGTTCCCACTCCCTTCTCCCCTAATTTTGCTTCCAATTGATATCACTAGGGTTATATGACCGAAAATATGGGATTATTGGATGTTGGATGATTTTGGTCCTTTGCATGTGTTATTTGATGAATGTTGAGGGATAAGGCAATTAGTGGAAGTGTGTTTTGATGATTTTCATTGAATAGTGTAACAATTATGCATGAACTTGTGTTTTATATTGTCCAAATATTTGTTATTCTATATTTTTGCTGAGTTCTGTTGTGCTGAATGTATACTGTTAATATATGTGCAATGTAGGCACTCGGGTTTTACTAATTTTACTGCCGGAATGCTGCTGAAATTTTTGTTGATCAGTGCTTGTCCATTTTGTTTGACTATTTGCTTTATTGTTATATCTTTGCAGTTATGGCACGGACAGTGGTCAGAGGGGGTCATGTTCCTGCGGATCCAAACCGTAGGCGAGATAAAAGGCCAGTTGAGCAGCAGTTTAAGGGCCATCCTGACTACAAGGATAGGTTAAGGAAAGACAGGAACTTCATTCTGGAGAGGGGGATAGCTGTGGAGGAGTTAGAGGACACACCCATACCAGCTACTGTTGCAGCCAGAGGATGGGAAGGTTATGTGCGCAGGCCCTGCAATGCAAATATTAGCATTGTCAAGGAGTTTTATGCGAATATGGTAGACGCGCAATTTGGGTCGCAGAGTGTGGTTGTGGTTAGAGGAGTGCCGGTGGTGCTTTCTGTGGAGACTATTAGAGAGTATTATGGTTTACCACCGCATGAGGAGGTTCATGAGGCGTTCCCAGGCAGGTATGAGTTAGGCTGTGCGCTTCGCAGCAGAGGTGGAGCAGGCTGGAATGGTCAGGAGCTGAAGAGGGGAGATCTTCACTTGGATATCGCCTTCTGGAACTTGTTTATCGCGGCTTCTCTTAAGCCATCCAGTCACACTGGGGAGATTTTCAAGGAGGTATCTCAGGTGTTGTATGCTATCAGGACAGGTAGATACTTTGATGTGGCCACATTCATCAAGAAGGAGATCCGGGGTGTTGGGCGTTTGACAGGGGCAACTATGATATTTCCGTGTTTGATCACAGGCATGTGTGCTGCCGCTGGGATAGGAGTGTATACCGACGCCAGTGATGAGACGACAGAGCCGGAGCGGCCGCTATCACTTTCCACATGGAACACTCAGGCTAGCGTGCGTGGTCTACCCCTGATTGGAGATGTGTCTGGACGCAAGAGGCGTCGGGGTGGTCAGACCGTTGACGCAGATGTGCAGTTGGATGCTGAAGACCAGCCGACTGTGGAGCCGCACACTCAAGGAGAGTCCGGAGCTGGGTCGTCACAACAGAGGCCGGAGTGGGTAGAGTACATGCTATCCTCGATGAGGGACCATGTGGATGCTGGGATAGCTGGTTTGAGGACTGATATATACTCCCGTCTGGACACTCTGGAGATATCGGTCAATCAGATTCGTGCAGCCACCGTTCAGCCAGGCCAGCATCGGCAGCGAGATGACAGTACTGGGCCTGGCCCAAGCCAGCAGCAGTGAGGGGATGCTTGCAAAGGCACTGTAGACGGTCCTGAGTCTGCAGCAGGATATGTTTTCTTTTAGTTTTTTTTAGTTTTTATTTCTGTTTTATGTTTTCTTTTCTTATGCATTTTGACTTTCAGATTTACGTTTGTGGATTTTAGTTTTTGGCATTGTTTCTTTTGATTTACTTTCTGGCATGAGTACCTTTCTGTATCTTTATCCGCTTTGTCTTGTGCTTTGATGTTATACATTGAGGACAATGTAGGATTTAGGTTTGGGGGTATGTTATGTATTATTTTTAGGTTTTTGAGTCGAATTTTTGTTTTGTTTTGAGTCTGTCGTTCCTGCGTCTTTCGAGACGAGACACTTCAGTGTGTGCCTTAGAGATGATGTGCATTAATCAATAGGTTTACACTAACATCTTGCCATTTAGGGTAATACATTGCATTTTTCAAAATCTATGGCATGCTCTTGATATGATGGTTGATAGAATACTGAGTTGAATTGTCATGATTAATAGTGGAGACTACCCTTGTGAGTTCACTAAGCCAAAAAGCGTACATAAAATGATACACTATGAGGGTCCTGTTATTTCTACTCTTTAAAACACTCAGTAGGGTCTTAGCAATAGATTCGATCTCTATAGGTTGAACATTGGACATTATAGAACGATCATCATAAAAGATTTCACATGTTGCATGTTGTTCTTGAGTAAGTCGAACCAGTGGAAGTGATATAGACTATGTGTGTTTTAGCTACTTAAAAGGCCTTAAATATTTCCTACCTTATGTGTGTGTGCTCCATAACCCTATTTGAAGCCAAACACTGATAGCCTTTTTCTTCCTTCACCACAACAAACTGCAACCCAAATAAGCCAATAATTAGCCATACCTTATAGCTTGGGATCATATTCTGAGAAAGGTGAAGTGGAGGTACGAATTATTGCACGTAACTGTGTGCATGAATTCTTCCAAGAAAGCGAAGAGCTGCATTCAATCCAAAAAGTTATAAAGATGAAAGTATTCCAATTGATTCATTCAAAAATAAATAAATAAATAAATAAATAAATCATTGAAAAGGGGTTTGATGAAATTGTTGAAAAGGGGTGCGATAAGTCAAGTAAAGACTGCACACTCGAATCGACTCAAAAGGAGTTGGTAGAGGGAGAAAGGAAAAATTCTGGGGAATTAGTTAATAAGTGGTCAAGTTCCACTTGAAAAGGAGACCAAGAGATTTAGACGAAGCCGCAAAGGTAATAGAAGGCTCTCATGGTATGATCCTAGGTTCGTTGAATTCCAATTTTCCATTCTTTCTTAACCCTCACCCAATAGCCCCATTACAACCTGAATGAAGTCTATTTGATCTGCTGGTTATCCTTGCTATGATAGTAGATGTGTGATGTGTGTTTATCTTGTTCATATTGTTCGATTCTTTTCATGAGATCTTTTGCATACAAATCAAGTGTTCTTTCAATAATATATCCTTATGCGAATTATTTGAATTTCTTGTGCATAAATTCCATCGCATTTGCTTGATGAGTGATTTTCACCTAGGTTCTGAGAGAACTAGTGAGAGAAATCCTGTGAGGATTAGAGTTGAGGCGAATTATATCTATGGCCTTTCAATGATGTGTCCTGGATGCTAGAGTGTTTAGAGCATGAGCTTTTCAGTTAAAAATTGGGCAATGTTTTCAGACTTGTGACGTAATCTTAGTCTTTACTTATTGACTTCTGCATGCATTGTCTTAACATGGGCACATATTGCGGTACTTCAATGACCGGTTTTCGCAGGATATGTTTGTGGGTGTCATAGCTGTAAACCCTCAGGAGACAAAACTCCTCCTACTAGGGACACCTAGAGGTTTAAAGGCTTGTAGCATATGCTCAATGCTATCGTGTTCCCTACGAAAGTGGCTTAGTTTAATTTTGTTAGGTTTTTAGGTTTGTTTTTGTTTTTATTTTGCTCGAGGGCTAGCAAAAGATAGGTTTGGGGGTATTTGATCGGTCATTTCTTGTATATGTTTTTGATCCCTTTTCCTCCTATCAATTGTTTGTTTCTCGGGTCTTTTTGGGATTTAATGTGTGTTTATGAGCTGTTTCAGGAGTTTGGATCCAGATGAATAAATCGAAGAATATCAGGCATAAATTGCTATTTTGAAGACTTCAGGGGCTTTTATGCAATTATCCAACACTGCAGTTAAAAGAGCTCCCAATTGTTTAGCAGCGTTGCAGCAGCGCTCTGAGATCAGTGCACACCGCTGCCCAGACGCTGCCCTGCCGCTGCCGCTTCCGGCAACGCTTCTCCGTCTCTCGTCAAGACCGCTGCCGCGCCGCTGCCACTCCGGCAGCGGTCACGACAGCGGTTGTGCGATAAAGAGCTTTTCGAGGGTTGCTTTTCGTAGGAAATTGAGCAGTGCCTATAAATAGCCTATGATTTCTTTTAGGGCACTCTCTCGCTCATTCAGGAAAATTTCTCTCTGTGTGTTTAACTGGATCGACAACCCTTTCATTCAGACATCCTCTCTTCTCATCACACAATCCATCATTCACCTTACTCATAGAAGACGAAGACGAAGGAGTTAATCGGGGATTTGAAGAATTTGTTGAAGATCTTCAATGGGTTTTATCTTTTCTCCCTCTTATTTCTTTGTTTCTATGATGTGTAACTAATCCATACTAGGGAATCAATGTGAACCTCTATGAATACTCTTTGTTAGAATTGACTATATTTTCTTAATTTAAGTTTTGATTCATTCAATTCATTCTACGTCTCAATTCTTTGTTTGTGTTGATGCATGATCATACGTTGGCATGAATTTAGGGTTTTGATAATTTAACAATTAAGTTTGGAGTGTTGATCTACACGTAACCTTAATTAATATTCAATTGAATGGGTAAAACTGATCTTAGCATTGATCTATGCAAGTAGGTTTTGGTTCATTAGTTCTTGCACTTAATGGGTTTTCGGTTGTAGTTTGCGCCATTGATCTATGGGTAAATTATAATTGAGAACACTTGATTTATCCCAGGATCATACGGTAACAATCATAAATAAGATAAGAACGAACCCTTAACTTGAGTTACATCTTTTATCAAAGTCAGTTCGAAGCATTGAGTAGACATAGTTGGGGAGCATTGATGACCTAGTCCTCTCACCTCTTGATCACATTCACATATTCTTTTAATTGTTTTCTTAGTTTAATTTAGTTAATCGATTCTCAATCAATCTTTCAATCAATCAAACAATCTCTCTTGGATACTGTTAATTGCTTAGCTTAAATTAGAATTAGTTTTAGTCAATAAATCACTTTTCCTCGTGGGAACGATCCCTACTTGTCGCTGTACTTATCTCACGATTCGTGCACTTGCGAGTTAGGTTTTTATAACACGATTTTACACATCACCAGCCAGGGCGGCTGACTGGTCTGCCGTCGTCAAAGTTGCATCCACAATATTGAGCGCGGTGTCATCTTCCAACTCATTACTTGGCATGCCTTGACTGTACCTGGAATCGCTACCATCTCCATCGCCAGCCATTGTTGTCACAAATTTTCGGTCCCCCTCTTTCTAGCGCCAATTGTTGACGGTGATTTTTGATGGTCACCAAGTCAATGATTTGTTTTCGAATTACTGCAATTTATGATTGAATATTGTAAGGTTCACTATTTGTATTGGCTTGATTCCATTGCAAAACACTCTATGATTGTATTAGTTGTTGCTTAGGACATTATTTGAAGAAAGGAAGCTCAAAGAGTGAAGAGCAACATCTCGTGCAAAAGTCGTCTTCAAGAGGTGAAAATCGTCAAAGGTAAAACTTGACTTCCACCCTCTTGCAAGGCGTTAGCGCACACACACACAATTCATACATGTGTGTCCCTGCATCGTGGTTCAAACATTTGGTATAACACATTCACACACTTCATAGCATGCTCATGCATTGATCTTGTATTGACAAACTTTGTGAAATTGCATGCTTTATGACTATCTCTTTGATATGGCATGTTTATGTGAATATGTGTTTATTTGTTTACGTATTTTGTGTTTAGGACTTGAACATGTTTTCATTTAATGCCTTATTGAGTTCCGGTCGTTTCGGTTACTCATACATAAGGTTTCGAGTCCAAACAAGTTAACTATGCTACTTTTCGTTCTCATTTGTTGTGTTGTCTTCATCGTCAGATTCCGAGATGATATCTCAACCATTTTTCAAAGTTGAGTAGTTGTAGTCGTGCGTGAGGGAGTCACGGTTCGTAATCCGAAAACGGATTCGAAATCGGAGGTCGGATGCTCAAGATATGGGGCAACGAACCGAGGGAGCGCGCGAGAGGTGGGCAATCCACGTGTGGCCACTTGGCCAGCCCGTGTGGGAGGCCGTGGGCCCCACGGGCAAGGGAGCCTTCTGCTCCCGTGGGCCCCACGCGCCCCCCACGGGGTGCTGACGTGGCACCACGTGATTTGCTCGGAAATCTTCTCCTTTTCCCTCCTTTTAATCAAACCTCCTTCCCTCCAACACTTATGCAATTTTTTTGAAGAACACCTCAATCCCGCATCAGTTTTTTCAATATTTTTGTTTACTTGTTTTGATCATATCTCTCTCATACGAACTCGAAATCATTCGATTCAAAAACCAAAATTGTTGGTCTCGAAGAGAGCTACAAACCCCAAGCATTTCCAGAGGCAGTTGACTTCGGCATTTTTCTCAGTAGGTCAATTTCCAGTCCGTGGTCAGTATTGGTTTTTCAACTTCTTGTTTTTCAATTTCATTTTTGATCAACTATTGATTCTTTCCATTTGATTGATGAAATTTGTTAAGAAGTATGTTAGATCACATGCTAGGGTTATTTGATCATTTGTTAATTGAGTTTTAGCTTTGTAATGTGTTTTGAACATATTTGTGCTAAACTTGATATATCATGAAATTGATTCTAGAAAACATATATGTGATGTGCTTCATGTTATTTTCTATGTTTTATTTCATGATCTAAGAACTAGGTTTTTAGTGTGCTAAATTGAATATTGATACCTTTGTTCTTATTGTTTTTGCATGTTTTGATTTCTAGATATCTTTTGAGATTGAGTGTTGAAATCATATTCTAGAGTATCATTGAACATGTACATTTTGCTTGATTGATCATCTAGCTTAATTTGTTTGTGCTTGCATCATTTGCATCACTTTAGATCATAGCCTTGCATTAGGTTGAAGTCTCTAGCAAAGTGAGTGAAGCTTTGTGGATAGAGCAAGGAAGCCTTGATTAGAGTCGGGAGGACTCGGATAATCAAGCAAGGAAGTCTTGTCTAGGGTCGGGAGGATCCGGATAGGCAAGCAAGAAATCTTCCTAGAGACGTGAGCGTCTTGGATAGGAAGTTGCTTCCTAGAGGTGTAGGACACATCTCGGATAGGGAGTAGGCTAGGTGGTTCACTAGGCCCGAGGGTAGACTAGGAGTTGATAGCTTGAGCGGATATCATGAGTTGGTAGCTTGAGTGTGTAAGTCCTTTTCATCATAGTGAATTGCTTCGCCGGTGGTTGTGGTATCAACCCGTGGATGTTTCCTCATTGAGGTTTTACCACGTTAAAATCATTGTGTTCAATTTTGCTTTACTTTCCTTTATCTTCCATATATTACATTAATTGCACTTCTTGTAATTTGATTAACTCTAGTCTTAGTTAATCCAATTCATTTGCTAAATCTATTCAAGTGTGCATTTGTCTTGTAATTTTCCGCATTAATTTTTGATTGGAAGAATTTGGAGCCTATACCTATTCACCCCCCCTCTAGGTATATTTCACTACTACATTGAGGGAAATTTCATTTGGTATCAGAGCGGGTGTCTAGACGCACTTAGATTGATCCTTTCTTTGTAGTATTTTTGTGTTTGTTTTTTTTTTGTGATAAAATCATGATTAAGGAAGTATATTCCTATGTGACTTCTTTTGTTGAACATATTGACTTAGATGAGAAAAAGATCAATGATCTTACTTTTGAAAATGAACGTTTATCTAAAGTCAATATGTCCCTCAACAAGAAGCTAGAAGATCATGCTCTTGGCTCAAAAGAATTCGATGAACTTAAAGACAAGATTCTAAGTCTAGAATTGAATCTTAAAGATAGCAATGATAGACTTGGTATCTTGAAGCAAGAAATTGAGCAAAGAGATTGTTCTCTTGTTAATGCTAAGAAACTTGAAAATGTGCTTAAATCCAAACTTAATGAGCATTTAAATCAAGAGAAAAAGTATGAACAATGGCTTGATAAATCACATAAAGATGTTTTGTTTAGTGATAACAAAGCGGAAAAATATGCCATTGAACTTAGGATGCTTCGTGAGAAACTTGATGAGGCTAATAGGGTGATTAGCAAGATGTCATCTAGTTCTAATAAAGTTGAAACCCTCATTAAAAGTGGAAAGCATCCATGTGACAAAAGAGGTTTGGGTTATATCAATGAGAAGGAGACTCCTTCATCTAACAAATCTACTTTTGTCAAAGCAAGCATTGAATCAATTGTAGGTACACTCTCTCAAGGTAAAGCTATGAAAGCTACCGGAGGTGCCTCTTCATCAACAAGGATGTTCAATGGGAGAACTCAACAACTTAAGCATCAAGAAGCAACAACCTCAAATGCAAGAGGTGAAGCATCAAGGGTTGCTCTTCAAAGAGGTAAAATTGTGAGAAGACCAAATGCTATGGAAGCAAATGCAAATGGTAAACTTCTAAAATTTACTCCTATTTGTCATCATTGTAATATGATAGGACATATTCGACCTAGATGCTTTGAGTACATTCGGAAATGCAAACTTGATAATGCTTTTCATGATATGTCTTTGAATGGACCTAGGCAATCATCCATGTATGGATATAGTAATAGACCTAGGAAGACCTTGGAAAAACATGTTGTTGAAAGAGTTGTTGATGACTTGCTTGCTAAATCTTGTGTTGTGCCTCACTCTACTATGCATAAGAAAATTGATAATGCTTTGTTTGATATTTTTGAAGATGTGACCAATGAGGTCAAGGTGCATGTTGAAAAGTCTAGTATTGAGTCAAAGCATGTTAGAAGTAAGAGTGAGAAGCATGTTGTGAAAAATGTGTGGATTAGAAAAGACACATCTAAATGTAATGTTGCACAATATGCTTTACGTGCCAACTCCTCCTATTCTTGGTACCTAGATAGCGGTTGCTCTAGGAACATGACCGGGAACAAAGAGTTCTTTAAGAATCTTGTTTTAAAGGATGGAGGTTGGGTTACTTTTGGTGATGGTACCAAAAAGCAAGTTCTTGGCAAGGGAACAATTTGTATCCCCGGATTGCCTAAACTTCGCAATACTTTGTATGTTGATGGGTTACAAGCTAACTTGATAAGCATTACTCACTTGTGTGAAATTTTTCAAGAAGTTAGTTTTAACAAAGATGTATGCACTATAATTGATAAAAAGGGCGATGTCGTCCTAAGAGTCAAAAGGTCTATAGACAATTGCTATTGTCTTGAGATAGATCCTCTCACATGCAACATGGCACATGAGTGCAATAAGCTTGATTTGTGGCATCAACGTTTGGGTCACATGAATTTTAAAGATTTGAAAAAGCTTGAAAAACATGGCATTGTTAGAGGTCTTCCTAATCTTGGTAAAAAGCTTGAGGTGGTTTGTGAACCTTGCCAATTAGGTAAGCAAACCAAAGTGCCTCATAAGAAAAATTCTTACATAGCTACCAAGAGACCTTTAGAACTTGTGCATATGGACCTAATGGGGCCAATTCAAACCGAGAGCATTAATGGCAAAAAGTATATTTTTGTATGCGTTGATGACTACTCTAGGTTTACTTGGGTTTATTTTCTTAGAAACAAGACTGAGGCTTTTGATTACTTTAAAAAGTTTTGTAATCAAGTTCAAAATGAAAAAGGTCTTGATATCAAGAAAATATGTCGCATTAGGAGTGATCATGGGACGGAATTTGAAAATGCAAAATTTAGTGAGTTTTGTGATGGTTTAGGGATTTCTCATGAGTTCTCCGCACCTAGAACTCCTCAACAAAATGGTGTTGTTGAGAGGAAAAATCGTGTCTTGCAAGAGATGGCTAGGGTCATGCTCAATAGCAAGAAAGTCCCTAGAAACCTATGGGCCGAGGCGGTCAATACCGCTTGTTATGTGTCAAATCGTGTTTTCAAAAGGCCCGGCACAAAACAAACGTCCTATGAACTTTGGAAAGGCAAGAAGCCTAATGTGAGTTACTTCCACACTTTTGGGAGTAAATGTTATATTTTGAATGATAGAGATCACTTAGGAAAGTTTGATGCAAAAAGTGATGTTGGTCTCTTTCTTGGGTATGCTATTAATAGTCGTGCATATAGAGTCTTTAACTTGACTACTAAGACTATCATGGAGTCTATCAATGTGAAGATAGATGATCTTAGCATGCTTAATTTGTGTGATGATAATGGTGTCATTGAATCTAAAGAAAACATGTTAAATGACACTAATACACCTATTGATGTGGCTAGTAGTGTTTTCTAGTCAAGATGATGAAATTGATAGTCATGTTGAAGTTGTAAGTCAAGGGTTGGAAAATGCTTTAAATGATAATCAACAAATGACCAAGTTGTTGAACATTCTCACCCAAGACTTAGAAACTTACACTATCAAGGAGACATCATAGGTGATCTAAATGAAGGGGTTAGAACAAGAAATCAAATTGCTAACCAAATATCCTATGCTTGCTACACTTCTCAAATTGAACCCAAAAACATTAATGAAGCAATTGTTGATGAATATTGGGTTGGGGCTATGCAAGATGAACTTAATCAATTTGAGAGGAATGAAGTGTGGTCTTTAGTTCCTAGACCCAAAGATATAAATGTAATTGGCACTAAATGGGTGTTTAGGAACAAGACCGATGAAAGTGGCAAGATTGTGAGGAATAAAGCTAGACTAGTGGCTCAAGGTTACACTCAAGTGGAGGGTGTTGACTTTGATGAGACGTTTGCCCCGGTTGCTCGTCTCGAGTCCATTAGACTTTTGTTGTCCATTGCATGCATTAAAAAGTTCAAATTATTTCAAATGGATGTCAAAAGTGCTTTTCTCAATGGATACCTTCAAGAAGAAGTGTATGTTGAACAACCTAAGGGTTTTGTAGACCCACACTCTCCTAATCATGTGTTTAAATTGAAAAGGGCTCTCTATGGCCTTAAACAAGCTCCAAGAGCTTGGTATGATAGGTTGACTCAATATCTTGTTGACAACCAATATAGGAGAGGTGGCATTGATAGAACTTTGTTTATCAAACATCATGATCATGATATTTTGTTGCACAAATATATGTTGATGACATTGTTTTTGGGTCTACTAATAAAACCAAGGTTGATGAATTTGTTAGTGTTATGTCAAGTGAATTTGAAATGAGTATGGTGGGTGAGTTGAATTATTTTCTAGGTATGCAAGTGAAGCAAACTAGCATGGGCATAATGTTGAATCAATCTAAATATGCTAAAAATCTAGTTAAGAGATTTGGCCTAGAAAATGGAAAAGATTTTGAAACTCCCATGAGCACCACTTTAAAACTTGACAAAGATGAAAAAGGGAAAAGTGTTGACCAAAGCCTTTATAGAAGCATGATAGGTAGTCTACTTTACCTAACGGCTAGTAGACCCGATATTTGCTTTAGTGTTGGCTTGTGTGCTAGATTCCAAGCAAATCCCAAGGAATCTCACTTAAAAGCCGTCAAGAGGATCATTAGGTACATCAAAGGAACTCATAGTCTTGGTCTATTCTATTCATTTGATACCAATGATATCCTTGTAGGCTATTGTGATGCGGATTGGGCGGGAAACATAGATGACCGAAAAAGCACATCGGGCGGTTGCTTTTATGTTGGTAATAACTTGGTTTCTTGGTCAAGTAAGAAACAAAATTCGGTTTCCCTTTCCTCTTCCGAAGCCGAATACATTGCGGCCGGAAGTGCTTGCACACAATTACTTTGGATGAAACAAATCCTTAAGGATTATAAGATAGAACAAGGAAAAATGACACTTTATTGTGATAATTTAAGTGCCATTAACATCTCTAAAAATCCGGTTCAACACTCCCGCACTAAACACATAGACATTAGGCATCATTTTATTAGAGATCTAGTTGAACATTCTATTGTTACTCTAGAGCATTTGCCTACTAAAAATCAACTTGCGGACTTGTTCACTAAGCCCTTGGACAAAGAGAGGTTTAAAACTCTTAGAATGTCCATTGGCATGATTTGTGTTAATTGATGTCTTTGTGTGATTGTGAGTGGCTTGATGAGCAAAACTTTAATTGTATATCATTGTCTTTGAGAGCTACTCACTTGAGAAGTAATGATCTTTAACAAGTATCTTTTATTGTTTTTAGATCATGCACTTAAGCTTGAAAATCTTATTTTTGAAAAGTGCACTAATGCTTCTCTTATATGTTTTAGTTTTTGAGTTTATGTGGTTGAATATGTGTAGATAATGGATGCATCTAGAAGTTTATTGTTAAGTACATGATAGATGACCTATGGTATGTATCCATTTTGCTTCGGCACTACATAGTAATCAACGAGCACCCTCATGGAAAGGGCTACACACCTTGGTTGTGAAGCCACCCAATGTAGGAAAGGGCTACGCCATTGTGATGAGTGAAAGCCGCCATGAGGAGTATATGTTTTTGTAAGTAAAATCAAAGAAGTGTTGAAATGAATCATTTAAAAAAAAATTCTTTGATTCTAAGCCTAAAAGTAATGAAAAACTAAACGGCTTATTGGTGTATAGTTGAGAATTGTGAAATAGCTCGGGTTGACAAATAGAAACGGGAAAACGAGCCACATGCACACACACGCTCATATGTTGATATCTATTCATTTTAAAAGCAAAAACCGGATGAATATCGGTTTGACCTATTTTTGGAAAGGCTTTAGATGGATAGGTGTGGATAGAGTTTGCATGTTGATATCACAATTACTCCTACTATATATTTGAGAAGCATTCACACACACACACTTTGCTTATGTGCTTGATTCATTAGCATGTGAGAATATTTTTGAGAGATTAATGAAAATCTATGATTCTCTCTTGAACTTTGACAAGTTATGAAATATTTTCTCTTATTGCTTGATTGTGTGATTGTGTGATGTCCCTTGTGAACAAATCTACTTGTTGATAATATGTGGAGCATATGTTAAGGGGGAGCTTTAGTTTATTCAACTTTCGCTTTCTATACGATTTGTTTGCTTAATATCTCGTTCTTTATCTCTTGTGTCCCTTGTCTATTCCTTGACAAAAAGGGGGAGAAAATGTATACCTCACCATGTTTGATATTGGGGAGATTTTGTATACTTCGCACTTTATGTGGAAAATGTTCCAATTGTGTGATAATATTCCTCTTTGTGCTTAAATGTGACTTTGTCTTAAGGGGGAGAATTCTTGTCTTAAGGGGGAGAAAGAATTCTTTCTTGACAATGTTAAGGATAGTTGGTTCTTGGAAATTGGGAAACTAAGGGAATGCTTTAACTTGAACAAATTTTATTCACTTGAGATAATGCATTTGTGTATGAGATAAGGGATATCTTCTTTGTTTGATTGTTTGGTTAAATAACTCACCATTCTTCTTTAGAGAAGATCTCTTGTTTTGGTTGCTATTTTCTCTCATAGGTACTTTGAAGACCGAAAGAGGAATTCTTGAAGACTTGAAGATTTTTAGTCTAGGAATTTCTTTGTAATGTGAGATTGAGAGTATGCTATCATCTTGAGTTTATTTGAGTGAAACATTGTATGGTGAGGTTGAGTGTTTTTGCCAATGGAATAGCCAAAGGGGGAGATTGTAAGGTTCACTATTTGTATTGGCTTGATTCCATTGTAAAACACTCTATGATTGTATTAGTTGTTGCTTAGGACATTATTTGAAGAAAGGAAGCTCAAAGAGTGAAGAGCAACATCTCGTGCAAAAGTCGTCTTCAAGAGGTGAAAATCGTCAAAGGTAAAACTTGACTTCCACCCTCTTGCAAGGCGTTAGCGCACACACACACAATTCATACATGTGTGTCCCTGCATCGTGGTTCAAACATTTGGTATAACACATTCACACACTTCATAGCATGCTCATGCATTGATCTTGTATTGACAAACTTTGTGAAATTGCATGCTTTATGACTATCTCTTTGATATGGCATGTTTATGTGAATATGTGTTTATTTGTTTACGTATTTTGTGTTTAGGACTTGAACATGTTTTCATTTAATGCCTTATTGAGTTCCGGTCGTTTCGGTTACTCATACATAAGGTTTCGAGTCCAAACAAGTTAACTATGCTACTTTTCGTTCTCATTTGTTGTGTTGTCTTCATCGTCGGATTCCGAGATGATATCTCAACCATTTTTCAAAGTTGAGTAGTTGTAGTCGTGCGTGAGGGAGTCACGGTTCGTAATCCGAAAACGGATTCGAAATCGGAGGTCGGATGCTCAAGATATGGGGCAACGAACCGAGGGAGCGCGCGAGAGGTGGGCAATCCACGTGTGGCCACTTGGCCAGCCCGTGTGGGAGGCCGTGGGCCCCACGGGCAAGGGAGCCTTCTGCTCCCGTGGGCCCCACGCGCCCCCCACGGGGTGCTGACGTGGCACCACGTGATTTGCTCGGAAATCTTCTCCTTTTCCCTCCTTTTAATCAAACCTCCTTCCCTCCAACACTTATGCAATTTTTTTGAAGAACACCTCAATCCCGCATCAGTTTTTTCAATATTTTGTTTACTTGTTTTGATCATATCTCTCTCATACGAACTCGAAATCATTCGATTCAAAAACCAAAATTGTTGGTCTCGAAGAGAGCTACAAACCCCAAGCATTTCCAGAGGCAGTTGACTTCGGCATTTTTCTCAGTAGGTCAATTTCCAGTCCGTGGTCAGTATTGGTTTTTCAACTTCTTGTTTTTCAATTTCATTTTTGATCAACTATTGATTCTTTCCATTTGATTGATGAAATTTGTTAAGAAGTATGTTAGATCACATGCTAGGGTTATTTGATCATTTGTTAATTGAGTTTTAGCTTTGTAATGTGTTTTGAACATATTTGTGCTAAACTTGATATATCATGAAATTGATTCTAGAAAACATATATGTGATGTGCTTCATGTTATTTTCTATGTTTTATTTCATGATCTAAGAACTAGGTTTTTAGTGTGCTAAATTGAATATTGATACCTTTGTTCTTATTGTTTTTGCATGTTTTGATTTCTAGATATCTTTTGAGATTGAGTGTTGAAATCATATTCTAGAGTATCATTGAACATGTACATTTTGCTTGATTGATCATCTAGCTTAATTTGTTTGTGCTTGCATCATTTGCATCACTTTAGATCATAGCCTTGCATTAGGTTGAAGTCTCTAGCAAAGTGAGTGAAGCTTTGTGGATAGAGCAAGGAAGCCTTGATTAGAGTCGGGAGGACTCGGATAATCAAGCAAGGAAGTCTTGTCTAGGGTCGGGAGGATCCGGATAGGCAAGCAAGAAATCTTCCTAGAGACGTGAGCGTCTTGGATAGGAAGTTGCTTCCTAGAGGTGTAGGACACATCTCGGATAGGGAGTAGGCTAGGTGGTTCACTAGGCCCGAGGGTAGACTAGGAGTTGATAGCTTGAGCGGATATCATGAGTTGGTAGCTTGAGTGTGTAAGTCCTTTTCATCATAGTGAATTGCTTCGCCGGTGGTTGTGGTATCAACCCGTGGATGTTTCCTCATTGAGGTTTTACCACGTTAAAATCATTGTGTTCAATTTTGCTTTACTTTCCTTTATCTTCCATATATTACATTAATTGCACTTCTTGTAATTTGATTAACTCTAGTCTTAGTTAATCCAATTCATTTGCTAAATCTATTCAAGTGTGCATTTGTCTTGTAATTTTCCGCATTAATTTTTGATTGGAAGAATTTGGAGCCTATACCTATTCACCCCCCCCCCCCCCCCCCCTCTAGGTATATTTCACTACTACATTGAGGGAAATTTCAAATATGACTAAAGATTGAGAAGAAATAACAAACGATTACGTGGTAAAACTCCAGAGATTGGAGAAACATCCACGGGTTATTGCTTTAGCAACAAAGTCGAATTCACTATGAAGGATGATTACAAGAACATTACACTGTGATCCTCTCTCTCTCTCTATGCTATTTTTCGCGTACCCTCTATTTGTGAACAGAGGGGATATTTATACATGTTGTTTTTTAGGGTTTTAAGGTGGCCGCTAGGGTTTAGTGTTGTGGTCCCCAAGTCTCAAGCGGTTTCCTAGTCCTATTTAGATTATGTTTTTCCTTTTTCGGCTGAGTCCAATTCTGGATGGGATTCTTTCTCCTTTATTCGCGGGAGAACTGCTTGTTTCCTTTTTAAACTCTAATGGTCCACATCGTTGCTTATTGTGAACATGCTGGTCGCTGATTATGATTGGTATACGAGTGTTGGCAACTGTTTTATTGTTTCCCGAGTGTGTATGCCCGAGTGTGCCCGAGTGTGCCCGAGTGTGCCCAAGTGTGCCCGAATGAGATCTGCTGCCCAAGCGAATCACCTTTGTTTGTGGTCGGACTACTTACTCTCTTTTCCGAGTGGGTTATCGTGGGGGTTTCTGCTCCATAAGTTGACTTATCTTGACCCGTGCTGGCCTGGCCTTCCATGGTGATGACGTGTCCTTCATGACTATTTTTACCTATAACAATCACAGTCATTTAAAATGTAGCATTTGCTTCCAAATGTGTGGAAGTAGCTAACATTTGGCTTCCTACCCTTCCATAACTTATAGGAGGTGTTTCTAGATCCGGGCCTTAGGAACACACGATTCCCTATATAGCAAGCCGTATTGACGGCTTTGGCCCATAGGTTCCTAGGGACATTGTTGCTAAGCAACATCACTCGGGCCATCTCTTGGAGGACCCTATTCTTCCTCTCAACAACTCCATTTTGTTGTGGTGTCCTAGGAGCCGAAAACTCATGGGAGATGCCTAAGCTATCACAATAGCTTTCAAAAGAGGCATTCTCAAATTCCCTCCCATGGTCACTTCTAATCCGTTTAACGCTTCTAATGTTAGAATTCATTTCATTTTGTAATTTAGTACAAAGCATTTTAAACTTATCAAAAGTTTCGGATTTTTCTCTAAGAAAATATGTCCATGTAAATTTAGAGAAATCATCAACACAAATAAAAATGTATCTCTTTCCACCTAAACTCTCGGTTTGCATAGGAACCATGAGATCCATATGGAGAAGCTCTAGGGGCTCCTTGGTGGAGAGATACTTGCCCTTTTTGTGCATGCTTTTGGTTTGTTTTCCTTGTTGGCAAGGTCCACAAATACCATTGGCTTTCTTCCCAAGCTTAGGGAGGCCACGCACACAATTGAACTTTCCAAGGGTTCTTAAATCCCTAAAGTTCATGTGGCCAAGTCTTTCATGCCACAACTCTATTTGCTCATCCATGGACACATTGTTTGAGACTATTCTAGCTTCAAGACAATAGCAATTGTCGCTAGATCTCATACCTTTCAACAAGGTTTGTCCATCGGGCTTTAGGATAGAGCAATTATCTTTACAAAACAAGACGGAATATCCTTCATCACTTAGATGTGAAATGCTTATTAAATTGGCTTTCAAGCCATCAACAAATAAAGCATCGGATAAGGAGGGTAAACCGGGAACGGAAATGGATCCTTTCCCTACAACTTTCTTTTTGGATCCATCACCAAAAGTGACATATCCTCCTTCCTCCATAACAAGAGTCTCGAAGAAACTCTTGTTTCCCGTCATGTGCCTAGAGCACCCACTATCTAAATACCAAAAATTAGAAGAATTTGTCTTCAATGCTATTTGAGCAACATGGCAAATATTTTCATTCTTTCTAATCCACCTAGAAACAATCTTAGCTTTTTTAGTGGTCTTTGGTACATGGGTTCTAGATGTTCTAGGATCATGCATAATAATATTATCATTCCTAGGAACATGCATCATGGCTCTTTTCTTTTTCTTCTCTATCATGCTTCTAGTTTTGCACATTTTAATATATCGAAAGCAATGTGGTCTAATATGACCATCAAATCCACAAAAGTGACATATAGGAGTAAAATAAGGAATCATACCTTGTCCTTGTCTTTATGGATGAATGGGTTCAATCCGTCTTCGTTGTTGAACCAGTCTAGATTGCTTCCTAGCTTGAGGTTGCATGATAGGTCGCTTTCCTTTGTAAGCTAATTGTGGAGGAATGTTGGCTTGAGGGACCCTAGGGGGTTGAGCTTGAGGTTGCCTTCTTGGCCCCATCTTCACTTGTGCATTTGAGCATTGTCCTACTTCTAACTTCTTCCTAGGAATTTGCACATATGAAGTTTCTTCGTTCCTTAAACTCTTGACAAATACGGTCTTATTAGAGGTAGAGATCTTCTTGCCATCTTCGTACCCAAGACCCCTCTTGTCACATGGACTCTTTCCAACACCAAGCATATGGTCAAGCTTCTTGGTGCTAGAATCCATCCTAGTCATAGATTCTCTAACTTCTTCAAGCTCCCTCTTTAGACTATCTTCATTCCTCCTAGATAAGACTAACTCCTCTCTTAGCTTATCTTCCAACTTCTTGAATTTTTCCACTTGTTCACCTAAGTGGTCATTTTGAGATAAAAGTTCAAGATTTTCTTCTCTCAACATCTTGATCTTTCTTGTGCTCTTGATTGCTAAATCATTAAACTCGACATGGTATTTAGCAAGCACCTTTTTCTCTACAAAACCATTTATGGAGTTAGAAGAGGAATCACTTTCTTCTCCACTTGAGTCATTTTCCTCTTAACTCATTTCCTCTCTCTCACTAGCACTTTTGCTTTTATGGGAGGAGGCAAAAGTTAGGAGATTAGCCATGAGCTCTTCATCATCCGAAGACTCATCTCCCTCGTAGGAGTCATCACTACTTCCACTCCAAGTGGCGGCCATCACTTTTCCCTTTTTCTTCTCATTGTGATTTGTACATTCGGGGGCAAAGTGACCTATCCCACCACACTCGAAACATCGGACCCCTTTCCTTTCGGTCCTTTCTTGCCTAGGTTCAACTTTCTTGAAAGAGCCTTTTTCTTCAAATCTTGACCTTTTGATCCAAAGCCCTTTCTTCTAAACTTTATAACCTTGTTGAACCTTTTTACAAACAAGGCAAGGTCTTCATCCGAGTCAATCTTCTTTGCCTCCTTTTCATCCTTGGAGGTCTTCAAAGGAATTCCTTTTTGCTTTTTATGAGGTGTGGAGATAGGACCCTTCCTAGACTCATAAGCTAGAAGTCTCCCAATCACCTCACTCGGCTTCATATCCTTATAACCACTATTTTCTTCTAAAGCCGTCACCTTCGATTCAAACCTATCAGGTAGAGATCTCATAATTTTTTGCTTGATTCTCCTATCCGAATATGGATCACCAAGTTGATGACTTTGGTTGACTATGTCCATCAACTTAATCTCAAAGTCGTTGAAGCACTCATTCTCCTCCATCTTAAGCATCTCGAATTGAGTTTGGAGGACTTGAAGCTTAGAGTCCTTCACCACTTCAGTTCCCTCATGTGCAATCTCTAGGATGTCCCATGTCTCCTTAGCTATCCTAGTATTTTGAATCAATTTGTATTGATTTTCGTCCATAGCACACAAGATGGCATGTATCGCCTTCCTATTCCACTTTGAAGCCTCAAACTCTTACGCGTTCCATTACGCCTTAGGCTTCAAAACTTCTTCTCCTCCACCACCGGGACTCATCATGGGTAGATCATATCCGTCTTCCACCGCCATCCATGCACGGTCATGAATTTGGCATATGTAGGATTCCATCTTCCCTTTCCATTGAGAATAGTTCAATCTGGTAAAAAGTGAAGGCCTTGTGCTCGAAGCACCTTCGTTGCCACCACCATTTCCACCGTTTCCACTCATAGTGTTTATGAATAAATAAAATGAATGCAAATGTATGAATGATCAAAAATCACACAAAATGCAAAACACACCAAAATAAGCAAGGATCACCTATGTATGTCTAGGAACCCGCTCTGATACCAATTGAAACAAATTATAGCACGGTGTGTATAAAACTATCTAGAGGGGGGTGAATAGATTTTAAGCTTATTACCCAATTTTTCGTATTAAGACAAAATTATGAATTTGCCCCTAACTAGATAAAGTAACAAATCAAGTATAAAATACGGAAATTAAATAAGACTTGATTTTTACGTGGAAACCCTCACGGGAAAAACCACGGGCTAATAAGTAAGCCACACTCGAACCTCGAATCCACTAAATGTGTAAAACGATTACAACCTAATCCCGGAAGTAATCACACACCTACCTAATCCCGGTATGAGTGAACCTAGTCCAATTTGCTTGTGATCTAAGCAACCTAATCCCGGAAGCTACACACAAGACTTACTTTCTCTATGAAGAGAATAACAACCCTAAGTGAATATATGAATATCCAAATGCAACATAGAGTAAGGGAAACCCTATATGCTTATCTAAGATGATTAATATGCAATTAGAACAATCCTAGATATCAAAACTAAATGACATGTCAAATAGTTTAGCTAATCAAGATTAAGCACAAAACCTAATTAGCTATCACAATACAACTTCTCAAACATACATCATACTAATCTCAAACTTGTATCAAAGTATATAAAATAACATACAAGTAATTAATTGAGATTGCTTGTTAAGAGAAACACAAAATATGTAAGATATTAGTGAAAATCTTACCAAGCAAAGTATGATGAAGAATCCATGCAAGAAGACATCTAAATGATCTTAGATGATGCTAGATGATGATTGATGATCATGAAAAAGTGTTTGGGTAATTAAAAATGAGTTCTTGGAATTTTTCTTCTCTTTGAAAAATATCCTAAGTATGAAATCTGAATATGAACTCTTGTGATTGACCTAAAGTCAAAGTGGCATATATATAGGGTGCCAAGATGAAGTGTGGTCGTTTTGATAAGTGACACCAATATTTTGCCTTGGGCGCTGTACGTAGGGCGCTTCTGTACAGCGCCCCTGCTCTGTTCTCACGAGAAAACAAAGGGGCGCTCTACGTAGAGCGCCATGTACAGCGCTTTGTACAGCGTCTGTACAGCGCTTGTACAGCGACCGAATTAAATCGATTAGGTCTGTACAGCGCTCGAAGGGGGCTGTTCGTACAGCGCTTTTGTATAGCGCTTTTGGGAGCACCCAATGCAAAAATGCAATCCTAAATCTAAGCATGACAAGGCAATTGTATATGCAAGATGAAATCAAACTAACATGCAAAAAGAGATGTTAATGAACATTAAAGCACCCAAATAAGACACACAACATATAAGGATTAAACATATGCATGAGTTGTGAGTGTGTGCAACTATCTCTTCAAGACAAGTAAGCACATAGAAAATTACCTTCGGTGCTTATCAAGAATGAGGTCTTCAAAGGGCCTTAGCAATAACACCTACACTTAGGCTACCCTTACAAAGAATCCCCAACATGTGGTTTGTCCACGAAATGAGCCAATCAACAAATGGGAACCTTACAAACAACACCGAGGTCCAACAATTTGTTGATGTTATGTCTCATGAATTTGAGATGAGTCTTGTTGGTGAGCTTAGTTACTTCCTAGGTTTGCAAATTAGGCAACTAGATGATGGGATTTTCATAACCGAAGCCAAATATGCCAAAAACCTAGTGAAGAAGTTTGGTCTTGAAAAAGCCAAACATTGTGACACTCCTATGAGCACCACTTTGAAGCTAAGCAAGGATGCTAGCGGTAAAAGTGTGGACCAAACCTTTTATCGTGGCATGATAGGGAGCTTGGTCTATTTGACCGCAAGTAGGCCCGATATATCATTTAGTGTAGGAGTTTGTGCTAGTTACCAATCCGATCCCAAGGAGTCCCATCTCTCTTCGGTTAAGAGAGTCATTCGCTTTGTGAATGGGACTTCTAATTATGGAATTTGGTACTCTTTTGACACTAATGCTAGTCTTGTAGGCTTTAGTGATGCGGATTGGGCAGGAAATTGTGATGATAGGAAGAGCACATCGGGCGGTTGCTTCTTTCTAGGCAACAACTTGGTGTCTTGGTTTTGCAAGAAGCAAAACTCGATTTCCTTGTCCACGGCCGAGGCCGAGTATATAGCCGCGGGGAGTGGATGCACACAACTCCTATGGATGAAGCAAATGCTAGTAGACTACGGATTCAACCAAGGTACTCTCACTCTCTTTTGTGATAACATGAGTGCCATTAATATTTCCAAGAATCCGGTGCAACATTCTAGAACTAAGCATATTGACATCCGCCATCACTTCATTAGAGAGCTTGTTGAAAATAAATGCATAGTACTTGAACATGTAGGTACTAATGATCAACTTGCGGACCTATTTACTAAACCCTTAGATGTTACTCGATTTAAAACACTTAGTAGATCTATTGGGATATGTCTTGTGGAGTGATGTGATCTATGATTGACCCAAAGAGAGCTATTTTGCATTCTTGTCACTTGCAAAAATTTGAAATAACTTATGCCTCTTCTTTTGATTGCTTGAGTAAGCTTGGTTGTACATATGTATATATGTTTTCAATTCAATAAGTGTGAACCTTGCTTGTTTACAATCCATGTCATATTTATGTTTAAACATGCATTTTTGGACTAGGAGATGTTCATAGGTAGTATGATTTGAATGACCTATAGTTATCTCCATGACATGATGATTCTTTTTTAACATGCTAATGTCAAATGAAAAAGCATGAAATTCATATAACATGCTCACATGAAAAGCATGAATTGATTATTGCATATTCTTAAAATGCAAAACTTGTGTGAAAGCTTATGAGACTCAAAATGAATAAAGGATCTTGTATCTGTTCAAAGGAATTTATATTCCAAATGTCTCTCTTTCTTTATTAGTTGAACATGGCTACTATCATACGGATATCTTATCCGGAAAAATCAAATAGGGTGCAAAGTCACTCATGCCATGTTTCGCTTATAAAGTTGGATATAGTTGCTCTTAAATTGAAATCAATAATATCTATATCCTTGCTTTTCTCATGACATTGGTGAAATTGGTTTGAATTCTTATTAGAAACCTTTGTCATTCGCTTTGCCAAATACCATTGTATTTTGGACTTGAATGCTATATGTCTTGTATGCAAAGCATGTTGGATTCACACATTTTCACAAATAAATCTCCTTGGTTCTCTTCAATTAATTGAGACGCATAAAGTGACTTATATTGATTATGCAAGTATCTCGCATGCTACTATCTCTCGTTGCTATGAGTGACCCGGTTGGGGACTACTCTTTTGCCTATATCATGACAAAAAGTGGGAGTAGGATATGGTAAGGGGAGTTAAGGGGTGCTGCAAATTATTGTTGCAATTGTGCATGATTGGGGAGAATATGTATTGAGGGGGAGTAACCCGTTGAGGGGAGCATTGCATACACATACATTGCATAATGTTGTGCCTAAATTTTTAATGCAAATGCTTGTTATTATTCTCACTTGATTAATCTCACACTTTTCTTGTATTGGAAATGTTAGAAACTTTAATTTCAGGGATTGATTGTTCTACAAGAGATTGAAGACTTGAAGTTTATTTTCTTATCTCTTTGTATTGTAGAAAATCTTTGTTGTCCCGTAGTTTCTATTTTTATTTTTTTTTGTGAGGATTCAATGTGAGTGGTGGTTTTGTCACGAAATAGCCAAAGGGGGAGATTGTAAGGTTCCCATTTGTTGATTGGCTCATTTCGTGGACAAACCACATGTTGGGGTTCTTTGTAAGGGTAGCCTAGGTAATGGTAGGTTTGTTCGAAGCCCTTTGAAGACCTCGTCTTGATAAGCACCGAAGGTAAATTTCTATGTGCTTACTTGTCTTGAAGAGATAGTTGCACACACTCACAAGTCATGCATATGTTTAATCCTTGTATGTTGTGTGTCTTATTTGTGTGCTTTAATGCTCATTAACATCTCTTCTTGCATGTTAGGTTGATTGCATCTTGCATTGCTCATTGCCTTGTCATGCATAACTTTGGATTTCTAGCATTGCAAAGGGCGCTGTTCAAAGCGCTCTACAAAGCGCTGTTCTGAACAGCACCCCTCATACCTGATGCAAAATTGGAAAATTAAATGCATCAGGTCTGATGCATTTTGGATGGGCGCTGTACGAACAGCGCTTAGCGCTGTTCGTACAGCGCCCCTCTGTTTTCCCGTGAGAACAGAGCAGGGGCACTGTACAGAAGCGCTCTACGTACAGCGCCCAAGGCAAATTTCAGGCCAACTTATCAAAACGACCACACTTTGATTTGGCCCCCTATATATATGCCACTTTGACTTTAGGTCTATTACAAGAGTTCATATTCAGATTTCATACTTAGGATATTTTTCAAAAGACAAGAAAAATTCCAAGAACTCATTTTTAATTACTCAAACACTTTTTCATGATCATCAATCATCATCTAGCATCATCTTTGATCATCTAGATGTCATCTTGCATGGATTCTTCATCATACTTTGCTTGGTAAGCTTTTCACTAATATCTTACATATTTTGTGTTTCTCTTAACAAGCAATCTCAATTAATTACTTATATGTTATTTTATATACTTTGGATACAAGATTGAGATTAGTGTGATGTATGTTTGAGAAGTTGTATTGTGATAGCTAATTAGGTTTTGTGCTTAATCTTGATTAGCTAAACTATTTGACATGTCATTTAGTTTTTGATATCTAGGATTGTTCTAATTGCATATTAATCATCTTAGATAAGCATATAAGGTTTCCTTTGCTCTATGTTGCATTTGGATATTCATATATTCACTTAGGGTTGTTATTCTCTTCATTGAGAAAGTAAGTCTTGTGTATAGCTTCCGGGATTAGGTTGCTTAGATCGCAAGCAAATTGGACTAGGTTCACTCATACTGGGATTAGGTAGGTGTGTGATTACTTCCGGGATTAGGTTGTAATCGTTTTACATATTTAGTGGATTCAAGGTTCGAGTGTGGCTTACTTACTAGCCCGTGGTTTTTCCCGTGAGGGTTTCCACGTAAAAATCAAGTCTTATTTAATTTCTGCATTTTATATCTTGATTTATTGCTTTATCTATTTAGGGGTAATTTCGTAATTTTGACTTAATACGAAAAATTGGGTAATAAGCTTAAAATCTATTCACCACCACCCCCCCCCCCCCCCCCCTCTAGATAGTTTCATACACACCGTGCTATAATTTGTTTCAATTGCTATAAGCCAAACACAAACCAACCCTTTAATTGACAATCATGTAGGGTGTGTGTGTGTGTGTGGAAAGTGGTTGAAAGGTGTAAGCTCTTATATGAAATATCGTGTACTTAGGCAATGTGTAAATGTGCAAGCATGGGCTTTAAAATGTAAACGTGCCAAAAATTGCACTTAGAGCCAAATTGTGAAATTATCGAATGTAATTTTGCAAAAAGAAAATAAATAAAAAAGAAAAAAAAAAGAAAAGAGCCTTAAAAATTCAATGTAAAGTACTCACAATGTAGAGTACAATTGTGTAGCACAAGTGTGTATGTAAGTAAAAGCCTAAACGCTAGTGTGTGAGTTATTGTAAATAAAGCTAAGATTATGGGGTGTGAGTTTGTGTGAATATCGCATCATTGGTGATCTTTGAACACTAAATTCTTCCTATTTTCTTTGTTTCACCACATCTAACCCCATGGCCCCATTTCAACCAAAGGGAAAAGACCTTTTTGATCAATGATAAGTCTTGATTGGGAATGTCTCTTCAAGCATGATCTTCTATGTCTGTGGCACTTGATTCCTTCCTAGGCTAGTTCACAAATGAAAATACCTACAAAGTTATACTAAACAACCTAGAGGGGGGATGAATAGGTTGACACTCCAATTTTAAAAATCTTTCGTGACTTATGTCAAAACCTTGGTGAGTATACAAATTAACCTTTAACATAATTGTTCTGAGAAAACAATTAGCCCATGTATGCTCAATTCACCACCCTTAGTCTACAAAACATATACCAAGAAACAATGTATCTCATATACAAGTATATTCAATGAAGAGCAAATTCCACAAGTTGTACTTTGAATATTACAATGAAAGATCACTAAGTAAAACTTTACAACTTGATATAGAAAATCGTTAGATACAATGATCAAACACTTACAAGATACAAGAAACAAATGTGGATTCAACAAATAATGTGTGCATCTCTTTGTCTACAAATATCTTATTAACAAGGATGTGAGGACATGAAGATCTTAAACAAGATATATTGATCATACATACAAATATAGAGAGATGGAGATAGAGACATTTGACACATTGATTTTTACGTGGTAAAACCTCCGAAGAGGAAACATCCACAGGTTGAATCCACAACCACCGGCAAACCGTAATCCACTATGGCGAATAAAAGATACACACTCAAAGATATGACCAATCCATGATACACTCTCCAAGCTATCAACTTATATTCTACCGTCAGGCCTAGTGAATCACTTTGCCTACTTTCTATCCAAGACACTTCACTCATGTCTCTAGAAAGCAACTTCCTATCCAAGATGCTCAACTCACATCTCTAGGAAGATTTCCTTGCTTAGCTATCTGGATCACAAAGATCCTAGTTAAGCTTCCCTAGCTCAACCATCTGAAGTATCACACTCCTAGCTAAAACTTCTTGCTTAGTTATCCAGATCCCCTTGTTCCTAACTAAGGCCCAGTTTGGCATTGCTTCCCAGCTACTTTTGGGGTCAAAACTGATTCCGGACCAAAGATAGGGTGTTTGGTAAAATCATGGGGAAGTGCTTTTGGTCACTTTTAGCTTCTCCCAACTGAGTTTTTGAGAAGCTACAAATACATGCTTTTGGATTTCCGCTTCTGCTTCTCAAAAACGCGCTACAATGATTTTTAATGAAATTTTACCAACTTTCCTATTTTATCCTTACCTTTCATGAAATTTACCAACAATAGCCTCGATCATTCGACCTTCATTTGTCACGATCATTCTATTCTCATTTCTCGCTTTCTTTTCTCCAGTAGCCTCTGAATTCGATTCGAGCTATCCAAGGTATTCTCTAATTTCCATTCTAATTTCCTTATCTCAAATTTCATACCAATATCTCTTCATGATTGGTAAAATTTTGCAATCAGTGGTCAAATTTTGCAAAACCATTATTAAATGGAAACTGACAAATTGTAAAGCTTTACATTATGTGCATGTGCATGTGCTTTTTTTTTTCAAATCAATTACTTGCAGGGAATTCCTTTTAATAAGTTTCGAAAGCTTTGTGTAATGTGTTCATGATTTAGGGTTTGATTTTTAATTGCAGTTTTGGGGATTTCGAAAGCTTTATCTAATTTGACCATCCTTATGCTTTTGCTTCTACAACTGCTTCTCGGTGAGTAAATTTTCTATAATTTATTTTGTAATTTCCTTTTTTGGAAGGAGTTATGATGTAGCTCTTCGGGTTTTCTTCTGGTTTTGGCTCTCTCTTTTTTGTTGATGTTTGTGCTCTTTTCCCTTTTGTGTTTTGTTGCTCTGTTGATGTTGTTGCGGTGCTCTGTGTTTTTGTGGGATTCAATTTATTTAAGTGCATTTTGCAAGTAAGATGGCAACCAATGTGGTGGTGCAGGCTCCTCTGGACGCTCCCCATGCTCTTCAATCGCTGGACCTTCAAGGATGTTCAGGTATTCTCTCTACTTTTCGGTTTTTTTTTTCTTAATTGGATACGGATCTGTTTATTGTTATTATTGTCTTTTGATTTTTTATATTCGTTTACGTCTTCTCTATTGAGTTTTTCTTGTTTTTATTTGCTAAATATAATGTTTCGTTTTTTAAGTTGTTTTGATGATTTTGTTGGGATTTCTGTTAATATAACTGATGCATACTGTAATTACTCTGTGGGGTTTACACATAATTATAAATTTGGAGTTGCAACTTTGTCATCAGATGTCCTGCCGTAAATTTGTGCAAGTCATTCAGTAGTATGTTTTGTTTGTAGATCTTCTTCAATGATAGATTATGGCTTAGACTGTTCTTGATTTCAAAATTTTGCTAATCCCTACTGAAGGATTTGGTGTTGGTATTGAAAGGTCAAATTATATGAACTCTTCTTATCAGCTAACCAGTGGTCAAAATTTTTATCTATGACCAATTCAAGTTATTGTCGATGCTGTGATCAACAGGTATTTTGTGTTGTCAAAAACATATCGAAGTAGTTTCACGTGTATAACTGGTTCAGTGAAAGCATCCCCTTTGACTTATATATCTCATGGCTAATGAGAAGTTGCTTGCCCTTTTTCCTACAGCCTTTTAATAACCTATCTTGTGTATTTCATGCTATAGTGTCCCCGTGAAGATGCTACCAGAATTGGTTCTACTGGTGTCGTGAGGCGTCAAGCTGTGGATATTTCTCCCCTGCGACGTGTGAATCAGGCCATCTATCTCCTTACTACTAGTGCCCGTGAGTCTGCTTTTAGAAATATTAAGACAATTGCAGAATGTTTGGCTGATGAACCTATCAATGCTGCAAAGGGTTCATCTAACAGGTAATCAAAGCACAGAATTTCTTTTGCTGTTAATTCTTTATGAATGATTTCATGATCCTTTCATGTGCAAACTAATTTTTATTTTCTTGAATTTTCAGCTATGCCATCAAGAAAAAGGATGAGATTGAGAGAGTTGCCAAGGCCAACCGTTAAAAATTTAATAGAGAAGCAGATGAAGAGATTTTTCTTTTGATCAGTACTTTATAAGTTTACTGTTTCAACATTCTCAGAATCCTTTGTTGGTGTTTATTTTTGACTATGTGCTTAATTTTTGTTTGGAGTTTTGAATAGATAATGTTAAGGATGCATTTAGTGACTTCAAATTGCTTTTGTTGTCCGGTTCGTTATTATATGGATGTGGAATTTAGCAACTTATGCAAAGTTTAGATGTTCATTGTTATGATATAAAATGTTTTGTTTTACTTGTTCTTTATTCATTTGAATGTTTGATAACCACGGTTGTGTTTATTTAATATAGTTTGTCTTTGGTGCAGGAACTTGTTTATTTTTTTAAAGGAATGATTGGTTAGTAGGTAACTTCATTAGTACTTAAAAATTAAATGCTTGGTCATATAAATATCGAGAAATAATAATGATAATTTTATTATATCATTATTATATCTTGCAGAAAATGAGAAATAATAATAATAATTATTATTATTATTATTTTAGTTCCAAATATTGACTTTCATTTTCAATTATTAAAATCTCTATAAAAAAATTATGTTGAAGTTCATCAAAGAATTATAGTGGACAAAGACAAGTTTCATTATAATTGTCCTTTTAGTAATTTTACACAGTCACATCACTTTTTTACTTCTAGTTTACCAAACACATTGAAATTGCTTTTGGTTCTCACAGCACTTTTGAAAATTAGTTTACCAAACACTCAGCTGATTCTTCCCACAGCAGATCCAAAAGCAATTCAAACACCACCCCCACCCACAGCAGATCCAAAAGCAATTCCCTCCACAGCACAACAATGTCAAACTGGGCCTAAGCCTTCTTGCTTGGTTATCCAGACCACTTGTCCTAACCAAGACTTTCTTGCTTGACTATCCAGAGCCTCACACTCCTCGTCAAGACTTAATGCTCAAGTTGAAGCTTCACTCACTCCAATATGAGACTTCCACCTTTTGCAAGGCAAATGATCTAAGTGATGCAAATGATGCAAACACATGCAACACAGAATATATGATCAATACATCCCGTGGAAACTAGACTTAGTCATGTGAGCACAAAAGTCAAAAATTGTCTAGTAACAAAACATGAATTGAAACCTAGAGCATGTGAAACACCTAACACATGTGATTCCTAGTTTCATTCACAAAGCTAACACTTGAATAAATCATATACATGAAGCACATATTCAAGATATTAGAAACATACACAAAAATGCTAGAATCACAAAATATGATCGATGAATATTCTAACATGTATTTAGAGCAAAGATATAATGAATAATCAATTAAATCCTAGTTAGCTCTAAACACAAAATCAAATGTGCTAATCCTAGGTTTGTTCAAATAAAGGATCTAAGCATACGCTAAGGTTATTAATCATAAAACGAGTCAATCAAATTACAAATAACCCTAGATATCAAACTAATCACAATACAACACTCAAACATGTGAAAAACTAGAATCATAGAAAACTAGTTCACATTTGTCTTTAATTAGACTTGATTAAGTTTGATTATGAAGCTATCTTTCTCAATAGCATTCACCATACATACACATACATATAGAAGAAGAAAACCCTAATTAATTGAAGATCAAAAAGATGAAATCATAAAGTTTAGTTCAATACCTAAGAATCCCGTGCAGTTTCGGGTTTGAGCGAAGAACCACCACAAAACATGATCAAACAGCTGCAAACATTTTTGGAGAAGGTAGGGGACTTGATTACAAAGATTCTCCAACTTGAATAACTCAATTCGGAGTCCGAATGAGAAAGTTATGGTGTTTAGAAGTTGGGAAAGTTGGAGAGAAAAAATTTGCACTTCTCTTTTTCAAATTTTCTTCATTAAATGAAATGGAAAGGAAATGAGATATTTAAAAGGGATGAGAGAGAGGGATTTCAGGACCAATCAGGGGCTGCCACCACACCACCCCGTGAGGGGCGCGTGAGCCTCACAGCAGCACCCAAAAATGGCCATTTTATGCCTCCCTCACGTTCTTCAGCCGTATTCAGGCATCCGAACTCCAAATTTGAATTCGTTTTCGGATTACAAACCATGACTCCCTCACACATAAGGAAGACTGTGAAACTTTGATAAAAGGTTGAGAATTTGACTCGATACACGAAGACGAAGACAACTCAACGAATAAGAACGAAAAGTAGCATAGCTTCCTAGTTGGACTCGAAACCTAATGAATGAGCAACCGAAATGACCGGGACTCAATAAGGAAACATAGAGATCATGTTCAAATCCAAAAACAATAAACATAAACAAATAAACACAATGCCACACAAGTATGCCATTTCCTAGAGATAGTTCTAGAACATGCAATTAACAATGTTTATCAAATTAAATCTAATGCATAAGCATACATTACCAAGTGTGTGAAAGTTTTATATAAATGGTGTACAACTATGCAAGGACACATATGAATGCCATGTGTGTGTGTGTGCCTTAAGGCCTTGCAAGAGGATAGAGGTCTAAGTATACCTTTGATGCTTTCTCCTCTTGAAGGCTTCACTTTGCTTAATGTGTTGCCCAATTTCCTTGAAGCTTGTTAAACCGTGAATCCTAGACAACTAATCAATACCAAGGAAATGTCGTTTTGATATAGAATAATGCCAGCATGACTCAAAATCCTAACAACAAACATATTAGCGATTTTTCAATGTTATATTGTATGCAATGCATTAGATTTCTATACATAAACTCTATATTTGCATACCTTGCATAAGTGTGAACTTAGGACTCCGAGCGGAAAGAAAAGAGAGTTTCCACGTGAGGCTTAGAGGTGTGAGAGTAAGTAATTCCTAATATGAGAGCGCTTTTAGGTTTGGGATTCGTGATTGTGCGAGTTCACTTGGGATGCCTTCGAGTTTCTTTAGAACGTTTTGCATGAGTCTACTCCATACACTACAAGAAAATACCAGCATTGTTGACAGTTAAAAACTATCAAGAAAAGTTTTGTTGACAGTTTTTAAAACTGTCAACAATGTCAATGTCAAGAAAGATGTTGACAGTTTTTATTTTATGACAGCTTTTTTAGTAAAACTGTCAAGATATGTTTTTAATTTTTTAGTTAAAAACTGTTATTATTTAATATTTAATTAAATAACATTTTTTATATTTATACACCACCACCCTAGCCGCCCACCGGCGACCCCCTATCAGCCGCCGAACCCTATGGTCAATACTTTATGGTCACTGTAAGGATTCTCAATTATTGATTGGCTTATTCCGTGGACAATCGTGGACAAACCACATGTGGGGCTTATTGTAAGGGTAACTTAGGAATTGGTGAAAGTTCAATGGCCCTCTCATGACCTCAAGACAAGAAGCACAAAAGGTAAATTCTAGTGCTTACATGCTTTGAAAAGATCATAGTTGCACACACTCACAACTCATGCATATTTCTTATACTTATATGTTGTGTGTTTTCATAAGTGTGTATTCATAATTATTGAATATCTCTTCATGCATGTTTATTTAATTGCATCTAGTTTATTGAAATGCCATGACATGTTTAGGTATTAGGATGCAAAGTCATGAATTTTATTCATGCATGTTTGATTTGAGTGCATCTTGTTCAATGATAATGCTATGACATGTTAGACATTAGGATGCATTCAATATCCACATGTGCACTTCATGTATGTTAGCTTTAAGTGTGGTATAATTCGTTTCCCGAAGAATATTCGAAAACGTCCGCGCTTGCACGATGGTGTGCATGTATTAGCGCGATGATTGACCACTTGAGAAGGTCTCATTCTTTTCTTGAATAAGTGTTAAATTTGGTTGGGTTGATTGGAGTAAGGTGTCTAGTTTCAAAAGATTGGATTTCAATGTTTCAAGTGTTTTCAAAACTGACCTTTGCATGGTCTTGTGACCATAACTTTTTATAAAAAGCTTCAAAATGAGTTTTGAAAATTTTTGTACAAACTAAACACCCATATCTTTCCAACGGTATATTATTCGTAATATTTCATGACCGTTTGTATTGGTTTTAAAATCTCCAAAGTTACAACTAAAACAGGGCAACTCTGTTGTTGTCTGTTTCTGACCTTTGGTCACTCAATTAACCATAAATTTTTCTACAGATATCTAAATGTCATTCTGTGAAAATGGGTAGAAAATAGACATTCATACCTTTCCAACGATATATCATATAAAAGGTTTCGATGTTGTTTGGTCATGTTTCCAAGTACTCGAATCTTGAGTCGCTGCACTGACGCGAGTACCGCGAAAATGCCCATATTTTTTCCATTTCTTCCAAAACGACATAGTTTGACTTGGGCATTATAAATACATATATTTCTTATCATTTTGAGGGTAGAGCCACAAAATCAAACCCTAGAGAGAGAGGCTCCTTATTCTTGAGAGAGAAAGAGAGACTTCAGAGAAAAAGCTTAAAGATTACATCTTTATCTCTCTAAACCCATTCCCACATGCACAAATCATCGTCTAGGCATCATCTAGGTTCATCTAGCATGTGCTAATGCATGGGTCTTCTTCAACACACATGGTATGATTTGTTGAACACTTTTATCTTACATAATTAGTGTTTGTACTTATCAATTTTATCTCATTTATTACTTGTATGTGTTTAGATTAATTTCTACATACATGATTGAGATTATGTGTTGATTGGGTTATTTATGTTAGCTAGGTTTTCATGCCTATTTTATATCTAGCTAATTAATCTCATTATATGATTGAGATTATTTTTGATAGCTTAAATGACTAGGTCATTATTGCCTAAAAGTTATGCCATAAACATTCTTATGTGATTTATTGATAACTAGGTTGATAGATTGTATTTTAATCAACTAGTTAATCTTTTGAATGTTTGTGAGTTATTTGTGATAGCTATTGTATTTAGGATTGGTTATCCTTAACATAGCTAAAGTTGTATGCCATGTCATATAGCTATATTTGATATCTATGATTGATTTTATTGTCATCATATAATCCTAGATAAGCATTTAGTGTACCCTAGCACTTCTTGCATATTTGGATATCATTGCATATTCACTTAGGGTGTGATCTCTTCGGAGACGTAAGTCTTGTGTGATAGACCGGGATTAGGTCATCCCGATCGGGCACCGGGATTAGGTGATCACATGAGCAAATTGGACTAGATCCACTTTTACAGGCCTGCGGGTAGTGGTAGCGGGATATTGGCCGAGATTAGGCTGTTAAACCAAGATTAGGTTGTATACGCTATCACGATTAGTGGATTTGAGGTTCGAGTGTAGCGCACTTACCAGCCCGTGGTTTTTCCCTGTTGAGGGTTTCCACGTAAAACTTCAAGTGTCGTTTATATTTCCACACCATATTACACTTGTTGTTTATATTGTCTAGTTGGGGAATTTTCATAAAATTGACTAATCGCGAAAATTGGGTAAATTGTTTAAAATCTATTCACCCCCCAGATTAATATTAAACACACCAAGTATTTGTTTCAGTCACGTTTGGTTACATGGTAGAATGGTAATCAGAATAGTAATGGGAATGAGAATGAGAATGAGAATGGAAAGGAAAGGAAAACTAAGTTTTTTGTTTGGTTGGAACTTTAGAATTAGTCTCTGAATCAGTATTATTTTGTTTGGTTAACAACAGAATGGAATGGAGTTAACTGTATTTTGACCAAAATACCCTAATTATAAAACATTTATAATAACATGATATATTATGGATAATAATAATAAAATATAAAAGTATATTATATATATATATATATATATATATATATAATTATATATTATTTAATATAATAATATATTTTATATTATACAATATATAATAATATATATTATTTAATATATTAATAGCCACTGGTATCAGAGCCTCGAGTCCCTGGAGTCCAGGCAAAGAGTTAGACTATTATGAATTTCATAGATAAGGTGTAGAAGAAAATTCTCATCAAATATGGCATGTACTACTCCCACTCCTGCTTCCTCTACTACTCTAGTTCCCAATAGGCTATCTTCCTCTGTTTCTCTCCCTACTTCTATAAGACGAACTCAGTCTAATCGAATCCAAGATTTGGTTGAGTACACACACATTCCTGAGTCTGCCCAAATAAATGAAACGTCTCTTCCTCTTCTGAATCCATACAATATTTTTAGAAGAACCAATTCCTTTGGCAGAAGATTTACCCATCTTATCAGAACTCGTCCTCCTCCTATTAAAGAGTATATCCAGTCTACAGCTCTTGACAACTGTTTGATCCCAGCTTCGCAAAGTGAACAATATGTTGATCTTAACATCGACCAAAAGATGATAGATCAATGGCTTCGAGAAGGTTACTCTCATTTACATATCAGGGCTGTCCGAATCATCCTTTCCCTACATGGAAGAAAAGGTTTACCTGTCACCTGCCAGAGTTGCTCTGCTCAACACCATCTATACTCAATATGAACATGCAGTTATTGGCACTTGTGTGTCCACTCTCCATGCTGGTAGTATTTCATTGACTTACTACCCCAATTTCAACATCCCTTTACGGGACCAGAATCTTCACAACTGCCTCAAAGTCCAAATCTAGATTCTTGGTGCTCCTATGCGACCCAATTCCTACATGGCCACACTTCACCACCAATTGGCTTATCGCCTTCAAGATCATGCTCTCGATCTCCCTCTTCCTGGTCACAATGGTAACACCATCTTCATTAAAGCAAAAAGAGAAGATAAAGTTCCTACTATCCTTCAGATCCCGAAGCAATTGCCCAGAGAAAAGCTCACGGAAATCATGCCTCTCGAATGGATCACCAACTATAAGAGAACATTTGACAATGTTGCCCCTGTTGTTGCTATAGACACAAGATATGTCAAACAATCTGATGGTTCCATCAAAACTATTTATCAACCCATATTATTTGATGAGATTTAATATATTAATATATTAATATATATAATAATATAATATATAATACATATAATATATATATATATATATATATATATTATATATATTATATATAATAATAATATGTATATTATATAATATAATATATATAATAATATAAATATATATTATTTAATATATTAATATATAATATATATATATTATTATATATATTATATTATATAATATATATATATATTATTATTATATATAATATATATAATAGCAGATTTTCTATTATCAGTTCGAACTAACAATAAATATATCAGGACGAAGAATGTGGACCATTAGATTTACATACTTTGACTCAAAGTGTATGCACTTGTCAAAACTTCTTCATAATCTGTGGTCCACATTCTTCGTCCTGATATATTTATTGTCAGTTCGAACTGATAGTAGAAAGACTGTATATAATAGTATAATTATATATATAATATATATATATATATATAATATAATAATATAATATATAATAATAATATATATAATATATATAATATAATATATAGTACATATAAATATATATTTATATATCATTAATTAATATATAGTAATATTATTTTTGGAAATGAGGGTATTTTTGGAATGGAGTTGGAGCATATGAGGGTATTTATGGAATATAAATTTTAGTTTGGAATGGAAGGGCATTCCATTGGTTTTTTGGATGGATGCCACTCCACCAAAATGGTGGAATTACCATTCTATTGCATTTTAACAAACCAAACGAATGGAATGGCTTTCTTTCCATTCCTCCAACCAAACATGGCCTATAGGAGACTCGTGACATCAATTGTAATAAGCATGATTTGGAATACAACTCTCACTACATGGGAGATATTTCTCAACATGCATCTTGCATTTAATGAACAAATGTAAGACTCAGATTACTAATTTATATAGCAATTGAATTATTAACATGTCTCTTATATGAAACAAGAGGGTGCAAAATAAATAAACATTTTTTAAAATTATTTTTTTGAATTTTTTAAAAGTAAATGATTTAAAAGTAAATTTATCAAATTTAAAATTTTACTTATCCAATATCGGTTTGCCCAAAACCGATATCTTACTGTAAAATAATCCATATCAGGATTTTGTTTGGTGTTGAAAATAGGAAGTAAAAGTTTAAAAAAATTTATTAAAGATAAATAAAAAATGTGAAAAAACTATCACAAAGACAGTTTTTTCTATAGTGTTATTATCACACTTCTTTATATCCCACATTTAATCGGCAATGTGACATATTTTGTTGTTTGTTTGTTTGATTGTGTCTAGGAAATTTTTAGATAGAGTCTTTGTGTCGTGTCTTATGTTTTTTGTTTGTTTTGTTTTGGTTTTGCTCGAGGACACACAAAAGATAGGTTTAGAGGGATTTGATCGTGTCAAAAATTTTATATATTTCGGCCCTCATTTCCTACTTTTTGTGCTTATGTTCTCGGGTAAATCTAGGTATTTAACATGTTAAAATAAGTGTTTCAAGTATTTCTAGAGCTTAGGGCATTGGAGTAATTTTAGTGAAATCAGGGTGTAAAAGGTGTAAAAGTGGAGGAAAGATTGAAGATTATGTGATTTCGTAAGAGATCAGGGAGCGTTTCGTAATTTACCAGTAGCCCATTCCACCTCACTTAATGAAACGGTGTTTCATTGTTAGATAAGTTGGCTGCTAAACGCATCCTAGCCCATTTCTAAATGCAACCATATAAAGACAAAAGGCCCAATAGGTGCAACAATCTAGTGTGGCAAGCTCACCACACCTTAAGCCTAACTACACCCTATTGGATTTCTAAATGCACCTCATTTGAAATATTCTTCTTCACCTCTTGCCCAAACCAGTTTCGTCTTCAACCTCTCGCCACCCAATATCGACCAACTGTCTTCTTCATCTCGCCTAGGCACGACGGCGCCGTCGACCTCTAGATTGGCATCATTCATCTCACCGCCGCTGCACCTTCATCAGACCATGATCTCTTTGTTTCGCGTGCGTCGATCTATACAGCAGGCACAGATCACGTAGCCATTTTCCCACCTTGAAGCGGCCATGAAGTTCCAAGAACAGTGCAGGTCCAACACCCGCACTCGACCCGCACTTTCCCCAAGAACTGAGAACCAAAATTCCTAAAACCATAAAGTTGTGGTTGTGATAAACCGCACTACCCCGCACTTCACAAGCGAACTGCAACATGAACCAAACCTGATTTGTTTGGTACATTACGGACAGCACCCTCATTAGGGGTCTAATGGTATTTTCCATACTCATCTGTGTTTTGGTAATTAACCACTCGTGCTCTAATTTCTAAATACATATAAATGTCCCATTTTCTAATGTCATTTTTAGATCTCCTTACCTCTTCTTCCATCTCTCTCTCTTTAGACACTAAACCTAACCTAGACCCAAAACTCACTCTCCCACACCATTTCTGATTTTCTACTCAACAAAGCACTAGAGGATTGGATAAAGCTTCAAGACAGGATTCTTTACATGGTTTTCTCTCAACCTCTTCTCTTAGTTTTTATATTGTAATAGACATGAGTAGCTAAATCCCCCACTAAGGTTTGTGATTAGTTTGATGGATATTGGGCATTTGTAATTAAAGTCTATTATCTATATTCGATTTATCTCTATGTTCTACTCTCTTGTATTAATTACTTTCTAATATTGATTTGTCTTAGATACACCATCTTAGCAAGTTGATTTGGAATCTAGTTGAGTAGACAACTAGGTATACACCCTATTTGGTTGTCTTATGCTCTATTGAATGGAAGGATTTCACAATAATACACCCTTAAAGTGAAATTCGCTTAATAACCATAATCTTAATCTAGTCTCAAATGGGTGGCCTTTACTATACTCCATAGGTTGGCCACTTGTGAGGAAATTAGAAGTCATCCCTATACACCCTAGGATGCTACATTAGCGATTTTGCAAGAATACACCCTTCAAGTAAAATCCGGTTAATAACCTCTAGCTTAATCTAATCTCAAATGGTGGCCTTCACTATACACCCTAGGTTGGCCACTTGTGAGGGAATTGAAGTCATCACTATACACCCTAGGATCTACATTAGTAAGAGGTTAAGCCCTTAATAGATAGATGAGCATTCATGGCTAGAATCCTAATTGAGCAACTAGCATTATACACCCTAAGTTGGTTTGCTTAGGATGGATTAATATATAGTATGAGGCTTTTCACACTATACACCCTAGGTTGCCTCTTACTAGAGATAAACCAACACTATACCCTAGGTTTGGTTACATTAGATCAAATGTGCTTAATTGAGAGTTTGTTGCATTGCCCAATGTCACTTACAGTCCATTAACTCCTTAGTCTACATTATCATACATTCATCACATTACTAATTGTAGTTGCATTCTAGTTTACATTAATTGTAGCTTGCATCTTAGTGTTAATTTTTTTCCAACAAACCATTGATACTCTTCACTTTTATGCGTACTAATTTTATTAATCCTAATCTAGTCATCGCTACCCTCCGATCTATAGGACAACACTTGTGCTTACCGCTTTACCCTCGTTTTTTAACTTGTTAGCAAAGCATAGTTTTATAAATAGTTTTTGACGTACGATCTTTTTAAATAACGGAAAACATACTCGTCAGTTGGGCATTGGTTGTGCATGATTAGTGCCTAGGTTTTGTATTATGTGTTTTGTTAGGTGCGCGTGTTAGGCCAAGCTCTCTTGTCCAACATTGAGGACAATGTTGAGTTTTGGTTTGGGGGTGTAAAAACCTTCATTTGAGTCGTCTTTTGTGTCTTTGAGTCTTTTTTGTGTGTTTTTTGGTCAATTTTTTTCAAAATTGCTGTATATGGCCAGTTTGAGTTTAAAATAGCTTGGTGAGATGCCTTGAATGAGTGTTTGTGGCGAATGTGTTATAAAGAATGACGAAGTCTTCACACATGATAGGTTGAGATTCATCAACAAAACTCAAGGTTGGGTCATAAAAATCTCTTCAGATAGATGGCCATGAAGAAAGACGTTATTAAACATCCAATTCATAAATTGGCCATCGTTGAGAGAGAGCAATACTAAGAACCACTCCTATTGTTGTGGGTTTGATTACAGGGCTAAAAGTCTCAGTGTAGTTCACCCTAGGACGTTGATGAAAACCTTTCGCTACGAGACGAGTCTTGTAACGATCACTACGACCATCAGGGTGGCGTTTGATATGGAGACCCATTTGCAATCTACTACGTACTTTGTGAAATGGTTGGTGAGCCAAGTGCCGTTTCGAAGAAGGGTAGTAATCTCATCACATATGGCATCTCTCCATTTGAGATTAGTGAGGGCTTGTTTGGCGGTAGTGGGTTCAAGGGTTGGTGGAGAGGATATTTGGTTTCTGGGTATGAAAGTTTTGGACAGGTTTGAAGATATCATCTTTTGAACGTGTGGTCATTGATCTTCACTTTTTAATTTCCAAAAATACACAAAATTAAAATTTATTAAACTGTTGGGATCATGCATTGAATGCCAATATAAAAAATTGTATTTTTCATGGAGCAATTATCAATTATTTATTTTTTATTGCCATTAAAGGGATAGAAATACATGGCATTCTAAAAATTAAAAAACTGCAAGCAGTACACTAGATAATGAAGCAAAAGTCTCAAGTAGTGTTTTTGAGAAATTCCATAATATAATTATTGAAAACGCAGCATACTAGTTGGAAACTTTGGAATCCAGCCTGCTTAGCCAGGGCCTTGAATTCATCTTCAGTCCTCTCTTTTCCACCTTGATTTAGCGACATCATTATGCAATCAACATGGAAGACTAACTTCGATCTGACGCTCGTGTCCGGGGCTACTGGAAGAACGCATTCGCAAACAATCACTTTTCCGTTGTCTGGAAGCGCTTCGTAGCAGTTCTTCAACAGTTTTAAACAGAGCTCATCGCTCCAATCATGCAGTATCCACTGTAATACCATATATACAGGAGAGAAGAATCTAATTTGATGATTTATTTAATTTAGTAAGACTTGAAGTGTAATAAAAAATAAGGTGAGCTTTTATTCTAGTAAACTTTATTTTATGTTACTTTTGAAGATATAAATGAATCTTATCACTATGTTAACAATTAGAAAAATATATTCACACAAAAGTAGAAAGTTGCTGGCAATCTTTCTTTTAGTCACAATGAAAATATAGGAAATATCATTACTATCCTCCAATATTATGTAAATATCTGATATTTCGATCAATATTATTATTATTTAAGAACACATATCAAAAGATTAATGAATTAACAACTGACCTTCATAAAAATGGCATCTCCTTTTGGAACACTTAGAAACATGTCTCCCCCAACATGCTCCACACCTGCATATATGCACCCAAAAGCTCATGATCTAGACAATATTTCTCTGTTCAGCAAATCAATTATCAACCAATTGTTGCTTCAAAAATATAATAAAATCCTTCTCTAAAATCATCGATATATATATATATATATACCTGGATAACGTGGTGCATCCTTAATTACATGAGGCAAATCGAAGTTAATGCCTTTGATTATTGAAGGGTATTTGGAGATAATCATGTTCATTATCGATCCAATTCCACCACCAATGTCTACGACTGACTTCAGACCCTCGAAGCCTTTGTATGTATCAAGAATTTTCTTCATGGTTATCTTAGAGTTTGTGGACATTGCATTGTTGAAAATTTTATTAAATCTTGGATCCGTCCCAGGATACTCGAATGCACTCATCCCATGCGCCTTGTTAAATGGAATCCCACCTTCAAGCAATGCATCTTTCAAGTAATACCTACAACGAAGAACCAATTATATATATCAAGTAATCTTTAGAGTCCGAAATCCTTGAGAGGAAATTCTAGATAGTCTTTGTTAACGAGTGATCATATACGATCATGTACAAAACCTATCAAGAGAACTCGGACAATGATAATTTAGACTTTTTAAAATAAGTTATTTCAAGTTTCCTGGTTTGTAATGCTACAAAACAATTAATTATCTAATACGATAAGCAGTTCTGTAGGGCAACAAGACTAGGATTAAGCACGAAAAGATACATAATAGTTACCAACTCTCCATTGCAACCTTGTCTTGATTAAAGAGAGAAAAAGCCGAAATAGAGGCACCATCTTCATTCTTTGTGAGGAATTTAGAGAGAGGTCCAAGACCATAGAGCCTCTCAACTCTTGTTCCATCATGATCATCACCATCACTGACGGTTTTCAAAGAGCAAGTAAGGATTGAGTAGCTAGCGAGGAGGCGCAAGATGCGGTCAACCATGAGTGGTGCATTTGGGTTGTTGGTGGGCAGATGAGAAGCTATCTCAGTTGGAGACATGAAAGCACCATTGGCAATGATTTCTAAGAGGTCAAGCTCTATTGCTGATTTCAGAACCATTGGCAACACTGATCCACTCGTTTGTTGAATGGCAAATAGGTATGCTTCCTCATCCGAGACTAACTGGGTTGAATCCATTTTTGCTCTTGTAAAGGAAGCACTTCCTATTTCATGAATTGACTGAAATATATAGAGAGAGAGGGAGAGGGAGAGATTAAAATGTTTGTTCTAACCACCGGACAGATACGCAGTTAATTGCACAAGAGAAGTACGACAAAACATGACAATATTTTTGTAATACAATTTTTTTTACTTCATTTTCAGCCACATGTTTCAACTAACAATTCTAGTCAATTATCCTACGTTCCTACCTACGACAAAATATGACATGTAAATATGGTATTGGTAGGTATCAATGTATCATGGCAATTAATTGGGACTTTGGGACAACCGGTTGAAACCGGTTTCTACCGAAAGCATCAATAACAAAATTTTGTATTTTAATTTTTTTTTAAAAGGAAAATTAGTTTTATTTTATATATTATTAATATATTAAATTACATTTTATTATTATATATTTATTGAATAATAAAACTATATTAAATATAGAAAGCTTTCAATAATAAAATTATATTAAAATGTAGAATTGTAAATTTTTGTAGAAAATAAATAATATTATTACATTTGTAATTTGCAAATTTGAAAATATAATTAAAATGATATTAATATGCAATAAAATTACATTTATCATTAATAATATAATGAAAATTGTGAAAATAAGTAATTATTTGTAATATATTAATAAATTGCAAAACTTTTGGAAATGTATATATTAATTTAAGTACAAAAATATGAATACACTTTATAGTATATATTTAATTGTTTATATTTGATTGAGAAGTAAAAATAATAATGAAAAGTATAAAAAAAAAATGTTTTAAACTACGGTTGGATAAGTTAAATATAATGAAATATATATTATTTTGTATTTATTAGATTATTGAAAAATAATTATTTGAAATTGTGGAGAACAAGTTTGATGTTGAAGTTAATGTTAAAGTTGTTTCTGGGAACAAGTAATCATTGGCAACAGCTTCAACGTTGGTGAGAACAACTTTAATATTCCAATTAATGTTAGAGTTGTTCTAGGAAAAAGTCAATGTAAAATAAAGTAAACCATTTTGACGTTATGGAACAAGTTTACCATTGGAGTCAACGTTAAACATGTTCCCATGAACAAGTAATTGTGGAGAACAACTTCAACGTTGATGGAAACGACTTTAACGTTCCAACCAACGTTGGAATTGTTCCAAAAACAAGTAAACGTAAAATAAAGGAAACAACTTTGACATCATGGAAACAACTTTAACAATGAAGTCAATGTTAAACTTGTTCTCGGAAACAAATAATCGTTGGGAACAACTTTAACGTATTAACCAACGTTGGAGTTGTTTTCAGGAACCACTCAATGTCAACAAAAGAAACAACCATTATATTTCGGGAACAACTATTAGATTTGTATGTATGCCAAATACAATAAGACCTCTCTATAGTGATACTCTATATAGGAATAACCTATATGTCATAAAAAATTTCTAGTCTCAACTTGGGCTAGTTATAAATAAGAATAAACGCCACATTGTAATAAGTTGTGTTTTTCTAGGTCCCGTCTTACAGAACTTGCCTCCACATAGTAATAATTATTTTTATATTGTAAAAAATATACATTATGTTACATTAAGGTTTAAGATGAAATAAAATTTATTTAAAGTTTTTTGGGACAATGAATTATTCTTTAAGATGACTTTGCATATTCCCAACACTACATGGATACATGTTCTGGTTTTTTGAAACTATTTCTTTCTTTTATCAATGTCTATACTTTGGATTTGACATGCTCTATTAATTAATTATTATTGTAGTGCATACTTTACCTCTACACCCTTGCACTAAAGATATATAACTAAGTCAAAACAATCATTTTTGTAACAGCATCTCTATATGTTATAACATCCTCATGGTAATAAAATTAGTTTGGTCTCACCACTATGACTATAAAGGATTTTAACCTCCTCTTAGAATCCATTTGTCATGCCACGCTAATTTGTAATAAAATGGATTGATATTTAATATGGGTGGTGAGGTAAAATGGATTGATATCTAATTAAGAAGACTCTATCAATAAACAAAATAATATATATATATATATATATATATAAACAGTCTTTCTATTATCAGTTCGAACTGATAAAAGTTATATCAGTTCCTTATATGTGAGCCACTGGATTTAAATACTTTGACTGACAAGTGCATACAACCAAATCAAAGTATTTAAATCCAGTGGCCCACATACAAGGAACTGATAAACTTTTGTCAATTTGAACTGATATAGAATTTCTCTCTCTCTCTCTCTCTATATATATATATATTAAAAGATAGCTATAGATATCATTGAGTTTTTTTTTTTTTTTTATTTTAACATAGATATATATATAAAAATTCCATATTGAAAATATATTGGCTCCTTATATAATCCTGTTCAACATCATCCTTTTCATAAGACTCATACATTCGAGACATTTCTAAAAGTAAATTAGATCATCATTACAGAGGATTTGATTCCAAAAAAATATGATTTTTTTATATAAATTGGGTATGTTAATAATTTAAGAGGGTTTATAAATAAAATATATTAAAATAAACATATTCACTTCAATACAGGTACTACTGGCATCAGTGTTCAAAAAATCGGCCAATCAGCCGATTAATTGCCGGCTAGACGCTAGGCGGCCTCCTGGCGAGCAAAAAGCCGAAAATCGGCCATATTAGGGGGATTTGGGTGTTTTACACCCAAAACGGCAACGTGTTGACTTCAAGCCTTCAACACTCTACGACCAAACGAACCAGACCTCTCACCGACTCGTCCAAAGCTGCCTTCCGCCGTCACCAAGTCGCCAACGTCCGCCGTCATTACTCGTCCGGTCTTTATCCATCTAGTATTTGTATTTGTTAGATTATAGGATTTTAGGGATTGTAGGCGGCAGCTTTGGACAAGAAGAGGATGTGGGGACAAATTGAGAATAGAAGATTTTATATCAGAACCTTAACTCACAACACACACCGCTTTGTATAGGTTTTTAATATTCCTTGTGGATCCAGGTTTGGGGCCTGTTGTTTGGACATGTTTGTCTAACGTCATTATGTGGATCCAGTTGTTTGGCCTGTTGTTGGGGTTTGTTTGTGTTTAAGTGTTTAACTCATTAATTGTTAATATAATATTGTTTAGGTTTTGGAAATTTATTTGGTATTGGATTCTTAATTTTTTATACAGGAAAAAAAAATTGTCAACCGATTAATCACCAACTAATCGCCTAGTCGCTAGGCGCCGAGTCTCCGCTCGACTAGCGCCTAACGCTTACTAGAACCTTGATTGGCATTAGGATTGATGCTTATAGTAATATTTATTTTTTAATTAGGCATGTATGTACTAATTAGTTTTATGGATGGAAATATCCGCACCCATTTATATTTGAATGGTTTTAAAATATCTATATAAATTTAACTTATAAATCTATTCCAATAATATTCAATAGTTATGGATACCCTAAATTGTTATACTCAATTGCTCATTATCTTCAAGAGTTTCGAGTTTCAGTTTTGTCCCAAATTGTAAATTAAATTTGGTATTAATAATTTCCACTTACAAATCGATATAAATTTTACACTAATAATTCAAAAATCATTATAATTTAAAGAATATGTTACTTACACCCAAATTTGGTGCCTAAATAGTACTCAAATGATGTGACAACACTTTGAGCCATTCATTTGTAAATAATTAATAATAAACTTTTTTTTTTTTTTTTTGAAATTTACAATAATTCAGGTTTTTTATGATGGAGAAGAGACTCAAACCCACAATCGCATAGCATGATATAAGGGACTTAACCAGAGTCAACCTCATCTTGTCAATAATAAACTTCAAAACTCTTAAAGATTAAATTTTAATAAATTAATAAACAACAATATAGTAAGGGTAAATACATCTCCAGTTGCTTAAAAAAATAACGATACATCCTCACATATATATAAAAAATGAATAATTTTAGTATGTAAATTTCAATAATTAATTTATATATATATATATATATATATATATATATACAAAAATTCTATTATCAGTTCGAACTGACAAAAGTTATATCAGTTCCTTGTATGTGGGCCACTGATTAAATACTTTGACTTGACTGTATGCACTTGCCGGTCAAGTATTTAAATCCAATGGCTCACATACAAGGAACTGATATAACTTTTGTCAGTTCGAACTGATAATAGAATGACTGTATATATATATATATATATATATATATAAAGAGTGGTTTAAAAAATATTTTAAAAAAACTTACTAATCATCTTAAGAGTTTCTATTTTTTCACAAATTGTGACAGTAACAAATAAAAATTAAAATGGTAAGATCATCCCTATAAAAAATAAAAAATAAATAAACACACCTAAATTTTCTTAACTCCTATATATCCATATTTCTCACAAAATAATGCAAAATATCATCACCATTTCAAAAAATCAACTTAACATTATAACCAATGGAATTTACAAAAGAGTTGTATCTTTTTTTTAAGGAGTTACATCCTTCGGCTACCAAACCTTCATTCAAGTATACACAACATCATTATAAGTCCATTTGTCTACACACAAACGAGCTAAGAGTCATACCAAAAGAAAGTTTCAATAAACACCAAGTTTGGGAACACAAAGAGTCTACTTTTCATTTGAATTGCAATAAGTTTGTTGGTATATTCAGGTCAAATGAAATGCCATCACAATAAACAATTTAAATTTTGTAAATCTGTAATTAAATTGCATGAAGTTGAACAAACTGTAAAGAACAATTCTAAAACATTCATCAGCCTCCAAATAGAAACATGGTAGTCTGCTCCATTGTCGCCAAACAATTTAAGATTAAACATGGTGGTCTGCTCCATTATCGTCAGAATTTTCCAAAATTTTCCTAATTGCAGCTAAAAGCATTGCATTGTTCTAACTTCAAAATTTGTCAACGAATATCTAGCCTCAAATGTCATTCAATCAAATTTGGAAGGCTCTTGACCCACCAATATGTATCTAACCTTTTTCTACCACTACAAAAAAAGGGACTTTTGCCGCGGCAAAATTCGCGGCAAAATCTGCAGCAAAAAGCTTTTTGCCACGAATTTACAATGGATTTGGGTGTTACAAATACGGCCGTTGTAAATTTTTTTACCATAGATGTTGCTATGGCAGAAGGCTTTTTTGCCATAGCAAATTACCCGCGGCAAAAGCCTGTTGCATACCTATTTATATTTACTGCGGCAAGTTACCCGTGGCAAAAAAAAAAAGCCCTTTTTTGAACTGTTGCATTTTTTAATATAGTACTATTGGACCCAAAAAACCAACCCAAATGCCATGTGATAACATCACACACAACATGGGCCCATGTCAAGATCCCATATGATGTTGCCACATGGGTTTAGGTTGGAAATTTGGGTTGATTTTTTAGGTCCAACAACTTTACTCTTTTAATATTTAGCTGTTGCCAATTTTTTTATGCTATTTTTAAATATAAAATTTCCCCAAACAAATTATTTAGTTAACAAATTAAAAAAATGAAACCATGTCATAAAATAGGGAGAAATCTTGATATATATAATATTTGATCAAGTGGATTTCATTAAATTAATAAATAAAAATAAAACTAAAGTTTAAAAAAAAAAGTAAAGTAAAAAAATATAAATAAAATTATAAAACAAAAAGTCCAAGTGAACACAATTACAATGTCCTGACAATAATGTTCAAAACACTCGGTTCTTCAACCATCTACGATCACCCTTCTTCAACCCTCCATATCTGCAAAACAATATATATATCACAAACCTCAACCAAGCCTAAATAAACTAAAACTAAATAAGGATAAATTCAATGTTTTATATACAAAATCTGAAATTAAAAAAGTAAAAGGAAATATTGATCGAAATGCAAGAACCAAATAAATTTAAGTTAAAGAAGAATTCAGCTTCATATCATAAACATAAAAAAAAATTGGTGCAACTTAGCAAGTAATGGAAGAGTGGTTTTAAGAAGAAAAAAAATTACAAAGACAAGGATACTGATTTGCCAGTTACAAGGAATTTGAACACATTTATCCTTACTCCCAAGGACATGTTCTGTTTTGATCTCTCCAATATGTAGATGTTGCCTCTGTCATCCCTTCCTATTATCATTGTACTTTGGATCGAAATAACTAAATGTTCCTCACTTTTGAAATCACACAGGACTGACCGATGTTTATGATTTTCGGTTTCTTTTCTAAATAAGATCAATGCTAAACAAGTACTATTGCTGACATTCCCACTATACAGCATGCTTATTAGGATTACAAGAGATATTATCATCAAGAAAGTTACTCAAATCAATGTAAAGTTAAATGACTAATTGACTATAGGGAAATGAAATCACAATGTCAATACACATTACCTATACAAGAGGCAGCTGCCTGGGGCAATTGAAAACTGCTTTGATCCCAATTGCATCATCAATTCAACTTCCTGTTAATACAAGTTTAATTTAGTTATCAAGTTTAATCAAAGAATTGCAGTTATTATGTTCTCAGTTTTTAGATCCATCAGAATCTACAAAGTGAGTTCCAAAAATTATTAAGTAAAAGTTCACCAAATTCACATGACAGGAATCATAAAAATATAATCGAATCCAGAGTGGGTTACTAATGTAATCAATCAAAAGTTTAATCGAATTAAGTTTACTGTTTACTCTTGTATGCCATCAATATTATTTTGACATACAGATTATATCTTAGTGCAATGCCAGAACATATCAATACACAATGTTTACCTTGTATAGAAAATGTTGACATCACCTTCTTCAGTATAAATATCAGCACATGATACATTGACTATGATCCGACTTGGTGGGGAAGAGCAAGCCTATATAAGCAATGGCATGATTGTAAGATTCTGTAAAACTCAAAACCCAAATCATTTATATTCAATTCCAAAGATTTCAAGAAAGAATTCCAGCTAGGTATGGAGTATGTAGATCATTATCAGTTCATGATATAGACATAAACATAAAATACCTAAAGCAGAAACTAAATTGCAAACTCCATCACTGTAAAAACCGAATGCAAGAATTAATCAAAACTTTGTGAGAAATCATAACTCTTGCACAACACAGGAGAACCTTAAAATGCTCACAATTCAAACCAAGATAATAGAACTCAACCATCAATATCCGACTTGTTTGTGAAAATGAACCTAAGTACAAAATGAACCTAAGAAACTCTCACCTTGTTTGTGAAGTACCAGAGATCTTCATAGAATCCAAATAAGCATTGAGATATCAAATATGGACCAAACGTAAACATTTCAAGTCAATGAAAGATAGTGATAAACTGATAATAGATTGAGCCTCTCAAACTTAAATTGTTTCCTGTGAACCCACTAAGTTCCTATATTTAAGAAAAACATGAAAATCCTATATTTAAAGCAACTGCTAACAAGCAAATACTAACCACAAATTTAATACAAACAATTAACAACATTTTGAGCACTGAAATTTGACTAAGGCAGAAAAACACCAAATTGTCTTTCACACTTCATATGAATTATATTTTGCATAAACATAACAAAACTCTAATTTCCTAAAACTGTAACTAGAAATTTTAACAACCTAATTTGTGTGACCTGTAAATCAAAGAAAAGTGAAGGAGCTCTGACTCACCATAGAAGTGTAGCCGAGTTGACTCAGTGAAGGCTAGCAATTCGCAACTGAGAAATTCATTAGTGAGAGAAAGAAAGACGATCTCAGTTTGTGTGTTGCGTGAGTTACAGTTTTATATTTGAATCGGAAGGCACACAATTCATAGATCTGAAGCTCAAACCAAGGTTAAAGTCGAACAAATCATGATCTGAAGCTTGATCTGGAAGGAGTCACTGTTCTGATTGCGATAGTCGGCGGTGAGATTCTAGGGGTAGTCGGCGGCGGTCAAGAAGGAGCAACACACCGACACCGATGAAATGTCGATAAATAAATATAAAAATAATAGAAAAAAATTGATTTAGTACTTATTTTATCTGATATTGTGCCACGGTTACATCCGTGGAGAATAACTGCAGCAAACTGGCAATCTGGCATACAATTATAAAATTAATAGGGTTAATTGCACTAACTTACCCTGACATTTATAATATTACAGTTATATTCAACTTTTACATTTATTAACAAAAACTACCCTTGACCACTTTGACTAACTATAAAAGTCTAAAATGCCCCCAGTTATTATATTAGCATTTATATATTATCAAGACAAATTCAAATTAAATTTATAATTAATTAAATTTAAAAAAAACTAATTAAATTTATAATTAATAATTAATAAATATAATAAAATTAAATAAAAACAATAAATATAAAATTAAATTATTATTTTAAAAGAAATTTATTATACAAAATGTTTTAATAAAATATTAATACCCTTCCTTATAATAAATATTAATTTGTTTAAAAATAACAAAAAATTAACTTTTGATTCCACCAAATCAAAAAAAAAAAAAAAAAAAAAAAATCATTTCCAAAACCACCATTTCCTAATCCAATATTTAATGGTTTTTAATTTGGATTAGGAAACGGTGGTTTTTGGAAATGATTTTTTTTTTTTTTTTTTTTTTTTTTTTTTTTTGATTTGGTGGAATCAAAAGTTAATTTTTTGTTATTTTTAAACAAATTAAATATTATTATAAGGAAGGGTATAATATTTATTAAAACATTTTGTATAATACATTTCTTTTAAAATATTAATTTAATTTTATTATTTTAATGTTTTTATTTAATTTTATTATATTTATTAATTATTAATTATAAATTTAATTAGTTTTATTTTTAAATTTAATTAATTATAATTTAATTTGAATTTGTCTTGATAATATAATGATAATATAATAACTGGGGCATTTTAGACTTTTATAGTTAGTCAAAGTGGTCAAGGGTATGTTTTTGTTAATAAATGCAAAAGTTGAATATATCTGTAATATTGTAAAATGTCAGGGTAAGTTAGTGCAATTAATCCAAATTAATAATATATATTTTTTAAAATATCTTTATACTATTTATCACAGATCCTTACCCGTGGCAACAAATCTGCGGCAAAAGCTACATTTTTTTTTTTTTTAGTGTACCACTCAACACAAAAGACAGCCTAATGCTATGCTAAGGAAACAATTGTGGGGGATATCTTAGCGTTGTTAAGAGCTGCTTTAAGGGTCCTTGGTGTGATAGATGATTTTAATGAGATCACTAGCATCGCTGAAAAACGAGGTGGAAGGATTGGTTACACCAAACGGAGTTTACGAAGTGGATCAATGACAATAAACTGGTTGATTTGGGGTTTATTGGGCAGAGGTTTACTTGGATGGCTAGGAGAGGGATTAGAGGGGATATATGAGAAAGATTAGATAGAGCTATTTGCTCTACGGATTGGAGACTCATGTTTGAAGATGGGCATCTTAGGCATCTCCCTCGAGTTAATTCGGATCACTGTCTCATCCTTTAAATCTTTATAGTCTACATATTCCCCGCAATTACCTTAAACCTTTTAGGTTCCAAGCCATGTGGTTGAAACATGCTGACTTCAATAATGTGCTGAAACTCGCCTGGGTAATCAGTTTGTGAACCTCACTGATAAAGTGCAGTCCTTGCCAATATGTTGAAGGAGTGGAATATTGACACTTTTGGGTGTATTTTCAAGTTAAAGAGAAGACTTCTTGCTAGAATTCAAGGTATCCAATGTAGTTTAGGTGAGAGAGTTAATCATGGGCTGATTAAACTAGAGGTAAAGCTACTAAAGGAGTATAGTCGTATTTCGGAGCAAGGAGAGATGTTGTGGCTGCAAAAATCAAGGTGCAATTGGTTGAAAGAAGGGGACAAAAACATGAGATTTTTCCATCTTGCCACTATGATTAGAAGGCTGTATAATAAGCTAGAGGGGCTAAAAGTGGCAATGGTAATTGGAAGAGTGATAAAGAAGATATGAAGAACATTGTTATTTCTTACTTCATGAACCTCTACTCCTCTCGGATTCATACAGGCAACTTCGACAGTTTGTCTTGTTTTTTTCCTAAGATGGACGGCACAGAGGCTGGTAATTTGTGTAGAGAAATAAGTGATGCGGAGGTTAATGAGGGAATCTTCAGAATTGGTGGGTTGAAAGCACCTGGACCAGATGGTATACTTGCAGTTTTTATCATAATCAATGGGAAGTTTGTAGCAAGGATCTGGTCAGATTTGTGAGGGAGAGTTTTAGGGATGGTACCTTCCCGGCTGAGGTGAATCTGACCCTCATTACTTTAGTCCCTAAAGTGCCAAGCCCCCTTGAAATGTGCCAACTTAAACCTATTAGTCTATGTAACACCACCTATAAAATTATTAGCAAAATTATAGTTCAAAGGCTTAGAGGTTTGTTGCCGTCTATTATTAATCCTAACCAAGTTTTTCATTCCGGGAAGGCAAATACAGGATAATATTGTGGTGGCACAAGAGGTTTTGCATAAATTCAAAACCATGAAGGGAAAAAAGGGTTTTGTGGCTTGGAAAATTGACTTAGCTAAAGCCTATGATAGGATCCAATGGAGTTTCATAAGGCATATCATCACAGAAGCAGCATTGAGGGTACACTTCGAGATCTCATCATGTGGTATCACTAGTGTACAATACAAAGTGGTCTTGAATGGGGAAATGACTAGTTAATTCACTCCTAGGTGTGGTATTCGTCAAGAGGATCCTCTTTCCCCTTATATATTGTAATGTATGGAGAAGCTGTCTCATTTGATCACTGAAAGGCTAAACCTTGGCACTTGGAAATGTGTCAAGTTATCTAGAGGAGGTTCGGAGATTTCCCATCTCTTTTTTGTAGACAATCTGATTCCTTTTGGCCAAGCCACCATCTCTCAAGCCAACACTATGAAGGATTGCCTTGATATTTTCTATAACTTCTCTGGTCAACAAGTCAGCTATCCTAAATCCAGAGTTGTGTGTTCTAATAATATCAAAAAAGGGATACTAAGTTAATTGCGAAGGTGTGTGACTCTCCCCTTACTAAAGATCTTGGAAAGTATTGGGGGTTCCTCTTATCCATGATAGATTGGGGTTAGAACTTATGGGGAGGTTATTGAGAAAACCCAAAAGAGATTAGCGACGTGGAAAACCGACTCCCTTTCTTTTGCTGGTAGAACAACCCTCATTAAGACTGTCATCTCAGCCCTTCTAATCTATGTTATGCAATCGGTAAAGCTTCCTTTTGAGATTTGCCATAAACTAGACAAACTCAATAGAGATTTTCTTTGGGGTCATAATTCTACTAATTCCGCGGTTCACCTTATTAATTGGGATAAAGTCTGTCTCCCAAAAAATAAAGGTGGACTTGGAATCAAAAAGACTTAAGGATATGAACCAGACTTTACTTGCCAAGGCAGGGTGGCGCCTCTTACATAATGATACTGGTATTTGGAGTCAAATTTTAAAGCACAAGTATTTTAATGGTAAACCCTCATTGATCCTAACCTCAACAAGAACAAGGTCTGCTCTAGCACCTGGAAAGTTACGTCTTTGGTGCTAAACTTATTGAGAAAGGCCTTAAATGGAGAGTTGGAAATGGGTCCCTCATCAGGTTTTGGGTAGATGACTGGGTTCCGGACATTGGTGTTCTTGGAAATCACGCTAGTATCAGACTTGAGGATGATGATTTGAAGCATACTGTTAATTTGTATTTGACAATGGTGAATGGCAGGTTGCTGAGCTTGCTCGAGTGCTTCCTTGGAACATTGTCCATAGAATCATTAGCATCCATGCTGGCAAACCTAACAGTTGCTTTGATAAGGTAATATGGGCTTGGAGCAATTGTGGTGACTTCTCTATTAGGTCAGCCTATTGTGTGCTAGTGAGACAGAAAGTTTGACTATATGGCCCTGAAGATTCATTTGGAACCTTAAAATCCCTCTAGAGTGCTATTTCATCTGGACTCTGGTTCATGAGAAGATTCTCACTAATCTCCATAGAACAGTGCGTGGTATGGCGTCTGACTTTTCTTGTCTTGTTATAGGTAAAAATAGTCATGAAGGACACGTCATCACCATGGAAGGCCAGGTCAGCAGGGTCAAGATAAGTCAACTTATGGAGCAGAAACCTCCACGATAACCTACTCGGAAAGAGGATGTAGTCCGACCACAAACAAAGACGATCAGCTTGGGCAGCAGATCAGATTCAGGCACACTCGGGCACACTCGGGCATACTCACTCGGGAACATAAAAAACATCGCCAACACTTGCAATCAGCAGCCAGCAGGTCCACAATAAGCAACGATGTGGACCATTAGAGTTTAAAAAGGAAACAAGCAGTTCTCCCGTGAATAAAGGAGAAAGAATCCCGTCCAGAATTGGACACAGCCGAAAAAGGGAAAACATAATCTAAATAGGACTAGGAAACCGCTTGAGACTTGGGGGCCACAACACTAAACCCTAGCGGTCACCTTAAAACCCTAAAAACAACATGTATAAATACCCCCTCTATTCATAAACAGGGGGTACGCGAGAGGTAGACATAGAGAGAGGATCATAGTGCAAAGTTCTTGTAATCGTTCTTCATCGTTCTTCATCTTGTAATCGTTCTTCATAGTGGATTTGGCTTTGTTGCTAAAGCAACAATCCCGTGATGTTTCTCCGATCTTTTGGAGTTTTACCACGTAAATCACTTGTTATTTCTTTTCAATCTTTAGTCATACTCAAGTATAAACTGCAGTAATTCAAAAACGAATCATTGACTTGGTGATCACCAAAAATCACCGTCAACAATTGACGCTAGAAGAAGGGGGACCCAAAAATTTGACAACAATGGCTGGCGACGGAGATGGTAGCGATTCCAGGTACAGTCAAGGCATGCCAAGTAACGAGTTGGAAGATGACACCGCGTCAATACGGCGGATGCAACTCTGACGACGGCAGACCAGTCAGCTGCCCTGGCTGGTATTCAACGTTTACCTACAGCTAATGAAGAAATAGCGCAACGACTCCGCGCTTCTCTACAACAACTCATATCAGACGCAGCAAGGCAAGGAATTGACCTTTCTGTTACGGAAGGTTTGATGTCGCCTCATGAACTGTCCGCCCCAAGCCAGCAGACAGCAAGACTGCGTTCCGCAGTGGTGATACCAACCCCTGATGCACCCCCAAAGGCGAGACGAGATCCTACAGGCAACCAGAGATGCTATCTGAAAGAGTGGCCAGGAGAAGTAGGAGCACAGAGAGGGGAATGATTCCGACAGAGAGTACGATCAAGATCGGGTAGCCGGAGATCGAGACCGCCCTAGGAGGCGTGGTCACCGGAGAGACCGGTCATCCTCTGAAGAAGTGAGCAGAATCATCATCGCAAGCGCCAAAGGGGCACAGTCCGGCTGCATGGCCTAAACCGAGATCGTAGAGAGTTGAATCCCGAGGAGAGGGGCCAAAAACTGACCATAAGCCAAAACTTCAATGCGTTAGGAGAACCTGAAGGGGACAGAGACATACTTATACAGAGTCTCACCCGGGAAGTTCAGAATAATCGTCGACAAATGGATGCTTTGGTCAGGCGGTATGGGCGTAATGAGCTGTCAGATGATGAATCCGGAAGCCCTTTCACCAATGGGGTTTTGAGGATGCCTTTCCCAGAGAGATTCAGGATGCCCCACTTGAGCTGTTCAAGAAGGATACCGACCCAAAAGAACACGTCCGGAGGTATAGGAGCGCTATGGCCAATATGTCCACAATGATGCACTACTATTTTGAATTTTCCCCAAACTCTCGGGGATCTAGGCTCCCGGTGGTTTGGAAGATTGCCGGCAGCAAGCATAAGCTTCGGCGAACTGAGCAAGGCTTTCTCAAGGCAGTTCCTCGGGAATGTAAACAGAAAAATCAGTGGCCATTTATCCCAACTCAAACAGGGAAAAGACGAGTCTTGAAGAAATATCTGGGGAGGTTCGGTCAGGAAGTGTCCGAAATTGGGAGTGCAAACGACGAAGCAATAATTGCCGCGTTCATTAACAACCTTCAGAACGGCCAATTGTCCTTTGACCTCAGAAGAGCCCGACTAACCAGCTATGCCGATATGATACATGGCAGGGTTACGCCTTGGCCGAAGAAGAGGAAATTGCCACAGGAGGTTACTTCGTACATGGCGGTCGCCCAGAGGATCCAAAACCAAGGACCAGACAAACGCGCCGATACCAAAGGTGACAAACAAAGAATAAAGCACGGGATGGTCGGGATGGTCGGGATGGACGACGCATAGCGACCCCAAAACCGATCAACCACGGCAGAGGTTCCAGGGCCGATACACAAATTATACCCCGTTGAAGAAAGATCAAGAAGAAGTCCTGGCAATCCTAGAAGAGAAGAACATGTCCAAAGAACCGCCTAAGCAATCGACATATGCTCGAGGGACACCACCAAATATTGCCGTTTCCACAAAGAGAATGGGCACGAGACATCCAAGTGTTTCCAGCTAAGGACCACATCGAGACTCTCATTAGGGAAGGGCATTTGAAGGACATGTTTTCAAAAAGATGGACAGGCAATGGACAAAAGATAGCCGACAGGACGACGGCAAGAAAGCTTAGTCCCAAGAAAGCCGAGGATGAAGGGGCAATTAACACCATCTTCGGAGGACCACGACGGGCAAGAGTAACAGGAAAGGACCCAGGAATTCGGGAGGCCATGGAGGCACGAGAGACCTGGACGTCAATTCTATTGAGCCCGACCCGAAGAGAATCAAGGAGGGTTGGGACCCGATCGTGTTCACAGAAGCCGACTCACACGGGATGATGTTAGCCAACGACGCGCTAGTGATCAGCGCACGGATCGGCCATAGAGAAGTTCATCGAATTCTGATCGACAATGGGAGTTCAGCAGACATTCTTAGTGCAGAAGTATATGACCAGCTGAGGCTAGACAGGAAGACCTACAGCCGTTTCCCACACCCCTTAGAGGATTTGGAGGAGTCGAAGTAAGGTCGCTTGGCACGGTAAAGCTACCCGTGAAGATCGGGAAAGCCCCTTGCCAGAAAACAGTGCTGCTCGACTTTGTGGTGGTAGATACGAAAACTGGCCGTACAATGCTTTACTGGGCCGACCATTTTTGAATAAAGCCAAGGCGGTGACAGCAACTTATGCCCTCATGATGAAATTCCCGACCGAATATGGTGTGGGAGTGGTCAAAGGGTCACAAGAGATGGCCCGAAGCAAACTTGTCAGTGTATAAAGATAGGGAGGTACGCCAAGTATACATGGTAACGGCCCAACAAAAGGCTAGAGAACCTGAAGAACAGGCAGAAGTGCCGAAAGATTTTGAGTTGGATCCCAGAGAAGAACCGGAGGACAGGGAAGACGAGCCGACTCAAGAAGTGGCACTAGACCCAGAAGATCCGGTAGACAGTGAAGGTAGGGGCAAGTTTGAGCGTACATGTCAAAACCTTACTTGTTACGCTGCTAAGAAACTACAAGGACGTTTTCGCTTGGAGTCATGAAGATATGCTGGGGGTAGACCCGAAGGTGATTTCGCATCATCTTTCCACCAACCCAGAGTTCCGACCCGTGGTACAGAAAAGGAGATTATTCAATCCAGAAAGAAGCGTCGCAATCAAGAAGGAGGTAGAGCTGCTTTCCGCGGGGTCGATAAGGGAAGTCAAGTATCCGGAGTGGGTAGCCAATGTAGTGTTGGTCAAGAAAAAGACAAACAATGGAGGATGTGCGTAGACTTTACAGACTTGAACAAAGCTTGCCCAAAAGATAGTTTCCCACTACCGAGGATCGACCAGTTGGTAGATGCGACAGCAGGACATGAATTGTTGAGTTTCATGGACGCCTACTCGGGATACAATCAGATCCGGATGAATAAGGCAGATGAGGAAAAGACATCGTTTACCACGGACCAGGGCTTATATTGCTACAAAGTGATGCCATTCGGATTGAAAAAACGCCGGGGCAACGTACCAGAGGTTGGTAAACAGGATTCGCTCGGCAGATTGGGAAAAATATGGAGGTTTACGTGGATGATATGTTGACTAAGAGCACCACTGCAGAAAAACACACGGAGGATTTGAAGGAAACCTTTGACGTCCTAAGAAAGTATCAGATGAAGCTCAACCCAAGCAAATGTGTGTTCGGGGTACCTTCGGGAAGGTTTCTAGGTTTTCAGGTGCACCAGAGGGGAATCGAAGTAAATCCCGAGAAAATCAAAGCATTAGAAGGAATGGCTTCACCAAAGACACTGAAAGATGTGCAGAGGCTAACGGGATGCCTTGCGTCACTCAACCGGTTTATAGCCAAGTCAACAGACAAATGCGCCCCATTCTTTAAAGCAAAAAAAGGGAAAAGGGCTCGAATGGAGTACAGAATGTGAAGAAGCCTTTCAAAATTGAAAGAGTATCTGGGGAGAGCACCCATCCTTTCAAAACCGGTGGTGGGAGAAACATTGTACTTATACCTCTCGGTCACCGAAGTGGCGACGAGTTCGGTGTTGATCCGACTGGAGGAAGGAATACAAAAGCCAGTGTACTACAAGCAAAGCATTGTTAGCGGCAGAAACCAGATACTCACCGGCAGAAAAAATAGCGCTAGCTCTGATCACATCGGCCAGGAAGTTAAGGCCATATTTCCAAGCACATACAATAGAGGTATATACAGACTGCCCACTAAAACTCATTCTTCAAAAGCCGAGGTGTCGGGAAGGCTGACCAAATGGGCGTGGAGCTCAGCGAATACGATATCAGATACACACCAAAAGCGGCCATCAAAGGGCAGGCGGTATCCGACTTTATAGCAGAATTCACCGAGCCAGACGCCGAGGTAAGGAGGGCAATGGAAGATGAACAGACTACTAAATTCCAATGGAAATTGCATGTAGACGGGTCATCAAACACGCATGGCAGCGGGGCAGGAATAGTCATAACGACCCCCGAGGGGGATACTGTAGAATGTGCCATGAGGTTCGATTTCAAGGCAACCAACAATCAAGCAGAGTATGAAGCCTTGTTGGCCGGCCTAAGGGTCTGCATAGCATTAGGGGCAGATGAGCTGGAAGTTTACAGCGATTCACAGGTCGTGGTCCATCAGGTACTGGATGAATACCAGGCCAGGGAAGAGCACATGATAGCTTATTTGGACATTGCAAAAAGACTACTTAAAAAGTTCAAAGCGTACAGAATCTCTCAGATCCCTCGGGAAGAGAACGAAAAAGCAGATGCTTTGTCCAAACTAGCTTCAGCCACCACAAGCATCAGATCCAAAGCAATACCAGTGGCACACCTGACTAAACCAAGTACAGCGGAACCCGAGGAAATCATAATAGCAGAGATCCGACCTAGCCCGGGCGACTGGACATACCAACTCAGAAAGTACTTAGAGGAGAACATACTACCGGAGGATGCTGTGGAAGCTAAACGCATCAGATACAGGTCAGCCCGGTACACGATTCTGAGAGGAGAATTATATAGGAGAGGATTCTCAAAAGTGCTGCAGAGATGCATTTCCGGTGAAAAGACTGGAGAGATCCTGAGAAGCATCCACAGTGGAGTGTGTGGGAACCACACTGGGGGTAAAAGCTTAGCACACAAGATACTCAGGCAAGGATTCTACTGGCCGACTCTGTTCGCGGAAGCGCAGCAATTCGCAGAGAGTTGCGAAACATGCCAAAGAGTAGCAAACGACATTCGGCGACCCCCAGAATTGCTTAGAAGCTTAACCTCGCCTTGGCCCTTTGCCATGTGGGGACTCGACCTGATAGGACCATGCCCAGGAACGAAGGGAGGAGCAAAGCATGCTATTGTGGCAGTGGATTATTTTACCAAATGGGCAGAGGCAGAAGCACTTGTACACATCACCGAGGCAAACACCACCAGCTTCGTTAAGAAGAATATAATATATCGATTCGGGATCCCGAGCATCATCATAACAGACAATGGAACTCAATTCGACAATAAGAAGTTCAGAGAAATGTGTGAAGAGTTCAAGATCGCAAACTACTATGCATCGCCTGCTCACCCTCAAACCAATGGCCAAACGGAGGCCGTGAATAAAGTGATCAAGCACACATTGAAAGCAAAACTAGAGGCAAAGAAAGGTGGCTGGGCAGACAAACTGCCCGAGGTACTATGGGCATACCGAACAACTGTAAGGTCGTCCACAGGGAAACTCCTTTCGCGCTGGCATTGGGACAGAAGCTGTTATCCCAGCAGAAACAACTTTTACATCCCCGGGTCCAGTTATACAGCCCCGAGCACAATATAGACATGCTGCAGCAGAACCTAGACGAGCTTGAAGAGATCAGAGATGCAGCACAAGTAAGAAATTCCGCATACCAGCAAAGGGCTGCTAGGTACTACAACTCTCATGTTCGGAGCGGAGATTCCAACTCGGGGATCTAGTGCTGAGAAGAGTATCCCCAAATACCAAAGATAAATCATCGGGATCCCTCGCCGATAAATGGAAGGGCCATATATCATCAAGAGAATCGTAGGGCACGGGGCCTACATGATAGCCCACCAGAAGGTAGCCTGGTACCCCGACCATGCAACGCACAATATCTGAAGATCTTCTATCCCTAAAAGGAATCCGATTATGGTTCTACAGTTTATTTATTCTGCTTTAGCTCAGTTTTTAGTTTCTCGCGTAAAATTTTCAGATTTATTTGTTAATTTTATATTCATGATCATCTAATAAAGTTCAGTTGCTAGTATGGTTGTGGCGGAATCAATAAATCCATGAGCAAACATTTCAATAGCGCCACTCAAAAGCCGACCGAATAAACGTCAAAAAGAGTCGGGCGCTATAAGGCCGCGAAAGAGCGGACGAGTGGTGCTCGAAGGGCGGAAAAGCTGTAGTAGCATGCCCGCCTAGTTAAGGCGATGCAAACGCGTCCCTTAGCAAAAAGGCAAAACGCGCACCAGGACACTGGGAAATGCTCGGAGCGCCGCTAGAAAGACTAGTGAGATGCGCAGTCGTGTTGGCCGTACAAATTACCCCAACGATTCGACAAACCCTTGCACAGATAAAATCAGGAGACGTCCTAGGTGACTTGTGCAAGGACCTCAACGTATGGTCGTGGCGAGCCTTGACGTAACGTGAGTTAAACGACCTCAAAAATCAAAGGGTATAAGCCAGTTACATAAGATACTCGGCAAAAATTAGTTACCAGTTAAATAAGATACTCGGTCTAATTGATATAAGCCAGTTACATAAGATACTCGGCAAAAATTAGTTACCAGTTAAATAAGATACTCGGTCTGATTGATATAAGCCAGTTACATAAGACACTCGGCAAAAATTAGTTCAGTTAAATAAGATACTCGGTCTGATCGATTAAAAAGCCAGTTACATAAGAACTCGGCTGAAATTAGTTGCCAGCCATAAGGTACTCGGTCAAAGCATAGCCAAAGATTCCCGAAGGATCCATAAATTCAAAGATGGTTAGTACAAGCAGACTAAACAAGTTCAGGTCGTCCCATTTATGCATTGGTCGTACAGTAAAATAAAACTAAGAATGTAGAGTAAATTTTATTCTTATTTATGTATGGAAAAATACAATGTATGAAAAATATACAAGTGTAGTTACAAAAAAGGGCTTAGAAATCAAGAGGAAGGCGCCGGGGGTGGTGAGCTGCTTCTGCCAACGTCAGGGTCAGGCTCCATCACGTACTCGCTCAAAGGCTGTCATCCGAAGGCCACACGATCACATCTTCCTCGTCATCATCCATCCAGTGACTGTAGTCGGTACCAGGAACGGGTCCCAAGTCGGGTCTCTCATTGTTGAACCCCGCCCTCTCACTGGCGTAAAAAGTAGAGAAAGACTCGGCGGTGGGAACCTCAAGGTGCATGGGATGTGGCGTTTTTCCTTTACTTCTACAATATGCCCGCCACTCCTTCATCTGGATCCGAAGAGACTCCAGGGATGTGTCCACATGCTTCCTAATTGAGAGGCTCCAGTTGGCCCGGGCCCGATCAGTCGCCCTGTTCTTCTGCTTAAAGAATTCACCGGCCGAGACCATTCCCCGCTGGAATTCCCGAAGAAGCAAAGCATCATAGGCTGGAGATCTCTTAAAACGGTCAACGCTTTGTAGCTCCATTTCCAACCTAGCTCCTTCGACAGTTCCTTAGCCGTCAGGGCTTGACTCCAAGTCTTCGATTCGGCGTTCATAAGTTGACTTGGCGTCTTCGGTATTTTGTTCGGCCCGAAGCAAGGCTTCCCGGGTGATGACAGTTGATCCTGCAGAGTCCTGACCTCCTCCGCAGCAGAAGATGCCCGTTGCTCGGCTTCCATTTGCCGTGCTAAGCACTGATTTAGGAGCATCTGATCGACTTGGCCTCCTCCTGACGAGCTAACTCAGCCCGAGAGCAATGATCTTCGCTCTCCTTCAATTGGGCTTCCAGCCTTCTTATTTTCTCCGCTTGGGCTTCGCCAGCTTGGCAAGCCCCAGACATCTCGGCCACCATCTGCAACAAATCAACAACAAATAGAAGTAAGAAAAGGAAGAATACGAAATGACGCATATAAGCAAAGGCGTTACTCACGTAGGAAGCGCTGTTAAAAAATTGCGGAGTCGGTCAGACACAGTCCCGGTCCTGAAATGACTCCAGTGATCCTCCCCAATATAGGCCCGGCCTGAAGCCATGGCCCTGAACATGGTCTCGGGGGTGGGATCATCGATTTGGGGAGAGGAGCCCACACCACCTACACCGCCTTCGGGAGTTCGGCAGATGGGGCCGCCCGAGGAAGGTCGGTTGAGCCACCAGCACTATCTCTGACCTGCTCCCGCGGAGGGGTCACGCTCGCATCTTTTTCAACATCACCCTCCCCCTCATCCCCCGAAGAGGAATCAACATACGCAACTACTCGGGAATCTTGGGGTAAGGGCGACCAGAAGAAAACGAAGCTTTCCTCTTCCCAGTCTGCCCAGCTTCAATGTTGCTGTCCCCAGGGGTGGAAATCGGATCAGCAGGGGCTGAAATCTCCGAGGCAGAAGGATTCGGCTCGACTGAAGTCAAAATCTCCTGAGCTACTGCACCTGAAGGCCCCCCAACTGTTTCAACACCTTGAGAGGAGACGTTTGGCATATTTGCAGCAGAGTGGGGAGAACCAGATCCGCTGGGGAGAACCAGATCCATTGGGGAGATTCGCCTGCTCGGGCTCAAGGGGATCCCCTACCTTCTCTTTCCCCTTGGAAGAAGGACCTGCTGGATTGCCCAGATCAACAGAGGTCCTACTTGCTCCAAAGTTCCCCGAAACGCCCACGACCTCCGCCGAACACACGGTCGTTTCTTGATCATGAGCCTCCTCGGGCACATAATCGGGTACTCCCTCCTCGTCATCTCCCTCGGGAAGATTCTCAGGAGTACCCTCATCAGATTCGCCTTCGGGAGGGGCTATCCCAGCATCTCGCTGGCGAAGGACTACTTTTCGACTCGCCTCCACGATGCCTTTCATCCGGCGTGCCAGAGCATCGCTGACTATATCTACATCAAACACTTACAAAAGGGGAGAAAAAGGGAACCCGAGTCAATAGACTAATAAGAGAAAAAGAAAATACGAGAGCAACTGAGCAAAACGACTTAGCTTACAGCGTTTGCGGCACGCAGAAATCTGAGGAAAAAGACGGGCTTTAATCATTTTGCCCTCATTATAGAGATAGGGTTTCCCCCTTTTCTCCAGAGGGCGGACCGCCGCCCGAGCCAGGGTCTTCAGTTCTTCGTCGGTAAAGGCTGAAGTCGTATGATTCCATTGAGGCGTACAGAAGTATCGGGGCACCCGGCACGTCATCCGAGCACCATCCAGATCAAAGCTTATAGATTGGCCCTAGCGTTTGCCCACGAAGAACCAGCTGTTCTTCCAAAATTTGTTTGAGGTTGGGAAGCCCCAAACAAATCCCTTCATCTTTTCGTCCGTAGTCGGTTCGACTCTACGCTTGACCACGACGTCTTTTGGAATCCAAAACTCGGGCTGATTCGACTGGAGAAAATAAATCCCGGTCTTCCCCACTGGCCTCAGCGAATAAAAGTGACGAACCTCGCGAGGGGTGGGAGGCGGTCGTTTCATTCTATGCCACATGTGCCACATGCACATCAGGATGCGATAACTGTTCGGAGTTAGCTGCGCCGGAGCGAGTCGGGCTTCAGCCAAGAACCAAGTGATGAAAGGCTAGAGAGGAAGAGTAACACCACAGGTGAGCATGGACCCGTAAATTGCCACGTGGCCAGGGGGTGGGTTCCATGCAGCCCGACCTTCAGCTGGAATCAGCGAAATCTCATTGCTGTCCAGATCGAACCGCCGCATATATCGTATTATCTCGTCAGGGCCGACCACATTCGGCTTAACATCATAGATGCAAATCCGCTCGGGAGAGAAGGGAATGCGAATGGCCCTGTGCTCCTCTTCAATATCGTCTTCAACGATCCTCTGGGTCGCCACTCGGCTCTCCCGGGGGTCACAATCCTTATAAATCTTCCGACTACTCATCCTCTTCCCCGGTCTTCTCCAAGGCTGAGTATCAACACAGGTGGAAGCCGAAGAGTCTGACCGAGCTTCAGGCTGATAGGAGTCAGGCTGCGATGAACCCGAAGAAACAGAATGAACTTTAGGAGTAGGAGGAACTCCGGAAGTGGCAGGGCTGTCACGATAAATTCCAGAAACGTCGGCGTTAGTAAAATGCGGTTGATCAAAGGGAGGTTCTTTCAGTAACTTGTGAACAACTGATGCAGTGAGAGTATCATTTTACTCAATGGCAATCATACCAACAGTAAAAAGACGGTACCTAGTTGTAGAATCCATGAGAACTAACCTTGAAATGGCGAAAAACAGAGGCGATGCAGACCCCTGAGGAGGAAGAATCTTCGAGAAAAAGCCCGGGGGTTGAAGCTGATGATCTCAACGAAGCAGGTTTGAGAAGAAAAGTTGAAAGACGAAGCAAAGTGCCTGGGAAAACAAGAGACAAGCGAGTTCTCGAAGAATACAAGCAAAGTAATGGAAGAAGAAAATAAAAGTGGATAAGTTACAGCAGAGCTAAAATATATAGGCGACGAATCAAATTCAAAAGGAACAAAACCCTAGGAGACAGTACAGAGAAGCGGGAAAATAGAAGGACGTGGGCCGTGACGTGGGCTGTACGCAGGCGAAAAGAAAGGTTATGTCTCATAAATGCGCTGTGCCACGGCCAAATAAAAAAAGACAAGTGGCAGCTGGGGAGCGTCTTGAGCAGTCAGAGAACAGAAGCGTCACCATCAAAAGATTTCTGAAATCATTGATGAATCGAATGTGTGCGGTCGTAATTAAGACACGTCATTTAAAGCTTTAAGTCAAACGAGGATACATTAATACAGAAAACGACAAATGAGGATCAATCACAAAGAAATATTGAGGTTAAATATTAGACCCGAGAGGGCCTGACTAAGCGTGATTGGCTCAAATATTTAAGGGGGTATTGTTATAGGTAAAAATAGTCATGAAGGACACGTCATCACCATGGAAGGCCAGGTCAGCAGGGGTCAAGATAAGTCAACTTATGGAGCAGAAACCTCCACGATAACCTACTCGAAAAAGAGGATAAGTAGTCCGACCACAAACAAAGACGATCAGCTTGGGCAGCAGATCAGATTCAGGCACACTCGGGCACACTCGGGCACACTCGGGCATACTCACTCGGGAAACAATAAAACAGTCACCAACACTTGCAATCAGCAGCCAGCAGGTCCACAATAAGCAACGATGTGGACCATCAGAGTTTAAAAAGGAAACAAGCAGTTCTCCCGTGAATAAAGGAGAAAGAATCCCGTCCAGAATTGGACACAGCCGAAAAAGGGAAAACATAATCTAAATAGGACTAGGAACCGCTTGAGACTTGGGGGCCACAACACTAAACCCTAACGGTCACCTTAAAACCCTAAAAACAACATGTATAAATACCCCCTCTATTCATAAACAGGGGGTACGCGAGAGGTAGAACATAGAGAGAGGATCATAATGCAAAGTTCTTGTAATCGTTCTTCATCGTTCTTCATCTTGTAATCGTTCTTCATCTTGTAATCATTCTTCATAGTGGATTTGGCTTTGTTGCTAAAGCAACAATCCCGTGGATGTTTCTTCGATCTTTTGGAGTTTTACCACGTAAATCACTTGTTATTTCTTTTCAATCTTTAGTCATACTCAATTATAAACTGCAGTAATTCAAAAACGAATCATTGACTTGGTGATCACCAAAAATCACCGTCAACATGTCCTATATGCAATTCTGGTATTGAATCTATTGACCATCTTCTCCGTGGCTATAGAGATTCTTTAAGTATCTGGGAAAAAGTTTCTAAATGTAGTACCTCCTCTATTACGTTTAAAGGGGACCTAGAAGAGTGGCTTGCTGACAATCTCCAAAATGGTATGCTTACTCAAGATAAGATTCCCAGCTACCTTCAGTTTGCTTGTGTGGTTTGGTTTTTTGTGGAAATGGAGATGCAATAAGGTGTTTGATTTAAATTTCTCTATTCCTCAATCCTCTCATTTGATTATTCAGTTGTTTGCTAAGAACTGGTTGGATGCTAATTATCCTGTCAATAACAGAGAAGTTGTCATATTTCCAGTTGGTTGGGTGGAACATACTAATAATTGGGTGAAACTGAACGTTGATGGCAGTAGAAATACTGATTTGGGTATCATTACAGCTGGTGGTATTTTGCGTAACCAGTGGAAAGGTTGGCTGAAGGGTTTTGTGATAAAGATAGGCATGGGAAATGTCTTAGAAGCAAAGCTTTGGGGTCTTTATAAAGTTCTGAAGCTTGCCTAGAACTCAGGCTTTAAGGAAATAATAGTTGAGTCTGATTCTCTCACCACAATGCAATTGATCTATACTGACATCAGGCTTAATCACCCTCTCTACAGTCTTATTCAGAACTGCAAAAATCTTATGACAACTGATTGGAGCTGTATTATCAACCATATCTACAGAGAAGGTAATAATCTTATGGATGGCTTAGCTCGTATGGGACATAACATGGGTTTTGGTATTACTTATTTTGAAGACCCTCCTCCGGAGGTTAGTTCCATCTATATATGTTGCTGATGCTAGAGGCCTAACCTGTTTAAGGCAGGGAGTTGGTTCCTCTTCCCTCTAGTTTCTTTTCAGTTCTGGGCTTGGCCCTCCTATGTACCGAAAAAAAAGGCAGCCTTATAAAAACTGAACCCCAAGAGTGATATGAAGACAATCAAACCTTTAAACGGAACCCCAATAGTGATCTCAAGACAATCAAACCTTTAAAGAAGAAATCATAACAAAATCCTCTCTTTTGCACTATTATATGGTCAAAATCATATTTAAGTGCCTTTGTCTAATGGGTGATTTAAACAGGTGATTGTATTCATGTACTGCTATTTAACCTAGCCATTCTTGCATAACTCTCACAACTATGTCTAACCAGAGATTTTATACCTGATTCTTCCTCTCTATTATCCACAGGTCTTATACACATATATAAACACAAATGTAATATACCAACCAGAAGGGAAACAGAGAAAGGAGATTGAAAAACAACTATTCTTTCAGCGAGACAGACCTGGATGCCACTTGATTGGAGGCAAGTTATGTGTGAATTAACATATTTTATGTTACAAAACCAATGGGAGGCATAATATTATTCATCATGTACCCCCTAAATTCCCCCTCATATAAGATTGTTTCACGCACAAATGTACTACATGAATGTATGTGTGAGATCTGACTGTATACTTGCAAACAATTTGGAACCTAGGTACCAATTAAATCTGACTCAACCTTGAGAGTCAGTTTGTGAACATCAAACAAATGCAACAAAAAAAAAAAAAAAAAAAAAAAATCCAAAACATCCTATCCTCCATCCTCAAAACGCCATGCTAGGGAAGAAAATGTTCACCTTGGGCATGCTTGTTTATGTTTGTATGAATGTATGGTCTAAATAATTGACACAGAAATTTCATAATTTAGAAGCAAGTAACAAAAATTACTATGATTTTTTTTTTTTTTTAAGTACTATATTGCTTCCAATTTTTTCTTCCAAGTTGCTCTTGTATTTTCTCACCAAACAAACAAAACAATCACATTGAATTGCTGATCTAATGATCCTCATTACAAATATAAACTTTTTTTTTTAAAAAGTCAAGAAATCAAAGCAAACCCAGAAAACACAAAGATAAAAAATCAAACCAAGCCCAGAAAACACAAAAATAGAAAACCAAACCAAACCCAAAAAAACAACGTTAGAATACCATATCAAACCTAGAAAAGAAAAGAAAAGAAAACCAAACCAAATTCAGAAAAAAAAAAATTTTTAAATTACAACATTACAAACATTACAAACCAAACCCAGAAAAAAGAAATCAATAGCTTTGAACCCCTGAATTCTAGAATGATGAACTCCAAAAAGCAATTTCAGTAAACGTTTCTAAAAAAAATTATACAAAACCTCAAACTCCGTGATGTAGAACAAGTTGCGGATTCCTACATGGCTTTGAGGACCATTCTAAATTCAAGGCTCAAATATGTCCGGGTGTCAAAGTCGGAATGACTTGAAACTTTCTCGGTTGTTGCAATTCGATGAGATCTTCAATAGTCACTGCTTTGTGGTGTGGCATGACCTTTTTTTTAACCAAATTCCATCGTTTAGGTCCCATAATTGTCCTTTTTGCTATTTTAGGAAAGTTTTGTTTTGGTCATAAGTTGAGTTTGACAAGTCAGAATCGTCTGCCGTCAATTCTGGCTTGCTTAAGGTCATTAGTAGTATTTGTTTCCGCAATTATCTCAATTTTGCTATTTTTTGGTAATTTTTGTTATTTAGGCCCATTTCTTATCCAACAAAGATTAGGGTTGGGGTTTGTTTGCTTTAAATAGGGTTGTAAACCGAAAGGCTCATTATCTTTCATTCAATAAAATTCAGAGTTATTTTTAAAGAGTTTTCTCTCTTTTTCTAGTGGATTTCAGTTTATCACAGAATATAGACGTTGGTCTTATTCTTTTGTGTTTCACGTTGCATCACTCCGCCAGCAATAGCTCTTCCTACGAGATTTGGAAGGTCACCTCCAATTGAAGGAGATCAGCACTATCAACGTGGAACTCCTCCGCCACTAGAAGAGATCGACTAGACTCTCGTCTAGTCGATTTCCTACTATGGCGGAGGAGATCAATGTTGATCTCCTCTGATTGGAGTAGATATGACTCCTCCCGAGCCCGTCAACACCACGCTTCACCTTAGGTGTTTTTCTCTCGTCGCCAACTTTGCTTGGAGCCCGTCAACGCCGCGACCGGTTCTGTGTTCAAATGGCAAATCACTTTTCGATTTTCATGTGAGTTCTTATCTAATACAACCATTAATCACTTTTACATACTGTTTAACGATTGTTAGTATTTCAGAGTTTGATGTATTTTAATTCGTGGGTATTTTTAATTAGCGTGTGCATTTTAAAAAAATTGGGTATTGAATTCGGGTTTATTGTTTGTAACTAGAGGTGACCACGGTTATGGTTTCGGTTAGAAACCGACAGCTTCGGTTAGAAACCAACAGCTTCGGTTTCAGGTAGATCAAAACCGTAACCATAATTGTAATCGGCCAACCGGTTTGGTGCACAGTTTGTAACCGCCAGTTTGGCGGTTACGGTTTTGGTTTCGGTTAAGAAACCGCCGGTTTTGGTCATAGTTTCGGTTCGATTTTGATTTCGGATTGTTTTTCAATTATTATTTTTTTCAAAAAATATGTCACGTGGCAGCTTCTAATTCGTCTATTTTTTTTTTTTTTGAGAAAACCGTCGGTTTTAGGCAATTTTTTTGAACCCCAAACCGTAATCGAACCGTGGGTTAATCGGTTTTCTAACCACCGATTTTGGTCACAGTTTCGGTTACGGTTTTGACCGTACAATTTCGGTTAAACCGCGGATGAAACCGGTGGTTTAACCGAAACCATGGCCACCTCTATTTGTAACTATGGTTGATTTGAAATTTATAGTTTGATGTCAGTATAGTGACGAGGAAGAAGATTAGTTAATGAATAAGTGTAATGGGGCATGAGAAAATTCCACATTTTTACTAAATTGATAGGTGAAAAATCATATTTGAGAAGAGAAAATTAGAACTTTTTTAGAAATTTGTTCATACCATAAATGTGTATTTAAAATTCTTAATTATTACATGATTTGATACCCAGAATTGAATGAAAACAAAATTAACTTTGTGTGTCGTTCATATGGTCTATACTATTTGTGATTTTTGTTTGTTTGGTGATTTGTAGGTCTCCTCCTCTTATTTGCTAATTTGCTAATTTGCTTTCCTATATTATTATAGCTAATCTTCCATTTTTAGGTTTAATAAGTTGTAACTCATAATACAACCCGCATGTAACATGTAGTTAGTTAATTTTGAAGTTACAAGCTAGTTAGTAAATGCAAATCACCAAGTAAAATGCTAGATCAAGATATTTTACAGAAACTAGAATGAGTTATTCAAGTTCAGAACAAGTGTATCTAGTTTTATATCTAGTATTTAAATCTGGATGATAATAATGAGAATCCTCAATGTTCTCTAGAGAATATTTGCATTAATAACAGGGTGACTCTTGACAATCCAAGGATTGATTAGCAAGTTTGGGATGAAAATTCAAGAGATAAAAGAGAAAAGACTAATTTGGAGAATATATCAAAAGACCAAGAAATTTATGCTTAAAATGGTCCAGTAGATCCCGTGTTGGACAATAATTGGATTCCCATAGTGACCAAATCAAAAAGAAAAGTGAAGTCAACTTTTAAGATTTTATCTAATTTTAAGTTTCAAATGAGTAAGGGAAGTTCTAAACGCCTCCATGTAGCTGAGGCTAAGATTCGTTTTGATTCTACGGCTTCAGTGGCCCAAGCAGAATTAAGCCTTGTTGTTAATTGGGTCGCACTGGTTGAGGCAAAAAGAAATGATTCCGCTGATCAGGTTAATTAAGTTTGTGTTTTTTTTTTTTTAAGGTTTGCATGCCTTTTTAGATTATGTATTTTAGGGCCTACGCGCCCCTTTCAGCTTTCGTTTTTCTTTTCCCTTTTTTCTTTTTTCTTTTTATTTTTTTCTTTTTCCTTCTTCTTTTTATTTTATTAATAAAGGTTGTGTTTAGACTTTAATAAATAAATAAATAAATAAATAAAAATTGAAACTAGAATGAGCTATTTAAGATTAAAATATATGTATCTAGCTTCAACACAAGTAGACAATCCTAGAAATTAAATCTAAATCATTCTCTGAACATATCATCATCAAATCATATTATTCAAGCAATTAAACATACGAGATATGAAGAGAAAGATGATTTACCTCGAAAATGTACATATCATTCAAAAGCTTATGTAAATCATAAAATTTGGACTTGATTGACCCTTGGGTCTTGTTACTTTTTGAATCACTAAAAAATGAGTTAAAATGAGTGAGATATCACATAAACAAAAATGTAAAATTTCTTAAAATTTCTGTACAATATTGTATATAGGGTTATTATATTTTTAGTCCCTAACGTTTGCGTTAATCTGGGTTTAGTCCACGATTTTCTGACTTTACTAACTGCAGTCCAGTAATTCTCTAACAATACCAAATCGAGTCCCTACCGTCCAATTCCGTTAGGGTTTCGTTGACTTTCGTTAGGTCAACAGGGGCATTATGGGAAATTCCTAAAAACCTTCTAGAGCCTAAAATAAGGGTAAAGACCCTTATGGCCTCCTATTAAATAAAAAATGAAAAAATAAATTAAAATTAAAATTAAAACATATAAAAAAAACTAATTAAAATAATAATTATTATTATCATTAAATGAATTAAATTAAAAAATTAAAATCTATAAAAAATAATTAAAAAATAATTTAATATATTTTAAATCCATTTAAATTAATAAATTAAATTAAAATAAATAATAAAAAATTAATAAATTTAATTAAATTAAATAATTAAAATTAAAAAAATTAAAAATTAAATTAAATTAAATAATTAAAAATTAAAAAATCTAACCAAAAATTAAATAATTATTAAATAATTAATTTTAAAAAACAAATAAATATTATTAAATTAAATCATTATTATTATTATGGAAAATTCCAAGAAACCTTCTACAAACCTGACTGAAACAATGGTAAAGACCCTTATGCCCTCCTATTAAATAAAAAATGAAAAAAAAAATTAAATTTAAGATTAAAACATATAAAAAACTAATTAAAATAATAATTATTATTATTATTAAATGAATTAAAATTAAAAATTAAAATCTATAAAAAAAATTAATTAAAAAATAATTTAATATATATATTAAATCCATTTAAATTTAAAAAATTATATTAAATTAAATAATAAAAAATTAAAAAATTTAATTAAATTAAAAAATTAAAAATTAAATTAAATTAAATTAAAAAATCCAACCAGAAATTAAATAATTATTAAATAATTAATTTTAAAAAACAAATAAATATTATTAAATTAAATAATTATTATTATTACGGAAAATTCCAAGAAACCTTCTACAAACCTGACTGAAACAAGGGTAAAAACCCTTATGCCCTCCTATTAAATAAATATATTAAAAAAATTTTAAAATTAATATTACAAATAATTAAAAAAGATCTGGACTATCCATCTCATGAGATGGGCGGTGTAGATCCACCGAATCCATCAGATTAATAAATGGTGGTGGTGTGGTCAGATGGTGGTGTGATTGAGAGAGAAGATAATGGTTTGATTGAGGGAGAGAAAAGAGATTATAGTTAGGGTTTAATTTTTTATATTATTTTTAATATTTATTTATTATTTTAATTTTAATTTTCTTATTTAGTTTTATATTAAATGATTTGTTTAATTTTTAGTTTAATTTAATTTTTAATTTTTTTAATTTTAATTATTTAATTTAATTAAATTTATTAATTTTTTATTATTTAATTTAATTTAATTTATTAATTTAAATGGATTTAATATATATATTAAATTATTTTTTAATTATTTTTTTTAGATTTTAATTTTTTAATTTAATTCATTTAATAATAATTATTATTATTATTTTAATTAGTTTTTTATATGTTTTAATTTTCAATTTTATTATTATTATTATTAGTATTATTTAATTAGTTTTTTTTTATATATTTTAGGGTTATTATATTTTTAGTCCCTGACGTTTGCGTTAATCTGGGTTTAGTCCAAGGGTATTTCGGTCATTGTACCCTCTGACAATTCCAGTTCGTTTGTTTTAACCGAAACCCTAACGTAAGGACTGCAGTTAGTAAAGTTAGAAAATCGTGAACTAAACTCAGATTAATGCAAACGTCAGGGACTAAAAATATAATAACCCTTGTATATAAAGTAAGTAATCAAGGGGCTTTGGCATAAAGATCCCTTCACCAGTCCTACGTGGCGAAGGGGCCCATGCGCGAAGGGTTTCCTTCGCGAGCCTTCAGCTCTACGTGGTATGCGTTAAGCAAATGGTGAAGTCTTCTCTTCGCACCACAACTACATCTTCGTGGGCCGAGAGGTTTTTGGCGAAGGCTTCTCTTCGTACCAGACCAGTTTTCTTCGCAAACCGATATAGGTTTTTGGCGAAGCTTTCTCTTCACACCCCACCAGTCTTCTTCATGGATTGAGATGCCCCTTTGGACAGCTTGGGCCTTCGTGCCTCATTTGTTCCTTCGTTGACCAAGACGGCAAGACAAGCCTAATTTATAATATGAGCTTTATCCCTATGTAATCATGTATCCAGCTATGTGGGTTGCAGAATGAAATTTAGGCAAAAATTACTTATTTGCCTATGCATGCAGACTACGTGGCCTAATGTATGTGGTTGGTGCCAACGAATTTACAGTCCGTCCCCATTAACCACTCAGGCATCGACCCAGAAAGAGTCTATTCGAGTCTTATTGATAATCCATGATCAACTTCCTTTCGTAGTAACCTACCCCTAGGGGAAGTCGAATCCCCGCTGCCTCCTTGAAAGAGAGATGTCCTGAACCACTAGACGATGGGGGCATAATTGCCCGACCGCCATCATACTATGCTCATAGTATGAGCAGTTTTTTGAAATTGTCAATATAATGGAATGGTATGACTAGATCCGAAGGATCTTTACGTCGGGCCTTCGCTTTTCCGTTCTTCTCCTCACGTACCTCTCACGTTCTTTGACCGTCCTTTAGCCTCCGAACTCAGAATTCGAATCCGTTTTCGGATTATGAACCGTAACTCACTAACACACAAGGACGACTACAAACTTTGACAATTGGATGTGAACTCGACTCGATATACGAAGACGAAGACGAAAACGAAGACAACGCTTTATAGAACGTAAAGTTTCGTAACTTCCTAGTTTGAACTCGAAATCTAAAAAGTGAGCATTCGAAACGACCGGAACTCAACAAGGAATCATTTAAGAACATATTCAAGTCCAAAACACTTATACATAAACAAATAAACACAAGATCACACAAATATGCAATTTCCTAGACATAGTCCTAGTACATGCATTTCTACAATGTATGACAAATATGAGATAAATGCATGAGCATAATAATAACATGTGTGAATGTGTTATACTAATTTGGCGCTACGATACAAAGACACTTATGAATGAATTGTGTGTGTGCGCACCTAAGCCTTGTAAGTGGAAAGAGGTATTCTTACCTTTGTAGACAACAGCGTTTTCCTCGCACAAAGGCATCACTTTGATTGAACCGTTGTCCATCTTCTTTTGAAGCTTGATTAACCACACAACTAGGACAACTAAACAATACAAAATAAATAACGTTTTGATGTAGAATAATGCCAACTAAACTCAAAATCCTAACAGAACTACTTAAAGTACTCTACTCCATCTATTTAAAAAATTTGATATAATTCCAAGACTTTCGCAAAATATAAACTTTTAAAAGGGATTAATAAGAGAAATTTTGGCAAAATTTTAAGAGATGCATTTTTCATAGAAGAATGTGATTCTATCCAAAAACATTTTCATGGAACTAAAGTACTATAATCTATCCATTTTATAAAATTTAGGGTAATTCTAAGCCATTCACAAAATATAAACTTTTAAAAAGGGTTAGTAAAGGAAATTTGGACAAAAAAATTACGAGATGATAGCAGAATGTGACTATCCAAAAATATTTTCATGGAACTACTTAAAGTGCTATAATTAATATATTTATAAAATTTGGGATAATTCTAAAACATTCACAAAATATATTAAAAAGGGTTAGTAAAAGAAATTTGGGCACAAAATAACAAGACGTATATTTCATAAAAGAATGTGATTCTATCTAAATTGTTTTTCATGGAACTACTTAAAATACTCTACTCTACCTATTCATAATATTTGGGGTAATTTTAAGACATTCGTAAAATATAAACTTTTTTTATCAAATAAAATATAAACTTTCAAAATGAAGGGAAATTTGGTACAAAAATTTACGAGACACGTATTTTACCAAAAACAAAATTCATGAAACTAATTAAAATACTCTTCACTATTATAAGTCTTCCGTAAAATATAAACTTTTATAAGGTACTAATCGGGGAAGTTTAGGCTAAATATTATGAGTTGCATATTTCATTGCAGAATGCAATCATATATATTTAATTTTATATATAATACTTGAAATAATCTCGTCTGCCTATGTATAAAATTTGGGATAGTTCTAACTTCTAACACATTCTCAAAATATAAAGTTTTAATAGGGTTAGTATGGGAAATTTGGGCAAAAATATATTGTGAGTATATTCCAAGAACAGCATTATCATTTTTTTTATTTCTTGGCCAGAAGAAAGCTCAACAAATCACTAAAAAGCAAAGTCAGCAAATGGAGAAAAATTTAGTAGAAATACCAATCTCCATTTAGTACAAAATTATAAAACCCCAGTTCAGAAAAAGAATGACATCTCTACTACAAAACAAAATAAAAAGTTGACATTTAATTTCCTACAATAATGGCTACATCATTACTTAATGCACCATAGTGTTGCTCTTTTAACTTACCAAAAAAACAATTTGTTAAGTGATCTTTTACCCCATCTCTTTTTTCTTCTTTTTCTGGGCAGACCACTATTTTTTGCTTGTACATTTTTTGATCATCTTCACTAAGAAATTGATTACACTCCAAGTAAACAGGAACTTCAACAGTATATGGAACAAATCAAGTGGCTGTTTTTCAACCTGCCAAGAATTGCTGGTGGTGGTCTGTCACCTCATCGTCAATCAAATGTTCAACGGATCAGCCTCGGAGTCTCTTTCCTTCATTGCCCAATCTTGTGTTTCTGTAACAAATACAAATTGCCAACTAATAAGTACAAAAGTCGAGTCTACTACGATTATATTTGAAGCGTAACATAAGTAGCAAAAGTTGTTAAGTAGCAAAAGCACAGCGTAAGGATAATACTCACTTGGCTTGTCTGCAATCACCAACAGCCGCCTTTGCAACACTGATGCCACGAAGAGGAAAATCGAGCACATACCAAACATAACAGTAATGGGGAATGCATCAACCTTGAAAGAGAAAACAAAACCAATAAGCAAGAGAGAGAAAGAATGAGCTTCTCAGTGCACCCAAGAGTTTGTTAAGTCTATAAAAATGCCAAAAGAAGGCTTTGTAACAGATTGGAACGGGTCATTGGTTTTGTGTCATAACAGCCCGACAATGGTAGTACTAGTACTGACAGACCCACAGGTTCAAAATTTCAAATTGATGAAGTCTAATGAGATAAAATCTGTTAAGAGAATTTAAACATTATAATGCACCAGCAGAATAAGAGAACCTTGTGGACCTATATTAGGTACTCCAACACATTCCTATATTTCCAGACCTGATGGGGAAAAAATGAATTGAAGTGTGGAAGTGTGGAAGTGTGGAACTTACATTGTACAGCACGACACACACAAAGATATTGAGAGGAATGCGGAAGAAGTTCATGATAGTGCTTCTGGCCTCCTCCGGAATGTACTGGGACCTCATTTTCATAATGGATGGCCAAAATATACCTACACAAGCCTCAAAGGTACAGAAGCCAAGAAGCTGAATACACCCAGCAAATGTTATGCTTCCGCCTTTCACATTGGAAGGTGCCACCAGAAACTGTTCCAAATTAGTTAAAATAGAAATCAGTAGATGAACATAATCAAAATAAAGAACAATAAAAGGTTAAGTGGAACCAGCAACATACAGTGGTTACAATTGGAAGCATAAGAGAAGCGGAAGAGACTAGAAAAACGATCTGCATGTAGCTCTCCACTTTGGGTGTAGCACGAGCCATCAACCGAGATGCAAAGGAACTTCCCAACATTGAAGCCAACATGAAAGTTGCAAAAATAAAACCATGGGGAATGTCCTCATCATTTGGGCTTAAAGCAGGAGTCCAGAGGAACACAAAGGTATACATTGATCCTTCAAACAAGGACTGGATGGCTCCCAACAATGCAATTTTTTCATCTGAAACACGTAGAAGATAATACCAAATTATATAGGTGAAAGAAAAGGGAAAACAAATTAAAGAAATCTCAAAGAAACACAATAGTAAGCTATGAGACTGGCAAACAAAGTAATGACTACGAGATGCCTAGAGACAAAACTTGACCCACCAACTGTCACCATGATCAATGTTTTAACTTTAAGTGTAATTGGATATTGAAACTCTACCAGAAGCAATAGCCACAGCAGCACCCCTGAATTGGGTAAGCAAGTCCTTGTTCTCAGAAGGATCTCCAAAGTTCTCAGTCCATGACGATAAAATAACGGCCATCCCAATTGCAAGAAAGCATGCAGCAGCATCAAAGGGAGCCACAGGCCCAAGAGAAAACGAGTCAACAAGAAGGTTTCCAAACAATCCAGCCAAAATAGCAACAAGACCATTGCCAAGAAAGACTGCCTTCGAGAATGTGATTGACAGCCATTGTTGCTCAAATCCCCGCTGCAAAGATTATGTCATGAATCAGAGTATTAAAATGAAGTGACATTTGAAACAAACTCATCGAAAATGGAAAACTGCTAGCTAACAATAACCGCTATAATTTATGGGAATGAGTAGAGGAGAGACTCAACGCCTTACCTTATTGTGCTCTGCAACAAGCCATGACTCAAATGATGAAAACAGGAGAGAAGTTGCAATACCTCCCAAAACACGACCTATCATCAGAACTTTGTATTGAGGAGAATGCTTAGTGAAGCAACTCAGTATGTATGTTATGCAATAAATCACACACGCCCTCTTTCGGCCCCTGAAATTCAACACATAAATGCATAATTAATTTGAGTAAAACATATTCCATTAATCTTAAACCATAAAATCACAAGAAGAAATTCTCACTGTTTGTCAGCCAGAGATCCAACAATTGTCCCAAACAACATGGAGGATCCGAAACCAGCTATGAAAAGCTGTCCAATCTCCCCTTTGTCATACCCATACGTTTTGTAGAGGAAGTAGACATAAGGACCCTGCAACCAGTCCCCAGCTATTGACAAGTAAAAAACGCAATCCGTCAGTCAAAAAAACTATAACAAAAATGGCAGCTTATTGATATATTTCACAAGAACAACCAATTTCATTGTGACTTTAAAAATGTGTAATTCAATGAAACCTATAAGACAAGGATCGGTGTTGACAGCTTCTCCCAAGATCACAAACTCAAAACTTTAACAATAATGTAGATCCTGACAGTGACTACTAACCTATTTGAGTCAAGTGTTTCAATCTCTAATTAACAATAACATACACAATAAACTAATGGGACCGTCTACGATCCCGCGATAAGAGCTACATTAGCTAAACGAAATGAGTAAATTCAACATCATACACTTCAATACAGTGAAGATCTAACTCTTAAAACTCATCCAGAGATCCATTCAAATCAAATCAAGTTCGTTCATTTATTGAGAATTTGAGACTCCTCCCAATGTGAAACTCAACACATGTTCCAGTCAAGTTCAAGTATTTATTCAAACAAATGCAAACCCAGATCAGATCACAACAAGGGTATTCAAAATCTAAGTCAAAAACATCTAAAAACCAGATCACATCAAAATAATAATAATAATAATAACAGAGATCCAAAACAAATTTAAATACAAAAAAAGTGTCAGATCTAAGAAAAATGTACCCATCATGAGAGAGTAAACGAGAAGGTAATTGTTCTTGAAGGAATTGAAATTAGAAGTGGTGTTGATTCTGTCCTTGTTCGTTTTACTGAGCTCAATTGCTGCAACCACCGCCCCCAACCCACCAAACACCAGGTAATAGAACATCTCCATTGTTGAAGATCTTCGAAACCCAGAACAGAAATCACAAAAATACAAAAAAACCCAGAAAATATTTTCCGGATTCTAGAACTGGTACTCGCACAGTGAGAAATGGAGAAGCAATCTCTATATATAATATATATATATATAGTGGTTATGGTTTTCTATCCTCTGCTAGTTTTGTATTTTCTGTTATTTCTCAACTGTCTTTAATTGGTGTTGTACATTTGAGGTTTGTTTTTTTGAAAATCACGTTGACTTCTAAAGGTACAATGATCTTTACAGGTGGAGTTGTGGGTCGGCGTGGAGCGTGCTGTAGGGGATTCTGGCTGAAGGACGCGGCTTTGCTTACGATCATATTCCCGCGGTCCGTTGATTTTGGAGATGTGACACGTGGCTACATTTTGGTCGTCGCTTTGTTTAATGATTTTGGACTAGGTGTCGGTGGTTAAGTGCACCGTAAGGCACATCTTGGATCCGGTACGGGGAAGCGGTTGGTGGACCCCGCCTTCTCTCTCTTTGTCCGTATGCCGTCTGATTAATCAAGAATTTCTGGGAATTTGATCGTGTGGTTTGATGGATTTGTTTATTACATAAAAATCAAGGGATGGTATCATTTGCCCCCCTATATTATGTCCTACTAGTAAATCTCCCCCCTTATATTTTTCTTATTAGCCATTCCCCCTGTGACAGTAAACATATTTGCCAACTACCCCCTTCCGTTAGCTTTTCCGTTAAAACCTCTGACTTTAACAACACCAGTTGATGGAAAGACTATTTTGCCCTTGAAAGACAATACAGTTGATTGCTTGAAATGAAAATATTTTTATGCCCTATATTGAAACCATTGGTTGGAGAAAGATCATCACCATCCATCTCAGATATGGACGATGGAGATAATTAGAAAAAAAAAAAAAAAAAAAAAAAAAAATCAAGGGATGGTATCATTTGCCCCCCTATATTATGTCCTACTAGTAAATGTCCCCCCTTATATTTTTCTTATTAGCCATTCCCCCTGTGACAGTAAACATATTTGCCAACTACCCCCTTCCGTTAGCTTTTTCGTTAAAACCTCTAACTTTTAACAACACCAATTGATGGAAAGACTATTTTGCCCTTGAAAGACAATACAGTTGATTGCTTGAAATGAAAATATTTTTATGCCCTATATTGAAACCATTGGTTGGAGAAAGATCATCACCATCCATCTCAGATATGGACGATGGAGATAATTAGAAAAAAAAAAAAAAAAAAAAAAAATCAACAACCCATAAGTCATCACCATCATCAGAACAGCACCAAACCCAGAAATTGAAACCTAGAACTTCTTCACCGTCATCATCATTAACAACATCAAACCCTGGACATCATCATCAACAACATCTAACCCAGAACATCATCATCAACAACACCAACTATCACATGTCCATATTCAACACCACCAATCTAGATCAAAAGAAAAAACAGTGGAGATCCAAAGAAAAAAAAATCAGTGTTCTTCCCTAAATCCTAACAAACCAACCCACCTCGTGTCCTTGCAGAAAACCAAAATCAATCTCCATAAATCAAACACCAGATCATCCACACCATTAATGGCCAAACCCTTAATCCCCAAATCCAACCACCACCAATAACGATAACCACTATCGTCGATCTCTTCTTAGTAGAGGAGATCGGCACTCGAATCATCATCAGCGACAAACCAGATTGACTCGAATCGAAAGGGAAAGAATAGAGAGAAACGTGGGAGAGAGAGAAGTGTGAGAGAAATAAGAGAGCTGATCTCCTTGCAACGGAAGAGATTGTCAATTCTCGCCAGCGACGAAATGAAGAAGAGAGAGAGAGAGAGAGAGAGAGAGAGAGAGAGAGAGAGAGAGAGAGAGAGAGAGAGAGAATTTTTGAATATTGAGAATTTTTGTTGGTAAATATGTTTATTGTCAGGGGGAAGAATTGCCAATAGCCAAAATATAGGGGGAAGATTTACTAATAGGACATAATATAGGGGGGAAATGATACTATCCCAAAAATCAATTATGTTTGCTTAGTGATTTGTCATTATTTTTTTCACATAGTTCTTCAAGTCTTTCCAAATTTTTAACTAAATTCATGTAAACATAATATGATAAATAAATCGTAATTAACACGTAATTCATCAAAAAGTAAATTCAATCTTGATGTCAAAGCACACATGAGTTTGGATGAATCGTTAAACGTTTGGTTTTATGAGAGAGTAACAGTTACAATCTTGGTCTAAGTTTTAAAGGATGTCAGATTTTAAAGGATGAATCGTTAAACATTTTAATTGTTTTAAAGGTACGTAATTTGAATAAAACACTTACCCATATGGCGAAATGAAAGAGTGGGAAAAAAATATTGATCATATATATTTTTTATGTCTTTAAGTAACATTACATTAGTAAAAGTTTAGATAAAATTGACCGATAAGTGTGTTAATTAAATTCGCCAATATTACAGATTTGAATTGCCTCTGCATATGGTATAAAAAAATGTTCAAGTAAAATTCATACCATAACTGAATCTGAAACTAAATCTCATTTATCACATCAACATATGGAGAAAAACTTCAGTGGGACGGTCCCAGTGACGTGGATATGGGACAGTCCAATCAGAGCACGTCACATATACATTGGGAGAATATGTGGCACACTTGTTACACACTTGTGGCGTGCTCTGATTGGACGGTCCCATATCCACGTCAATGGGACCGTCCCACTGAAGTTTTTCTCCAACACATGTAATTAGATTAAGTTAATTTAATTTGTTTGTACTTTCTGTCCCCAATCCATGTAGTGCTTGACATTAATGTTTGTCAGTCAAGTGTTTCAATTGTTTCATGGCGGTGGAGATCTAATCACGGAAAGACGTGACATATTAACGAATTAAAAATTCTAATTGACAAATATGTGAAAATTATTAATTTTGACTATATTAATTTTAATAAATTTGTTTTTAATATAAGTTTAATTGTTACTAATCATTTGAAAATTTTTATGTTCATCCTACATGGCCAAAAAGTTCCGAAATATCTCTCAAACATAATTTACGTCTTTACCTGTCTTTGAATCTCTCACTAATTTTTAGTGATTTTGAGTTTTTTTTTTTTTCTTAATAAACTTTTTTTTTTTTTTTGTGCAAAAATAAACATTAATGTTTTTTTTTTATTTTTTTTTTATTTTTATTATTTTTATTTTTTTTTTATTTTAAAGCTCATTAAAGTTGTTATACACATAAAAAATCAACAACAAAAAATATGGTAACATTCTCGAAGGTGTTGAAAGTTTTGAATTTTAGAAAAAATTCTTCAAATCTTTATAACATTGGTCTATGTGTGTAAAACTTTTACTTAAATTAGTTTACATACTTTGAATTTTGAAACATTATATATTTCATGGGATTTGATTATTATTATTATTATTATTATTTAAGCATTTGAAAAAATCAAATATGAAATTCGTAGTTCGTCATTTAAAAAAAAAATTCACCTACTTAGTACCTACACGAAAACATTATTAATATTATGTAAAATCATTTTCTATACTATGATAAATCTTTTTTAAAATGAGAGGAAACCATTTAAATGGGAGGCATTTGGAACATTTCATCATTTTTGTTAAAAACAATCACATTTAGCATGTAGCTAAAAATAATTTTCACTAGTTTTAGAGCGCTATTTTATTTAAAAGAAAATAGAAATTAAAAAATAAAAATTAAATTTTTTGGATCTCCACCATCCATCTTTAAGAAGATGGACAGTGGAGATCATCCATTACTAAAAAGTTAAATTTAAAAAAAAAAAAAATGACCCACCTCATTGTCATTCCTATTTTTAATTGATAATAATTATTAAAATAAATATACTTAGGAAAATATTAATTTTATATAATTTAAAATTAAATATATTTCTTTTGATTTATAACAAAAATAGTTAAAATTTAATGTATAAAACAACATATTTATTAGCAACATATAAATATTTGATGTTATTGGGATAAAATTAGAAATATATTAAATTTAAGAGGATAGTTTTAGAAATAATGTTTTAAATACAATTGAGTGATTTAGCGTTTAGGTTTTTCAAATTCTCTCTTCTTAATGAAACCTTAAAATAAATTATAGAAAAAGGTAATTGTGATAATAGAAAGATTTTGTAAGTATACCCAAATGTAAAAATCTTAAGATTAAGATGAGATTGTTCCGGTGGTAAACCTTTCACACCTACATCACGAGGTCTCCTCTTTCCCCTAAAAAAATCTTAGTAGTGTAATACTTCGAAAAAAAAAAAATGACTACGACAACCAAAAAACAAGGGAAAATTGTACAAACTTCCCATGAGTTTATGCAATATTGTTCTGACACAAACTTCCCATTGACTGAGTTAACCACCGCCAGTCAACCGTCTTCACTGAATGACCAAAATGACATTCATGCTAATTGATTTGATAGTTCATAATTAAATTGTTTTTAAGAAACAAGACAAGTAAAAAAAAAATGAAAATAAAATGAGGAGATCTGGAAATCAAACAAGAAAACGAAAAAGACAAAAAAGAGAGAAAGCTTAAAGAGATTCTGGAAATCTCCAGATCTCTTCCAAAAGCTCCATCAACACAAAATAATAATAATAATAATAATTCCTAGAGCTTCAGTAATGGAGCCTCGTCAAGAGGCTCCATCAAATCAATCGATTCATCTAAGATGGAGGGCTCAAGTGGATCATCCTGCTCAACCATTTTTTTTTATGATTCTAGATTATTATTATTTTGTTGGAATTGGTTTGTGCAATATATATATATATATATATATATATATATATATAGTCTTTCTGTTATCAGTTCGAACTGATAACAGAAAGACTATATATAAAATATATCAGTTCCTTGCATATGGATCATTGAATTTAAATGATGCTTTGACAAGTGCATGTAGCCAAGTCAAAGCATTAAGCATTTAAATCCAATTGCCCACATGAAAGGAACTGATATAAAATTGAATTTAAATTATGCTTTGACAAGTGCATGTAGCCAAGTCAAAACATTAAGCATTTAAATCCAATTGCCCACATGCAAGGAACTGATATATTTTATATCAGTTTTAACTGAAAATAGAAAAACTATATATATATATATATATATATATATAGTCCCTTTTTCCTTAGTGCGCACTGATATAAATACATCAGTGCATTGCATCTGGGACATAGATTATTGAGAAGCACTGACAAGTACATACAGACTAAGTCAAAGCATGTGAATCTAATGGTCCACATGCAATGCACTAATATATATTCCTCGGTTCGCACTGAGGTGATTAGTTCTCTCTCTCTCTCTCTCTCTTTATATATATATAATCTTTCTCCTGTCAGTTCAACCTGATATAAAATGCATCAGTGTCTTGAATATAGACCATTAGATTAAAATGCTTTGACTCAATGTGCATGTACTTGTCAGTGCTTATCTATAATCTATGACCCACATGCAATGCATTGATATATTTTATATCAAGTCAAACTGACAAGAAAATGACTATATATACATATATATCCGGTCCCGTTCACATCAGTGAGCACTGATATGACTACATCAGTACCAATGCATGTGGACCATTGATTATGGAGAAACTTTGACAAGTGCATACACTTTGAGTCAAAGTATGTAAATCTAATAGTCCACATCCAACACGTTGATGAAGTTATATTAATGCATACTGACTTGAACATATATATATATATATATAGCAAATCTAAAAACAAACACCCTCCCAAATCCCATTGTCATCTTCCTATCATCATCATCTCTAATACCCAAACCCTAACCTAATCTTAAACAGCAAACCCTAGCCACCACCGCCACTTAAAACCCACTGCTCTCAATCTTCTCCTTCTTGCCACTCTCGATCTCCTCATTCCCGTCAGTCAGGGTTTGTAAAATCGATATATCCACCGATATATCCATATTTTGGAGGGACCGATATCGAAACAAGGGTAATATCCAATATCTAGCAAATATCCGGTCGATATCGAAATATCTATAAAAATCTCCCGATATTCCCGAAATATTGTGAATTTCATCCCGAAATCCAGGGATATTTTGCAAAATTTTTTTTTTTTTTTTTTTAAAATTAATCTTAAATACTGAAATTATTGTTCAAATAATCTATATTGAAAATTATTTTGAAAGAAGCATTAACAAATTTATAAAATTTTCAAACATAATAGTCGATAGTATAATTACTGAAGTAGAATTTGGCAAAGATTGTGAAAGCAATCTGATTTTCTTGTGTAAAACGAGGTAAAACACTAAAACCCATGATTTTTATTAAAAAATATGTGGTGAAAGAGGTGTAGGGAAAAATACTAAGAAGTACACGCAGCGGAAGCGATACTAAAAATAAGATTTAGTGACTTTTAAAAATTTTTCCTTTTATGAACCTTAAACCCTTTAATTAATTAAACATACATATACAATAACAAAAAGTAGAATACCTTTTGTCGCGTGATCCGATTGACTTACGTCGATGGTAATCCGCAAGATCTTCAATCCTAGCACGAACGTGGATCACCTAGGAGCGTGGTCTCCCTTTTCTTTTAATTGCAAACCTGTGAATGGACAAAACAAACTTTTCTTTTCTTTGTTAGTCACAAAAACAATCAAAAGAATGACTAAGATTATTCCGGTCACTTTTGAGTTCTCAATCTAATGATCGAAACTCGCGTGAACCTAGATCGATATCATACACACAAGCTTATTGATGAATAAGCAAATAGTATACTATCAAAGAATAATCTAACACTCCTTTTTGTTTTAGTAGAATAAAATCTTTCTATGAATTGAGAAGAAGAAGAAATTTGTATCAAGAACACATGTGGTGGCCGAATTCTATACTTGTCAATATATAGGTGGCCTAAGTTTGCTTCTTCTTTTCTTTTATTATTAGGGTTGCCGAAATCCTAACCTAGAAATAACTAGGGTTGCCGAAATCACATGCCCACCATAGGCTTATGTTGCACCCTAATTTCCATCTAGTTTTTAAGACATCAAACCCTAATCCAACTCATAGATCTTTTATTCTTTAATTTTGACTAAATAAAAAGACTTCTTATTTGATTAAATAAATAAAACTAATTATTTATTTCCTTATCAAACAAGTCTTTTACTTTTACTTTTAGGAAATATATTTCCTGATTAGAAAAGATTTGTTTCTTTAATTAAACAATTAATTAATAAATTAATTAATTCTTATTTAATTAAAACAATGAAACAAAATAATATATTATGTTAAACTAACCCTTGCCGCCCCACTTAGAGTAAATGGGCCAAAATATTATTTTCTTATTTCATTTAATCCATTGGACTTTAAATAAAAAGCCCACATGTGAACCAGACCCATTCTTACTAAAAGAAACAAGCCCACATGTCTTTCATTAATATATTAATATAATTGAGCAGCCCATTACTAAAATAATGTGCAAATTATATTTTTAATATATTAAATGCAATTCTAGATGGACCCTTAAATTGGTCCGGTAGAATATATCAAGTGATCCATGCAAGTCCGTGTGGATTGGGGATCTTGGCGGGCCATCTAAATTTAAGCTTCAATAGACATAACCTAATCACAATCAACAAATGATTCACTTAGGTCCGATCCATTAATTTTAACTCATTCCACTAAAGAGCTAAAACTGAACTCTTAAATAAAGATAGAAAAGGAAGATGCTCCTCATTCATACCCTAGACAATCATATTGGAGATAGTGTATCCTCGTGATTAATATCAGTAATCGCCAAGAGTTCATAGACCGCCTATAACTCTCCAAGTTACCATATTTACTCATATGACCACGTTTTGAACTTGGATATTTTGACTTGTCCAGAAGCCATGTTTTCAATAGACACTATCGAAAACTCAACGTTGAGATTTAATATCCAATTACCTCAAAACATCCATATGATGATATTATACTCTCATTTAATTAAATGGAGCCACGATGTCCATATCTATAAATGAAGTCCTCTATCGATTAACAAATGAATATCACCAAACTATCGAGGATAGACTATGCGATATAATCGTACTCATTGATAACTCAAATGATATCACTTGCAACCATAAGTCCATCATTTATCTCAGGATTAAGATAGACTCTCCGATTGTTCTGATAATGAAAAGACTTTTATCTACTGACGGTTATAGATAAAGTATTTCATTGTGATCCAGTTCAATGCACCCAGTGCACTAGATCCTTTTGCTCGAAGACACTCCGATGATTTTAGACTCATCATATCTCATTTGATCCCACTCAAATGCTAGCAAAAGAATTCTACAACTTTAACAAGATAAAGGTGCCCAACCTTTAACTTAAGTTGTGAACATTATTCAAGACTAACTAAAGAATTGTGTCTACCACATACATATCCAGATGTACGAACAATTCTTCTTTTCCCATAGTCTTTAGACCTTATGATTATTTACTTTGACAATTATAATATTAAACTATAAATGCTATACGATTTGTTAAATCAGAAATCACTTTATTAATATGAAAAAGATTGTTAATTACAACATTACACTCTTGCTATTGAGCATAATCCTAACAAGAGGTTGGTGAGAAGAACGTTGTGCAAATTGTCACCGACAATAGCTCTACATTTGTGAAAACAAGTAAAAAATTGATGAAAAAATATTCTTTATTTTGGACTCCTTGTGTAGCAAATTGTATAGATTTGATTTTTGAGGATATTGGAAAGAAGAACATTGTTGCACGTGTCATTCATGATGCTAGGGATGTAGCAAACTTTATATAAAATCATGGATGGTTACTATCGCAAATGAGGGAGGTTTGTAAAGGGGAGATAGTGCGACCTGGTGCAACTCGATTTGCGACTAATCATATTGCCCTTGATCGTCTTTTTTTTTAAAAAAGACAAGTTTGAAACATCTATTTACCAGTGATGCATGAGCTACAAATCGATTGAGTCGAACCGCAAATGGAAAAAGAATAAAACGGCGTATTTTAGATTCAGAGTTTTGGGATAATGTGGCTTTTGTAGTTAAAATATATGAGCCACTATACCACGTTCTGAGATTGGTTGATACCGAAGTTGTACCCATTATGCCTATCTTATATGAGTTAATGCGTGTGATGAAAGATGTAGTAAAACATCAAAGAGGGAATACTAAATGGATTCTAAACATTATACAAAATCGGTGGGATAAAATGTTTAATCACTCACTACATGCTGCAGGTAAATTTTATTTTGGATTGTTTATCATTTATAATTAATATTTAGTATAGTATTTAATTATTTATACTAAAATTAATATTTTTTATTCTTCTAGCTTTCTATTTGAACCCAAAGTACCAATATAGAGACAATATTAGGATAATTTAGATCTTTTGAAAGCCGTACATATTTTCTATTCGCAATTAGACCCTGAAGCTGTAGAGATTGCTAATTTTGGAAATTAGGTAAAAAGTTACAACTTACAATTAATTTTATAATTCCAATATTATAACTTCTTTGCATGAGAGTATTGTGTCATTTACTCATATTTATATATATTATTTACATACTGATCTTATGAGTCATAAATGTAGCTCATATATTTTAAGGATGGAAAGAAAAGTTTTAGTGAACGAGCAGTCATAGCAGCTAGAAGCAAAATGCAACCAGGTATATAAGTTTTATTATAAAAATCTATGTAATAATAAATAATAATATCATTGAAATGATATTCATACTTATAATACTTAATAATTTTAATTGCAGCTGATTGGTGGGTAATGTATGGAGATTGTGCTCCATCGTTGCATGCAATAGCAGTTCGCATATTGTCACAAATAGCATCATCTTCTGCATGCTAAAGAAATTGGTCTACATTTGCTTTAATCCACGCAAAACAAAGAAATCGTCTTGCCTATTCTAAGCTTGGACAACTTGTTTATTGTTATTATAATATAAAGTTGAAAATTAGGGATATGGCAGCTGAAAAAGATAAAAAGATAAAGTAGATGAAACTGATTTCATGGATCTACTTCAAGTAGCTGCTGAAGTAGGGGACGACAATGAGAATCCTTTTTTTGACTGGGTTAAACCTGCCTATTTGGATGATGATGAGGGAAATCCTGATCCACAAATTGCTTCTCATGCTCGAGACATGAGAATAAATGTTGAACAAGTGATTAGAGAAGAAGTTGGTGTAGATCGTGGAGTTACTGTTAGCAGCTTTTCCGATAACCAACATACCTCTTATGGAAATAGTGGAGGATAAAATGATGGAGATGATGGAGATGATAGAGGAGGTTGGGATTCTAGCGCAAGAGGTTGGGATGCTGGTGCAACAAGTTGGAATGTTCGTGCCGGAGGTTGGGATGCTGGTGCAACAGGTTGGAATGCTAGTGCAACAGATTGGGATGCTCATGCTAATTTTGATCAAAATCGTGGTAGACAACATGGAGAAACAAGTCAAATTGATGAAGATTCCTTGAATATGTCTCTCTCCTCAATGAGTATGGGCACCGAAAATAGTTCTTTGAGTGATTCACAGACAAGGTCAGGCTCTAATGTACCATATTATGGTAGTTATGGTATCTACAGTATATTTGATTATCCTTCTCCATAAATGCCATATGCAATATCTATGCATGTAGATCAATAATATCCACTAAGTTGGGTAAATCCAAACTACCTAATTCATGAATCAGTTGGAAGAGATCAAGCAACATACGTGTAGCATATTAATAACTACCTTGAAAACTATGCTAGCACGTTTTCTTGGAAAATTATTGTTCAAATCAAGATAGAAATGTATCTTATGTATTTGAACCAGCAAGGAATTCATTTTGGTTTTAAATTTTATACATACAATGTATTATTATGTATGAATTATGATTTATTATAGAATCTTGGAAGTATGAAACTATATATATTTTATTGATAATTTTGTTTATTAAATATTTAATATTTTTATATTGTATATAATATTACAAAAGTGAAACAAAATATTATTCTATTAAATACTCAATTTTAAAAATTATATACAGACTCTATATATGTTATAATTTATAATAAACTCATAACTGTGCTAATTTATTATTGAAATATCATTCATTTAATGTATAATTATTTGTTTAAGCTTATCCTAAAGTTTCATAAAAAAATTATAAACATTAGATGTAAATATCCATCATTTTGTTAATTTTTTACCGAATATCCACCGATATCGATAATATCCCCGATATATCCATAAATTTAGAAGCCCGATATGGATACCGATACCGATATTTTATTCCTTGCCCGTCACTCGATCTTCTCGAATGAAACTTTACGCAAATAAGAATCAGATAGAAAGGAAATTTGAACTAAGGGATTGGGTTTGCCTAAGGCTTCAACTTTACCGACAAGCATCTGTAGTAATTCGTCGAAATCTGAAGCTAGCCTCTAGGTTCTTTTACTTGGTGCTAGCTAAAATCGGTCTTGTGGCATACAGGTTTCTCATACACATGGTCTTCCATGTCTCCCAGTTGAAGAAAAAGGTGGGTGACTCTGTGACTCCGAGTCAGGTCCTGCCCCACACTAATCCTAATGGACAACTGTTGGTGTACCCTGTAGCTATTTTAGCTCGCAAGGTGGTGAAGAGGAACAATCAGGTTGTGGTACAATTTATGATCCAGTGATCAAATTCAAACCCCGATGACGCTACTTGGGAGGATGCATCAGTTATGGCTTCATGATTTCCAGATTTTCAAATTTTCACCCATAAGGACAATGGTGATTTTGAGGAGAAGGTATTGTCAGGATTGAAGAATTTGGGGAAACGAAATGAAGAGAAAACGAAAAGCTGAAAAAAGATTGAAATTAGGGATCTGGGAACAATAGCCGTTGCAAAGTCAAACTTGTTTTTATAGTGAATTCCTAAGGCAGTACGCCACCATTTTAGTTTAGGTTTATGTTAGTTTGTTGTCAAAATGTAGCCGTTTTATGTTAAGTGTTTGTGTTGTTAAGCAACACTGTTTGGGTTGTGTAGTGGAGTCAGGATTAGCGGTTCCGTTAATCCACCGTTAGGTCCGTTTGCTTTAGTGAGGTCAGTAGGATGTTAGCTGGTAACAAAAATTTTGTTACATCGAATGTTGGTTTTATTTACGTTTGGATCAATGGAAATGAATAGCAGACAAGTCTTTCACCAAATCTTTCACTAAATTCTTTCTCTCTATAAATCTCATTTTCTCTCCCTTCTAACCTCTAAATCTCGATTTTTCTTCTATTATCTGCTTAAAACCACCTTAAGATACCTAGATTTCACCAGGTATCACAGAGGGTTAGGGTTTGATGATTGAGATGGATGGTGGTGGGTTTTGGTTTAGAAGATGGTGGTTTCTAGTGTTGATCTTGAAAATATTTCCATTTTTTTTTTTTCAATTGATTTTCAATTTCTGGTTTGGATTATGGTTTTTTTTTTTTTTTTTTTTTTTTGGATTCTGGAGTTGTTATGAAAATTAAAAACAGAAAGTTCAATTTGATTGAAGGAAGTTGACTTTTTTTATTTTTTTTTCCAAATGGATGAATTTCTTTTTTCCAGAAAAGAAAAAAATTAGTTGAATTATAAAGGTTTCTTCTATTTGGATTTTTTGCACAATAGATTTTTAAGATATTTGGGGATATTTTATAATTTTATTTTGATTGATTTGTAGTTATAGATTTATTTGGGGTTGTTTCATAATTTATTATAGTTTAATTATAATTAGGAAAATTATTATTTTCCCTCTTGAGGTTTGCTATATTAGATAAACTGGTCCTTCTAGTTTCAATAATGGTCAGTCAACCCCCTAAAACTCAAAATATTAATCATTTTGCCCATTCTGTCAAGTTTTCCATCCAAAATCCCTTTGACCGTTAAATAAAAAATTAAAACGATTCTATCAAGAATTGAACCTTTGACCTTAGACTAAAAGCCACATGCTCTAACCAACTGAGCTACTGTAGCTCATTGTTAGAGTTTTGTTGATTTAAATGTGCATATATCTAATTTGTTTAAAATAATTTAAATCTGTTTATATAATTTAAAATAAACTCATATATATATATATATATATATATATATATATATATAATTCAAAATAAACTCATATTTAATAATAATATATAAAAATAGATTTATGAAAAAGAAAAATGAAAATAAGAAAACAAAAGGCAAAAAAAATCAAAAAAAGGAAATTTTATTATTATTATTATTATTTTGAATTTTTTCCCTTTTCAATTTATGAGCTTTGATTTTCTGGGTTTTTTTTATTTATTATCAAATTGAAATAATATATTTTTTGAAAAGGAAAAAAAATCAAAAAAAAGAAAGAAAAAAATTTACGGTCTTCAATTTTCTGGATTTTATGGGTTTCCTTTTATTTTCTTATTTTCTTTTTCTCTTTCATAAATCTGTTTTGATATATTATTATTAAATATGAGTTTATTTTAAATTATATATTATATATGTGAGTTTATTTTAAATTATATAAACAAATATGCATTTAAATCAACAAACCTTTAAATCAACAATTATTTTAAACAAATTATATAAATATATATACATTTAAATCAACAAACCTTTAACAATAATTTGGAGTATCAAGTTGGTTAGAGTTTGTGTCTTTTATCCACAAGGTCAAATGTTTAATTCTTGATGGAGGCGTTTTAATATTTTAATTAACGGTCAAAGGGATTTTGGATGGAAAACTTAACAAAAGAGGTAAAATGACTAATATTTTAGATTTCAAGAGGTTATTAAAACTACAGGGACTAGTTTATCTATTATTACAAACCTCAAAGGGAAATGATAATTTCCCTTATAATTATTGTAATAAAATGACGTTTTTACCTCTAGACCATTAAGTTAAAGGTTAGTTAAACCGTAAATCAACGGTTAGTTAAAAGGAAGTCGGGGAAAATTTGTGAGCCGCTGGTGCACAATATTGCATAACTCATTTTAAGTTTGTGGAGTTTTCCCAAAAAAAGAAAAAAAAAAGAAAAGAAAAAAGAAACAATGATAGATGGAGATGAGAGAAATCCAAATCAGAAACTGTCTCTAACAGCAACCACAAGTTCAGATTTTAATATAGATAAAAATCTAGAATCTCCATGGCCCACTTTTGGCGCCCCAAAAAAACATCCTGAAGTACTTCCCATTTCCCAAACACAACATTAGAGCAGAAGCAGAAGCAGAAGCAGAAGCACAAGCAAAAAAGCACTTAATAAAATCAACTCAATCCTGATCACTTACCCAAACTTGAACAGTTGAACATACCAAAATCCCATTTCTGCTTCCGTTTTTTTTTTTTTTTTTTTGGGTCTAAAAATCTGTGACAAATGGCTGCTCTTACTTCAATAAGTCCACACTCTTCTCCTTCTTCTTCTTCTTTGTACCAATCTTCATCACCACTCGTCTTTGCTTCAAAAACCAACCAAGATAGCTTATCCTTCTTGACTGTAAAATCATTTAGATCTTCAAAGAGAAGCTTATTATCTTCACAAGCTGTCTCAAGAGGCCTGAAAATCCAATGTGCTGCCACAAAAACTGCAAAATCACCAGGTAACAAAAAAAAAAAACAAATTATATATTTTTCAATAAAAATAGACTAGTTTGTCTATGTTATGCTTGTATTCAGGCTTGATTCTGACTTGGGTTTCTTTTAATCTCTTCTTCGGAGGGATTATTAGCTGAAGAAGAATGGAAGATCAAGAGAGAATTGCTGCTACAAAAAAGGGTACACATAGCTCTCTCTTTCATGACCACCAAATTGTTATTTAGAGCTCAACTTCTATAATTTTAATCAGGTGTAGATGTAACAAATTGCAGACCTTTAACTTCTAGTAAGTTCTTTATGCTAAGGGTTTCACTTGTAGCCGTTAAAATGAATTCAATAGCAGATATTTGTGATGGTGTGCTCCATGGATGTAGACTTACACCGAACCACGTAAAATTTTGCGTCTCTTTGTTGTGATTATGCATATTTCGTAGCAATTTGATGTCTGTATGGAATAAATTAGGGACGTCTACACTTGAAAGACTCGACTCTGCATATCTATTATTTTAAGCTTTTAAGTGTAATCAACAGTTTACTTAACATGATATTAAAAGCCTGTTTAAACTAAATATAGGTTTGGAGTTCGAATATCCTCATGCGATCATATTGGTATTCGATTCTGTATATGCATTTATTCTGCATACGGAGTTATTCCCAATTACTAACTAGTACAGCATCGGATGAAAACACGTCCATTAGTATATATTACAAAGATTTTTGAGGGTTCAGTGATGCTGAAATATGATTTATGCCATTGCATTTTAATTACGTTGATCCCGGATGGTTTTTTTAGTTTCCAGAAATTCTAATCAGTAGATAATTGGAGTGGAAATGTCTCTCTTTGTTTTTTTTGAAGGTAAGGAGTGTGGATGTGAAGGAAGCTCTGCGGCTTCAGCAAGAAAACAACTTTGTGATTCTTGATGTACGGCCTGAAGCTGAATTTAAAGAGGTAAGTCGATCTGTTCATAATCTTAACCAAACCTACAACAACACGAAGAATGATTAGTTGCTTTTCAAAGAACTTCTAGATTGTACAATTTAGCTGACAATAGACAGAAAAGTTCTTGGAATCTATAAAGCACTTGATAAAGAAGTACTTAACATGTGTTAGGTGTGTGTTCCGAATGGCTTTTCAAATAGATCTTCTAGAGTAGAACTTTTATAAGTAGAGCTTCTAATAAAAAACTGTATGTTGTTTGGTATTCAATTAAAAAGGGTGGACTTCTTCAAGTAGACATAAAATAGTTTTTTAAATATTAAAAAAAACTCTTTTGGAGATTTGCCAAACAACAAAAAAAAAACCCTCAAAAGAGCTTTTAACATTAAAAAAGCTCCTTTGTCCACTAGAATAGCTATACGGCTATACCAAACACACTCTTGTTCTAGAGAGTTATTGAAAGTGCTTTTGTTACCAACTCAATTGAACAATGAACATTATTGCCCATGGAAGACAAAACAGAACAATTGATGTGATCCAAAGATATCAATGTTTTGGGATGCAGGCTCATCCGCCGGGTGCTATAAATGTGCAAATATACAGGCTTATAAAGGAGTGGACGGCATGGGACATTGCTAGACGAGCTGCATTTGCATTCTTCGGCATCTTTGCTGGAACAGAAGAGAACCCAGAGTTTATGCAGAGTAAAAAGCTGATTTTTGCTTCGATTTTGTTGCTCAACATAAAGATATATCAGTGACTAAAATGTTCAGTATCTGATAACAGGTGTGGAATCAAAACTAGACAAAGATGCAAAGATAATTGTAGCTTGCTCATCTGGGGGAACAATGAAGCCAACCCAAAATCTCCCTGAAGGTCAACAATCAAGGTGGTTTTGTTTTCTCCCTCTAATGTGTTTTATTTCGTTTGTGGTGTTTCAAATTTCAATCTTCTACTGTCGCGCGAGTCTAATTTTGGATCCTCTCTTGGCCTGGCTGTAACTGATATGAATGAAAGTAACAAATCTTGACCCTGTAATGTTTTTATACTTAGATGTCAATAGATTAGGAAAAGCCTAGCAAAAATCCAATAAAGAATCCGAACTCTTCAAGTTTATCCAACTTTTGAAGAATCTGGTGATATTTGATTGCAATTAATTATTAATATACGATCAAGATTTCTTCAAATAAAAGCTCGAATTTTGTGTTTCTTTGTGCAGATCATTGATAGCAGCCTACGTGCTAGTCTTGAATGGTTACAAGAATGTATTCCACTTAGAAGGGGGACTTTACAAATGGTTCAAAGAAGGATTACCAGCTGATGCTTCTGAGTGAAACTGAGAAAGCACTTGTGTAGTGTTTGTAAAGCAAGTGCTTCCTGGGAAGCTCAAGTTTTGTCCACCATGCCGTGCCAATTTGCTCATATGTATTGCTATCACGACTAACAACACTTGTTTATCTGTTGATTCCGAGTGTTTTCTGTATCTAGACTGAGCTTTAATCATGTCAAATTTACGCTTGTTCAAGATTTGATTCATTTTTATTTAACATTCAACGCCGGTGCTGTGACAATAGGTCAAGAGGCAGTCAATGGACCGAAATGAAATCTAATCAATTTAACAACGAACTCCATATTAGGGTTACAAGTAGTCTCTAACATCTGCTGCCAAACAAGATAGAAAAGAGAACAGAGTTGAAATGAAATCTCCAACAAGAAGAAAAAATACCAAAGCAAGCATGAGTTTATTGTTGCTATTGTTGGTCATAGCGTCTGATTTGAAATCAAGAAGAAAAGACAAATGACAGCTTATAATCACATAAATTATCACCGAGAAACAACATAATATCAATGAACAATCAACACAAGGAATGCGAAGTGATCATGGCATTCCGCGTGGAGAAACCACATCTAATAGGTTCTATAAAACGCAAGATAGCGATATGATGCCAAAGTCATAATGTCTAATACCAAATGAGACCGTTCTGGGATATGCATGGAAAGAGCAATCAGCTGGCTTCAACCGACCCCCACCATGCCATGTACATAACTGCAACTATAAAAAAAAAAATCGACACTGACCAAGCAAGTATACATGCCACTGTACGAACCAGGATCCTCATTTCCAGCAATTAGCACCACAAACTTATAGATTTACATGGTGTTAAGCAGCTATGTGTCTGTTCTCTTCTCACAAGATGAAATTCTGACTTTCATGTGAAACAATTCATTATGAAGTTTCTTGTAGCCTGTAAATCGTAATTTCCTGCTGTTTAAAATACCGGCGGTCCTCTTCATCAACCAGAACCAGGTTCAAGTAATATTTCACGCTAAATTTGTTGTTAATGTTGCGATGCGTTGGCGTCAGCTCATAGGGGCTAAGAAACAATCTGATTGGAATTGATTCACCTGTAAACACAAGCATTAACTTATCAATAAATGCATTCAGAGTAATTAAAATCTGTTAAGTGCACAATTGGAAAGTGAACATAATTAAATTCCCAAATTTAATATATTAAATATATAGCATTGACATGGTAGTAGTTGCTATGTCTGATCTGTTGTTCATATTTTGGTTTCAGTTTGAATTCCGAAGAAACTTAAAAAGCTCCAAACATACCTCTGACAGGAGCTCCATCCATCAATTCAAATTTTGCTAGTGTTTCAGTTTCAACATGGGTATTAGCCCCTGCTCCAGTAGATTCTCGGCGCCTGATCTCAAGATCCATATTCTTAATTTTGATTCTTACAAGAAGAAAATATATCTTGCCAATAATAACATCTTTCAGATGATACCTGTAGAATTTGAATTCCAATAAGCGCAAAGATAATCACTTCAGTGCTACACAACACAAAATTGATATCGAATTTGCTTCTAAAACCTACCAACGACGACCGTGTCAATCTAGAACAATATTGACCACAATGTGCAATCTCATTCTAAGGCAGGCTAGCTTAAGAAAGGCAGACACTGGGTTGGTTTTGTAAATTGCACATCCCGGTATAACTTAAAAACTAGAAAACTAACTGCAATTTTCATACTACAGCTCTTGTATATTCCAAGTCTGATTACATTGGTGCCTGATCAAGAGCACAAAAATGCAGAAGAGACTGAACAAAAACCAGTCACAATACTTCCAACTTACTTGCTTTTGTTGTACTCAAACTCAATGTGCAAGCAATCTTCGATTCCGACTTCCATCTGCACAAGGAATTAGAATTATGATAAAGCGTGGAGAGTTTCCGATAACATTAGTTGCTCTAAATTTTTCAAATGATAAAATTACCCAAAAAATTAAAATAAAATGATAAAAGAAACAAAAGATTTATGTCTGAATTCCACCAAAATATATTATTATGGAAAGTTAAGATAGCAATCTGCATTACTTATTCATCATAGAAATTATAAAACAAACAAACTCACCTTGATGCTATTGTTAATAGATGGAGGTGGCGTATAGTTGCGAACCTGATGCACAGAAAATGAGATCAAGTAAACAGAAGAGATGCTAGTATAGCGTGGACTGTGGCAAGTACAAAATGAGCATGATTTGTCACAGTAATCCTCCAAAATATTACATACAGAAGTAACTTTTTGTGTGAATAATGATAAATGAATAAAACAGAGCACAAGTAATAATATTCTAATCAACCTTTTGCAGGATGTAATGAAATTAATTATAGGTAATTCAATGAACATCACTGACACGAAAAGATAATGAAAACACTACCATAAAATCTTGGTATTCAACTATGCTTCCACCATAACCACGGCTGATTGTCACTTTCAGGACATACCTAGAAAGAGAACAAAAATAAACTAATGTAACATAAGTTTTCAATTATAAAATCACATTCACCATTTGAATCCAAACAATTGCTAAATGGGCAAGCGGGAAGCATCTTTTAAGTTTCCTATCAGTGTTCTAACCTACACTTACTGATGTTTACCTTTTATCTGAACAGCTTCCCATGTAACAGTATGGAGCTCAGAGAAGCTAAAAGAGGAATGCAAATTATGCCACCTCTATTATCATCTATTTGTAGATTACATGAGCATGAAGATTCCGGAAACAAATTAATGGTGTATATTTATTATTTTATTGTACAAGCCAAATTATACATCAATATTTAAGAAAACTAACAAGTTGTACATATAAGTCTGAAAACATAGCTGAAAGTAAATTACAAATGACTCTAAATTTAAAGACAGGCTGCTTCACATACTTGAGCTTATATACGGGATTCAACAAAAGCAATGTGTAAACTAGAAGCAAAATCAAATTGTTCAACAATGTAATACCAAAATAAAGTCACTGTTTGACATTGCTGGGTACACAAAGCAATTTCCCTTGAATATGTATAAGGCTGAGTAAGTGGCTTACCTTAGCCTCACATTCACCCCATTGTATGTCTCGTAGGGCATTTCAACTGTAGAAAACTCAAATGGATATGTTTTTCTTTCGTATATTTCTCCAGGGACGTCCAATTCACGTACTGCAAACAAATTATCAAAAGTAATTATGGAATTAAAAATAAACGTCAAAAATCCACTAGTACAAGGGGTTTTAACTTAAGATAAATAGATAATAATAGAATAATAAGAATAATGATAAACATAATAGTACAAAAATAAAATCTAAATCCTATTCATGTTTTTCTGCCTCCATCCCAAACATTATAAACCAGAAATCAATACAGCTAACCAAAAATATATATAAACAAAGTAAACAATGAAAAGCAAGGCAGTGCTCACCAAGAGAAGTAAAGTCATAAAAGTTGCCTCGGTCAAAATACATCTCTGGAAACAAAAACGGAGTTTAAGATGTTAGTAATTTCATTTCACATAGTAGAAAGGACAATATTGTCAGAAGGAAACTAAGACACAAAATAATAACTACAGATATTTGACACAAAGTTAACAAATTAACTGGGCATTAATTCACTGCCCATTTACCAGAGATTCTCCCAGAATAATCAACTAAAAGACCAGTGGTGAAATGCATAATACAATACAAGTAACAAAGACAATGGATGCAAATTTTATGAAGGAACAAAACCAACATAGTATTGGCTACAGACCCAGAGGTAGCACTGGAATTTAGATATTTTATTATCTTCTTCTAGCAAAAATATATTGCAAAGAAAAGCTGCAGGATATCACAAACCCACCAATCTGACCAAGTAGCTCAACTTTCACACCATTGTGTTCAATCTTCTTCCCTTGAAATGGTTCTACAGAAATCTGGAAATAAAACCAAACAGAGAAATCTTTAGAGCATGAAGATTAACAATACAGAACACTTCTATTCAAACTATACTATCTGACAAATTACCTTCCCAACAATGTTTTCTTGACTTTGGAATAGTGGAACCATGACTGTTTGACCATTTTCCTTCTTGAGAGGAACCTATGAAAACACGGCCATAAGAAAGTATTACCATCACCAGAGTAGAACATAAACAACAAACTCCTGACAAACACGTCAACACTCTATTCTCTATTTTTCATTTCATGGTTTTTTTCTTGTTCATCTAATTCCTGTCTTGATTATGTCCAATTCCCTTGTTTGACAAATCAAATGCATTAAATTCAGAGACGGGATACTCCAAAATCATTGGCCTGCATAACAGGAAAATGCTATATGACACGGATATCAAATCCAATGTGATTTCCATGACACTTTCCAAGCATATATACTTAGGCATATTGAGAATCTCTCAGATAAATGATTTCCAGACTGTCATTACAATGCATAACAATTATTTACTAATATAAATGTACCTGCTTTCGAGATTTTCCATCAGCAAACGCTATTGAAACATTACAGGCTGGTTTGAAAGCTCCGAGAAGGTAATTCTATAAAATCCAACCATCAATTTGAACAATATATCCAGACAAAAAAACAAGTGCAAATTATAACAACAGGAGTCATGTGAACTTACCATGCTTGATCACTGTTTAGTAGAGAATCACAAAACCCCCCCACTTCAATTCAGCTATAAAAAAAACCCTGAAAACCCAAAATGTCAATTCCAAGTTCAAATTCACCAAAACCCAGAAAACCCCATTTGACAGTATACAAAAACACGCATAATTCACTCAAAAAGAAGTGATTTTTACAGCTGAAAACGCACGCAAACGAATCGAATACCTAGAAATTTGTCGCTGATCAGATTGGAATCAAATGATGAGATTAAAACGACGGGAGAATCTGCGTACCTTAAGAGAGTTGTTGATTTAGCGAGTGATCCGGAGTAAGTAAAAGAAAACCCTAAATTTGTAGTAAGAAATCAGAGATTTGGATTTTCACAGGTTATATGGTTTCATCGATTGACAGTTGGGATCAAACTGAGAAACGAAGACCGGTGCTTGTTTTCATAAAACGCATCGTCAAAGGCTCCAAACCTCATTTCTCACGTGCATCCCACGTGATACAAATATTATTATTAAATTATTTTATTTTCACTTATGGCTTGTTTACTAATTAATAATCAAATTGAGGAAAAAGAATTAAGTTACTAATTTGTGAATTCCAATATTTACTAAATTTTTAAAGAATTAAGTTATGTGGACCCCACTCTCAAATCATTAAAAGTTCCTGATGGAAAGGGAATTTGATTCCCCCTACCCACCCTAGGAATCAAGTTCCATTTTCGGCTTTCCTGATTGAAAAAGGGAATTCATGTATTTTTAATAAAATATTCTCACTTATAATAATTATACAAAAAAAAAAAAAAAACCCTTTCTTTCTGTTATAAATTAAAGCATACAATAATAGAGAGTAATACTAACCGAATAGAGAAAGAATCAGAGCAAACCAATTCTATTAGTTTATTTCTCTGTATCTTTTGAATGCTTACACAATAAGTCTATATATAGGCATTGGGAGAATTAAATTTACAATAAAATAGGAAATATGATCAAGAGAATTGATTGTGAATTATTCTTTAGGTGGTGAAAGTCAATTATTTCACAACGCTCCCACTTGGACATATGTCACATAGATAATAATTTTTGAGATTCTTCTAAAAAATATTGGACGTGCTTAAATACTGCCACATTTAAAACCTTGCCAGAAAAACACAATGGGACAAAACCTAATCAAGGTAAAAAGAGTACAGTGTACAAATGTCCAAAGTGAAGAATATTCTCCTCCTGAAAAATGATTTGTTCTCAATCTTGTAGTTTGCTAAGTTGACGCGTTCCAATGCCATATATCAGTTTCTATAATGTTGTTGTCGATAAGATCTTAGTAAATCAATCTGCAAAATTATTTGTAGATCGTATCTGTTTGACATTGATTTGTCGACTTTCTTGGAGTTCATTAGTGTAGAAAAACTTTGGTGATATGTGTTTGGTTCTATCTCATGTACCCTCATTTTGACTTGTGTAATACAAGTAGCATTATTTTCATATATTGAGATAAGGAACTCCTGTATTGTGCTAAATATAATACAACACCAATAAGATACGGTACTTCTGGACCAAGTATCATTTCATTATTATCTTTAGATCGAAATGGGTCTTTCTTAAGATCTAAAGATCAGACAACCTTAGGGATGTTCAAAGAATGAGATTCATCCATATTAAAGTCAAAACAAGTAATCCATTTATATTATGCTTGATCTTCAGGCCAAAACAATATTTTGTTTTCTCCAAACTTTCATCTCAAATTCTCGTTTCAAATATTTAGTAGTTTTAGAAACTCTTCAGGAGTTCTAATTAAATTCATGTCATCGACATATATTCCTTCAATTGCAAATTCGGATTCCAATGTCTTTATAAATACGCATGAGACATATTGAAACTTTAATTTATATACCCATTTTATGATGTTTTCACTAAGACAATCATATCACATTCTTCTGAAATGCTTCAAATGTAATTTTATTGAACATAAGTTTCGAGAATTTGAATTATATGCTTTTGGCATTTTGAATCCTTCAGGGATTATTTTGATAACAGAAATGTAATAAAATATTTGCATATGATCAATATTGGGTTTCTACAATAAACCCTTCGTTTCGAGGTATAAGCTATATCTTGTTATCTTAATTTTCATACGAATAATCGTTTTAACAAAAAAGTTTAACGTCTTCAAGCGTCTACACTATATGTCCATGAATATAGCTCTATCTTTTTGACAATAATATTATGTCGACATTCATACACAATTTGTGGTTCAAGATCCTCATCATTTTATAATACGTAGAGCAACAATATAGAAGATCTCAATTTTTAGTTTGCAGTATACATGCCTCTTCAAAGGCTACTGTAAACTTTCACAAAGGGGAATTGTAATATTTATATCTTTCAGTGTATATGTCTTTGTATGGGCAATTGAGATCCCTTTAATTTTTGAGTCTAATAGGGGGAGATTAAATTTCATTACTTTGTACCTCTACAAATAGGTTTTTGTCTCTTCAAGGACATTTAACTCTTCGGGAGTCATGATGAGGATTACATATAGTTCAAGCATTATTCTTAATTAACATGATCATGATCTTTAATATTCGCTTCAGGGAATAATAATTTTTAAATAAAAGTAGCATTTCACACTTCTAGTGTGCCACGAATAATTTATTTGTTGCCATTTGCATAAATTGTTCTTCAGGAACAATCACCCGGGTTAATATATTGGCAATTAATAAATTCATTCGAATATGAAATTTGCAAGTGAATGATCATTTGAACTTCAAACAAGGATCAAGATAAGATAAAGATGATGCATGCCAACTGCAATTTCATGTCATTTGATTTTTCTAGTTGTATCTTTCTTCCCTTAATGAAGTGAATTAATTTTTTTCTCGGCCTTATTTTGTTATCCTTCATGGATTTATTTGCATCATCAAAATGTCATTTTCAAATATATTTATACTATCATACCATTCTTCAGTGATATATTGTACTATCATGGCATTATATTGTCCTTCAGTGACTTTCACTAAAAAATCTACATATCTACATATTCTATATGATAGACTCAATTGTAAAAATGGAATTGTATGCTTTTAGCATGAGGTAGTATAATACAACATTTATATATGATTTATATTTTTATAACTAAATAGATTCTTCCAGATATATTAAAATAACAAAGTGTCACATATATGTTATTTTGTTTTTCACTTTGTAACATACAATTAGTTCTCCCAAAGCATTTATATATACTTGGTAAAATATCAACATGATATTTATGTATACTTTAGGTACACCACTATTTTCATCACCAATAGTAAACATTTTCTTACTTTATTTTGGTGTGATTCCACTTCTGGTGGTTAGATTTTCTTATTATAATCATCAATGTCATAATAATTTTAATTGACCAAAATTTCCACCATGACGATTAGAAGACTTAAAATTTACTTTAGGGAATTGAATGATATCAATCAATCTAATCAGGCAAGATAAATGATTTTGTTCGGACACAAAAGAAAAAACATAGTATCCCCACATAATCATTTTCAAGTGTAAAATGCATAGCAAATTTAAAGATGTCAATGTAAACCATGAATATATGATAATTAACCAAGGATGATATGTATAATGTATAAAATAAAATATTTATTGTTGGTGTTCTATATATAAAACAAAGTGTTTTTCGGATTAAATACTGTTCATCGAGAATTCGAATTTTACGACTGAAGCATATTCATCCACTAGTTGCATCATCGGTTGTAAGGTGATCATGAATTTGAAAACAATTCACAAATGTAAATCCTTGCAATATGTATTTCTTTGTATTTTTTTTCACTGTATTTCTATAACACGTACACAACACATATATTCACTATGTGTTTCTATTGGCATTAAACATACTGTTATCGACACAACCAAAGGCAATGTTCTTCATATGTTGTCATGCAAATCATGTATGCACATACACTTTTCATTACAAGTATATAAAGTTTTGCATCTATAAGCTATATGTGCATCGCATTGGTGTTTTCTACTGAAAAACTGCTCATGAAGTTGTGATTTTAAATTAAAATCAGCCCATAATGGGCACTATATGCCAACATATTAGAACTCAAAACTTCAGGTTTTGATATAATTGAGATTCAAATCTATCAATTAGATTCAGAACTTCAGGTTTTGATTATATTGAAAGCTTATATTTAATTTTGAACTTCAAATTCATATTTAAATTGAAATCCAGAACTTCGAGTTCTGATTAATTAAATTGGAATATAGAACTTCGGGTTCTACGTAATTAATTGGAATACAGAACTTTAGGTTTTGATTGGTTAAATTGGAATTAAGAACTTCAGGCCTTGATTAATTAAATTGGAATACCGCTCTTCGGGTTCTGATTCAATTAATTATCAAAACATTGGATCAATAACTATACTTGCAGAACTTCGAGTTCTGATTAAAATTGGGATCCATATGTATCTAAAATTTCAGGTTCTGATTAGTATCAAACATATAATAATAATAATAATAATAATAATAATTTCTTCACGAAACTAATTTACTAAAATATGAAAAGATGACAAAATACAAAACTAGATAATTGTCGAGCAATAAAAATTGGAAAAACAAAAACAAAACTTACAGGATCTATACGACCCCACTCGTATATAGATGATATAAACAAGTAAAATTGAAATTAACCACAATGCAATTTCAACAGAGTGATTAATTCATATTCAAATCCTTACAAGGCATGGATTCGTTTTTTTCTTTTCTTTTCTTGATCTCTTTATATTTATTCGGATATTTTCAAGATCTAATTTAGAACTACAAGTTCTAAATAATTTTCTTGTATCTAGAATTTTTTTTTTTGGTTCTAAATAAATTTCTCGAATCTAGAACTTTTGGTTCTGATTTTTCGAATCAAGAACTTATGATTATATTTTTCAGATCAAGAACTTCTGGTTTTGATTTTATTTTCGAATGAAGAACTCATGGTTCTAATTTTCCTATTCAAGAACTTCTGGTTCTTTTTTTCTTTTCGATTCAAGAACTTTTGGTTCTTATTTTCGAATCAAGAACTTTTGGTTCTTATTTTCGAATCAAGAACTTCTGGTTCTTATTTTTGAATCAAGAACTTCTAGTTCTGATCTTCGAATGCAATCTTGAAATTCCCTTAAGCAATATAGTGTAAAATATACCTAGAGGGGGGGGGGGGGGGGGGGGGGGGGGGGGTGGTGAATAGGTATTTACTCAAATTCTTCCAATCTTAAAAATGATGCGGAATATAACAAAGAAAATGCACACTTGATTAGATTTAGCAAATGAATTGATTTCACTAATACAAGAGTTAATCAATTTACAAGATATGCAATCAATGTAAGATATGGAAGATAAAGAAAAGTAAAAACAAAAATAAACACAAGTGTTTTTACGTGGTAAAACCTCAAAGAGGAAACATCCACGGGTTGATACCACAACCACCGGCAAAGCAATCCACTATATGAAAAGGACTTACACACTCAAGCTATCAACACATGATATCCGCTCAAGCTATCACCTCCTAATCTACCCTCGGGCAAGTGAACTACCAAGCCTACTTCTTATCCGAGATGTATCATACACCTCTAGAAAGCAACTTCCTATCCAAGACGCTCACGTCTCTAGGAAGATTTCTTGCTTGACTATCCGAGTCCTCCCGACTCTAATCAAGGCTTCTTGCTTGGCTATCCGGAACACTTTCCTAGCCAAGACTTCTTGCTCAAGACAAAGCTTCACTCACTTTGCAAGAGACTTCAATCTTTCACAAGGCAATGATCTAAGTGATGCAAATGATGCAAACACAAGCAAATAGAGCAAGTAGATCAAACACACTCTATGAAGAATTAGATTTGCACAAATCAAGCTCACAAGCAAATTTAGCTAATTCTTATGAACATGTGATTAGAAGTCTAGATTAGACATTCAAAGTCATTCACAAAAATATCTAGAAACCTAAACATGTCAATCAAAGCTAGAGTAACAAGTTTTCAATAAAAATCACAAAACTAGCTTTGAAATCAAGTGAACAAGTTAACACTTGAAATCCACAACATATTCAATCCAAACAAGAACTAGATTTAAATGATAGATAGCACAATCAAAAATCCTATTTCATGAACATGTGACTAAAACCTAGAAATCAACAATCAAGTTCAAGAACAAAAAGTATTTCTAGAATCAATATCAAGATAGGTCAAGTTTAGCAATATATGTTCAATTGAAATCAAATGGCTAAAACTCAACAATCAATAGATCAACCACCCCTAGAATATGATCTAACAACATTCTAAACATATATCATCTATCAATTAGGAAGATTAAAAGAGATGATCAAAAGATGAAGTGAGAAGAAGAAGTTTCACATACAAAAGTTGAGTCTTGTACTGAAATCAGATCACTGGGAAAAATGACGAACTCAAATGGCTCTGAAAATGCTTGGGGTTTGTATCTCTCTTCAAGACCAACAATTTTGGCTTTTGAATCACTCAATTCGGAGTTGAAATGAGAGAGATATGATCAAAATAAGAAATCAAAAATTGTTAAGAATTCTGCTCGGGATTTCGAATATAAACGGAGGGAAAAGAGATGGAGAAGAGAGAGGATGACGGGAGCCAATCAGAGGCTGCCACGTCAGCACCCCGTGGGGAGCGCGTGGGCCACACGGGACCAGAGGGGTGCTCTGTCCGTGGGTCCCACGGGCTCCACACGTGGTGGCCAATGCATGGCCTTTGGCCATGCTTGCCTCTCGCGCGCTCCCTCACGTTCTTCAGCCGTATCTTGGGTATCCAAACTCCGATTTCGAATCTGTTTTTGGATTACGAACCGTGACTCCCTCACGCATGACTATGACTACGACTACAAAACTTTGAAAAATGGTTGAGAAATCATCTCGGAAAATGACGATGAAGTCAACTTAACGAATGAGAACGCAAAGTAGCATAGCTAAGTCGTTTAGACTCGAAACCTTATGAATGAGTAACCGAAACGACCGGAACTCAATAAGGAATCAAATAAGAACATGTTCAATTCCAAAACACAAAATACACAAACAAATAAACACATATTCACACAAGCATGCCATATCAAAGAGATAGTCACAAAGCATGCAATTCTACAATGTTTGTCAATACAAGATCAATGCATGAGCATACTAAGAAGTGTGTGAATGTGTTATACCAAATGCTTGAACCACGATACAGGGACACACATATATGAATTGTGTGTGTGTGCGCTAACGCCTTGCAAGAGGAAAGGAAGTCAAGATATACCTTTGACGCTTTTCACCTCTTGAAGACGACTTTTGCACTAGATGTTGCTCTTCACTTTTTAAGCTTCCTTTCTTCAAAGAATATCCTAAGCAACAACTAATACATAATATGGAGTGTTTTGCAATGGAATCAAGCCAATACAAATCATAAACCTTACAAATCTTCTTATTGTAAACCTTTATTATTAATAATAAGAAAGGAAGAAGAAGAAGAGATCAAATAATGAAAGAAAAACATTCGTACTGATAACATGTTATAAATCAAAGCATAAAAGCATATAGAGTAATACTAACCGAAAAGAGAAAGAATGAGAGCAAACCAATTCTATTAGTTTATTTATCTGTATCTTTTAAATGCTTACACAATAAGCCTATATATAGGCATAGGGAGAATTAAATCTACAATGAAATAGGAAATAAGATTAAGAGAATTGATTGCGAATTATTCTCTAGGTGGTGAAAGTCAATTATTTCACAACACTTTCCACTTTATCGTTTTGTTTTAGAGATTGTTCTCTATCATTCTTTTTTATTCATCATTTTTCTTCGAATCTTGCTACAGGTACGCTTTTTTTTTTTTTTTTAAATCTTAGATTTCATGAATATACATAAAAATCACGTTGATGAATATTATTGACTTGTTGCACTGATTATATATTGATGAATATCGAATCTGGTATGAAATCATAGTGTATGTATATATAAGAACTGTGTTGATGAAAGCTTTCACTCATTAATGTTTTCTTTCTCTTTTTGGCAAATCTATGCGGTGGCTGTTTTGTTTAAGTTTTTTTTTTTTTCTTTTTACATGAAGCATGTATTGCATTTTCATATATATCGCATATTCATATATATGTTGTTTTGTATAAGTTTTTTTTTTTTAATTTTATTTTTTTTACTAAAGCATTATTACATATTCATATATATATATATATATATATATATACACTATAGTGACTTTAATTTTTTTTTTTTTTTTTTAATGAAGTTATCTTAATAGATATGTATCTAATTGCATACAGTATAGACAAATGGCTCACTTAAGTTTATCAAGAAGGAAGAAATTGTTTGTTACGTTGGATATTTTGGTCATTATACTTCGAACTATATTAGTTGTTTGTGCTACTAGTTATGCTTATGGAAGCTTATATTATGAAAGACGACTCAATAGTTCACGTTCTGTTATAGTTTTTAACCGATTAGTACAATTATATAGAATGACTTTAGAGAGTGATGTGATATGTGTAGCACAACTACATATGGATAGGCAAGCTTTTAATAAATTGTGTCATTTGCTCACTACAAGAGGCCAAATAAAAGGACATGTAATGTGTCTATGGAGGAAATAGTGGCAATATTTTTACATGTTCTTGCTCACCATTTTAAGAATCGCGTGGTGGGTTTTAATTTTAAGAGGTCTGAAAGAACTATTAACAAATACTTCCATGAGTGTTTAAAATTAGTGATTAGATGTCAAAAGGAATTTTAGAAGACACTTGAACCAGTACCAACAACTCTATGGACCCAAAGTGGAAGTGGTTTAAGGTATGTACAATTTATATATTAATAATATCAAAATTATTGATTATAATACTTTATGAAAATATACTAATATATTTGTTAAATGCGATATAGAATTGTTTAAGGGCTTTAGATGAAACATATATTAGGATACAAGTGCCAAAAGTTGACAAACCAAAATACAGAACAAGGAAAAATGAAATTGCAACAAATATATTGGAGTTTGCTCCCAAGACATGCAAGTTATATATGTTTTACCTGGATGGGAAGGTTCAGTGTTCTGAGAGATGCCATGACTAGGAGAAATGGATTAAAAGTCCCAAAATGTAATAATAAGTACTTTTAATTTTCCTAACAACTAACAAATTTTAGTCTTTTACATTTAAGCGAAGCAATATATTTATTATACTTGAACTTTTTAGGTAATTATTATTTGGTGGATGCTGTTTTCTCCAATGGAAAAGGATTTCTTGCCCCATTTAGAGGTCAACGATATCATCTTAATGAACGGAGAGATGGATATCAACCAACTACTCTACATGGATTTTTTAATATGAAGCATTCAAGTGCTAGGAATGTGATTGAAAGATCGTTTGGCTGATTAAAAATGTGTTGGGCTATCCTTAGAAGTCCTTCATTCTATGACTTAAAACGCAACATCGCATAATTTTAGTGTGTTGTGTGCTTCATAATTTTATTAGAAGAGAGTTGTCTATTGATCCAATTGAACAAGAATTTGACAACACACCAGTTGAAGAGAATAATATTGTGGACAATGAAAATGACTACGTTAGTAGCGTGGAATCATCAAACAAGTGGAATACATGGAGACACAACCTTGCTATAGATATGTTTAATTCATGGCAAAGTAGGGAATGAGAGGTTGAAATTCACATTTAAATTGTATTGTACTTGCTATTTGAATTAATTTTCATGAACTACAGACATTGTATGTTTGAATTATTATTTGCAAGTGGAATTTTCATGAACTATTTATATCTTATAGTGTGCAAGATTTACTTTCTTCAGGTTTCGTTTATGGTTGTTTAGACATTTATTTTTGGTTTGCTCTCTCATAGTAAGGCTCATTAATGGGTGTTTTTTTTTTTCTTTCAATAAATTACTTGTTTCTTCTAAAACAAATTGTTCTTCATATATATATATATATATATATATATATAATATGTTATCCTAATTTCTCATATTTAGCATTGACATTGAATTGGTTGAACTACCACTACTAATACTATTTGGATGACGAATTCATATACATTACATTAATTTATTACTCATGTATAATATTGCAGTCATCCATATGGTGCTACATCGGTTTACTTTTATAGTTATTTTATTTATTTGTTGTATATTATTTTAATTATTTTATGAACTTTTATGGCAATATAAACTAGGATGATAAAATCTAGCACAAATAACACACACAGAGGGAGAGGGATGAATAAACATTTTTGGACAATCGCAAATGACGCTATACTTGTTGAATCATTATAATAATTGAATCAAAATACTATGTGGAAAGCATACTGTTGTTTCAAAAATGGCTATTTAGCTCACTTGGAAACTATGATGGAAGCTAAACTACCTAATTGTGGACTAAAAGCATTTCCACACACTGAATCGTGAGTTAAGACATTGAAAGCCAAATATTGTGCATTGCATGAGCTTTTATCTCAAAGTGGCTTTGGTTGGAAAGATGAACATATGATGTTGATGTGTTGAAAATATATATAAACATGTCTAAAGATATCTAGGGGTGAATAGATTTTAATCTGGTTATTACCAAATTCTCGTGACTAGTCAATTTTACGAAAATAACCACAATCTAGTCTAAAACAAAATCAAGTGAAATAGTGGGAAAATTAAATGACACTTGATTTTTACATGGAAACCTTCAACAAGGAAAAACCACGGGTTGTTATGTGCGCCACACACAATTCTCGAATCCACTAATTGTAATGGTGTTTACAATCTAGGTTGACCACGTCAAACCTTACACGGTCACTAACCCACCACTGCTACCTGCAGGCCTTTAAAAGTGGACATAGATCAAAAGTGCTTGAGCACTACACAAGGGTAGTCATAAGACTTAACTCTCAAAGAGAAGAGATTAACAACCTACACAAGGGTAGTCACAAGACTTAACTCTCAAAGAGAAGAGATTAACAACCTAATGTGAATATGAGCAATATCCAAAGTGCATAAATGCAAGGTCAAACATTTAAACTTATCTAGGCATGGATGAACATGTCAAGAACATTCCTAGACATCATGTGGCTGTATGACATGCATACAACTTAGCTATATGTGTAAAACAAAACCTATATGCAATAGATATCACAAACAACTCACAAAACACAATAAAGATGCAATCTTGAAACTAGTCAAGTCATAAATGAGCTATCTTGTAAAGAAAGAACATGTGAAATGATGAATATAATGTGCTAACTACAAGTCATGTGAGTAATGAAGAAAACCCATGAGAAATCATACCTAGAAGGTGTCAGATGATGAATGAACTATGAAAGAATGATGGGTTTTTGGTTTTGATTAGGAAAGATCAAATCTTGGTTGCTTTTCTTTGAAGACACTCTTAAGCTCTCTCACTAGTTAATTTGAAACTCAAAACCTAAGAAAAACTAGAGAATATGATGTATTTATAGAGGAGAGAGTGAGAAGATGAAAAGTCACCGTTTAAAAAAACACACCAGCTGTCTACCGTTGTCCGTACCGCTATGAAAGCCACAGCGGTACACGCTGTGTAAGACACTGTTGTAAAAACCAACAATGGTCACAAGAGCGGTGGAGGGAGCGGTTCGCTTTGTCCATGAGAGCGATGTCCCTACCACTGCGAAAACCCACAACGGTCATAGCAGCGGTCAGAGGCAAAATCAAGCCTCTATGAAAGACACATGCATTTTTCAAAACCAATTGGCATGGCAATGATCAAAAGAGATGTAATAGAGAGATCATGCATGAAAAGAGAATGTGCACCAACAATAAACACAGAACAATGTATAAGACATGTAAATGCATGAGATGTGTGTGTGTGCAATCTAAATCTCTTCAATTAAGAGTCAAGACAAGTAGACTACCTTCCTTGAAGCACTTGATGTCTACAATGAGGTCCTTTGACATTTGATGAGGATTTCTTCAATCCTAAGCTACCCTTACATATTTGAACCCCATTGTGATTTTATCAATGAAATAAGCCAATCAAAAAGTGAGGCACTTACATGTGTGAAAAAAATGTGTATGACCAGTGGGTAAAGGTAAATCAATAACTCTCTTGTTAACAATTTAATTTATTTATTGTTAACATCATCTTATTTTCATATATAATATATGTGGTTTGCAGAAGTGAACAGATGCGAGTGGGTTGTTCAATAAACCTTTTCCACACTATTATGCACTGGGTGAGATATATGGAAAAGATTGTGCAACTGGTGTGAATGCAGGTAATGCTACACATGATGAAGAGGAATTACAACAAGATGATGCAACTAATCATGAAAATGTGGAGTCATTTATAGATTTATTAAATGGAAATATAGGTGGTCAGAATATGGAATTTCAATCTCAAGGTATTGAAGACTTTGAAATATCATCTTTCCAACCACCAAGTGCTCAACGTTGTAAATCCACGGACAATAATGTTGTTATTTCAAAGCGTGCTTGTACTATTAGAAATAAGGCAACTAATGAAATGCATAAGGAGTTTAGTGACATGGCATCTGCTAATGCAGCAATGGTCCCCAAGCTCAATGGCTTAATTAATGTTTTATCATATGAGAATGAGGTGGCTGACTTACAAGCTAAACTTAAGAGTGAGTTGAACAATATGGAAGGATTTAGTCGACTACAACTCTTTCGAGTTACAAACATGTTAGCTAAAGATCATGACTTGCTGAGGGTGTTCTTCACCATGTCTGTTGTGGAGAAAACGATATATATTATGGATCTCTTAAAGCATAGGTTGTAATTGTTTATGTCATAGTCTTTTACATCAAGATCATTGTTATCTTATTATTTAGTTTTATTGGCAATGTTTTAATGTTTAAAAACATTTCAGATCATTTATGTACTTTTGAGACATGTTTATATTTTTGATATTTTGACTTGTTTTTATTTGACAATCTTCCTAGAATAGCTTATAATTTATATGTATATATACATATATATGAATCAAATACTGTGTGAGCTAATGGTTGTATGTGTATTTTAATTTTTGAGAGAAGGGAAAAAAGTATATAAATATGAGAAATTAATTCATGGCGTGTTTACTAATCAGGAATCCTACATAGGAAAGGGAATTAAGTTCCTGATTTTCAAATTCTTGTGTTTACTAAATTTTTAGGGAATTAAGTTACGTGGACCCCACACACATATCAGGAATTAAGTTCCTGAATGAAAGGGAACTTGATTCCCCTCATCCACCCTAGGAATCAAGTTCCCTTTCCTAATTAAAAATGGGAATTCATATCTTTTACTAAAATGTCCCTATTAAATAATAAATTAAAAAATTAAAAAAAAAAAAAAAAACTATATCCTCTTCACAGTTCACGCATATCACTTTTTTTTTTTTCATATATATATGTTGTGACTTAAAATAAAAATAAAAATAAATAAAAAAATAAAAAAAATAACCTTATTTATTTATTTATTAGCTATATATATATATAGAGCTATATGGGGTGATGTTTGAATTTGCCTGCGGTTGTCTGGCGGTTGTAGTGTAGTGTCTGTTCGTCTTGTTTTTTTTTTTTTTTTTTTTTTTTTTTTTTTTTTTTTTTTTTTCTTTGGGTTGTTCTGCTCTATTGCTGTTGTGTTTCCTAGTTTTGTTCTTTGTTGGGGTTTGTGGTGCTCTGCTTTGAGCGTGGCTTGTTATGGGGTGTGTCTCTGTTTAGGGTTTTTACCTGCTTGCCTTTGGCCTTAATAAAGCTTATTTTCAAAAATATATATAGCTATTTTGTTTATATTAGGGTATTTTTGTAATCAACATTATATAAATTTGATTCTATTTCTAATTCTAAAAAAGTTAGTAAACATAGTAATGGAATTTGTAACTTAATTCCGATTCCCTTCCATTCCCTTTCCGGTGGAACTTGATTCCGATTCCATTCATTCCTGATTAGTAAACACGCCCTCAACATCAAATTAATTATACTTTCAAATCGGAATTACTCCTTAATTTTTAATTATTATCAACTAATTAGTTGAAAGCTTATAATATAAAGATGTTAATTATTAGTTATAGTGTTATGAGCAGTATAAAAAATATATTTCAACATATTATATACACAAGGGTATTTTTGTAATCAACTATATATCATTTCGATTCCTTAGTTGAAGTAAACAATAGAAAGAGAATAAATTCAATTCCATTTCTGATTCATAAATTGTTAGTAAACACTGGAATGAAATTTAGTAACTTAATTTCGATTCGCCTTCATTCCCTTTCCAGTGGAACTTGATTCCGATTTCCTCAATTTCTAATTAGATTAAAATGTTTATTTGTTTTTTTATAAATAATAATAAAAGACATAAAAAAAATCTCACCAAAAAAAGTCAAAAAGTATTCATAATTTTCTCACCCTATTCATGCTAAAGGAAAATTTTAAGATTGAAAAAATTGCTTTTCATGGCATATAATTATATTTAAATTGAAATTATGAATAATGAAAACAGTAAAATGCCCCGAACAATTGTGGGTGTATCATAAGAGCATTCACAATGCATCAGACCCAAATACAAGACCCATTTAGTTCCACATCATCATTTTTGGGTCTGATTTTCAAAAAATTGATCTTCCCAATTGGGTCATCCTTTAAGTAGGTCTTTTTTTTTTTTTTTTTTTTTTTTTTTCTCACAATGCAACTAAATTGGAAAAGATAAATTGGATCCACTTTTTTTAACTTTATTCCAAACAATCATTACTCTTCATTAATTTTTTAACTTTATTCTAGACAATCATTACTCTTCACTAATATATATATATATATATATATATATATATATTAATAAATAAATTATATAATATATTTTAAATATCAAAACTTTCAATAATTATTTAACAAATTATAATTAATTTAAAGCAAAACAATTAATTAATTAAAATTAGGAACAATGAATTCTAGAGTCACTAATTTGGTGAGCCGATCCCTAAATGGTCATTAATTTTTCAAAATGGCTCAAATTAGCCATTTCATAGAAAGAAAGTATCAATTGTTGTCACTTTGCCTATTAATTATTTGAAGTCCGTTTGCTTCTATCATAACCTATAATAATAGAGGTCAAAACAGTAAAACAAGAAGGGGCAATATTGTGAGATCATCAAGTCACCATCTTAGGGCAATATTCGACAAGGATGTTGAAAGCTTTTGTTCATTTTTTGTTTTCTGTTAAAGACCAATCGCCATTAACGTAGGAAAGCTCTACAATAATAGAGGATTATTTTGAGTTGAACAAGGACGATTACGAGATATGGATTACAAGATATTGCTTTTAATGAAATTTAATTAGTTTTGGAAAAACTTTATATGATTTTTAATTCAAAATTACTTCTTTTATTTTCTTTTTGTTTCTTCAACAAAACCACAAGATCCTATGTTTCCTATGTTTTTATTTTCAGTATATCCCAACTCAAAAGCTCAAAAGTACAATAAATACATATTATGTTTGTCTTGAATAATAAAGAAGTGTATGGATTAGAGAAGTAACTGAGAGTTATTTATACATGGCTTGAAAATGAATAAGCTTTACATGGTATTGTTTCAATTGGAATGACTTTATTTTTTATTTTATTTTTAAGAAATTGAATTTGCAACTTGCTAGTTTGGAATGGAACTTTGAAGCATTAGCCATCGATGCTTCTCGGTTCGGGTGGGGGATTCTTAATATATATATTCAACATTTTATTGTTGGGCAGAACAAATTTTTTTTTTTTTTTGAAGTACTTTTATCTTACTATAGAGCTTAATAATAGCTTTTGTTAAGAGTGTAAACCGCTAAAAAAAACTAGACAGAATATTTTAGTTTTTCTGGGTTTATCAATTGATTATGATTTTGGGTTCTTAAATAGTGTTGTGCTTATTTGTATTTAATTTCTTATTTCTCTTACCATATTGGGCATAATTATCACTGAATTACATGAATATTATATCCTTTCACAGATAATTTTTTCGACCTTTATACTATGGTTATCTTCTATGATGGGGTATTTGACAAGAGTAATGGAAAGACATAATATATTGGCGGGAAGTGTGAGATAGTGATTGATTGTGATGTCATTGCGATTATGGACTTTTATGTTTTGGCTAAGAGATTTGGGTACCATAAAGACTATGAAGCTAAGTATGTTGTTCTTGGACTTGGTTTGGAAGATGGGTTGGTTAAGATTATTACAAATGATAATGTTGAACAAATGAATCATGGATTGAATCCTGATAAGAGAGTAGAAGTGTATATCCAAGGTACAAGGGTTGAACATAATGAAGCATGCCCTTCTAATGTGAATCTGTTGAATCTATTTGAGAATGTTGAAGCTGAAGAAGCTGAACATGGCGAAGGGACAAATTATGTTGAAGAACCATAAAAGGGTGATATGGAAGATGATTACCTTGGGGCATATTCTGATAGTGGAAGTGAGAGTGAAGAGTTTGACGATGATTTTGTGGAACCAGAGTACCAACAAGAGGTAGAACCTGAAGTTGTTGAGCATAATGATGCCTTTGTAGTTGATGGTGAGGAATAGAATGAAAGAGAAGATGATGAGCAAGAAAATTCTGGGTCCGAAAATGATGAAAGTCAGCTTGATGATGAGTAAAGGCAGCTTTGAATGAGTTAAGGAAGTTGGATAGAAAAAGGGATTTGAAGAAAACCAAAGTGATCAATTCAAACTTTGAATTTTTTAATGAGAATAGTAATCTTAGGAATATAAACCTGAGGGTCGACCAAGGTTTTTCCACGGGAAAGGTTTTCAAAGATGCAGTTAAATAGTATGCTATAAAGAAGGTTCGGTCAATACTCTTTCCTTGCAACGAGCCAAAAAGAGTTCAAGGAGTTTGCAAGATGAGGGAAAATGGTTGCCCCTAGTCAGTTTGGGGTTCTACGTATGAGAAGGACACCACTAGTTTCCTTCTGAAAACCCTAAATGACAGCCACGCTTGTCATAGGGTTCAGAAGAATAGACTTGCCAATGATTGTTGGCTTTCTAAGAGGTACACCAAGGCCCTTAAACCTGGTGTGAACTTCAACTTTGGAGATTTTATGGGGAAGGTCAAAAGGGACTACATCTTAGCACCATCTAAAAGCCAACTGTATTGAGCAAAGAACAAAGCTGGAGAGATAATTCAGGAAAGCTTATATGCACAATATGGAAAGCTTAGGGATTATGCAGAAGAATTAAAGACGTCTAATCCAGGTTCCACCGTGGTGATAGACACTGAGTTGGAAGCAAATGAAGAACATATATTTAGGAGAATTTACATTTGCTTAAATGCATGCACAGTTGGTTGGCTGGTTGGTTGTAAGCCAATAATCTACTTAGATGCATGTCATACTAAGTCCCAACAAAAATTACAGCACAAATCCTAGCTTATGTTTGCTATTGGAATCAATATAGACAGTCGTGCTATCCAATTGTCTATGCTGTGGTTAATAGGGAAATCTAAATCACATGGAAGTGGTTTCTAGATTTTCTCAGGGTAAATTTGAACTTGAACCATCCATTTGGTATAACTTTCATGACTAACAAACTGAAAGGCCTTGTTAAGGCTATCAGTGTACGCTGTGGTTGAGAGGGAAAGCTACATCACATGGAAGTGGTTTCTAGAGTTTCTCAGGGTAAATTTGAACTTGAACCAGCCATTTGGTATAACTTTCATGACTGACAAACATAAAGGCCTTGTTAAGGCTATCAATGAGCTATGGAGAGATAGTGAACACATGTTCTATGTCAAGCAAATGTATGCTAATTTTAAGAAGAAGTTTAAGGGTGATTTAATTAGAAACAAAGAATGGCAAGCTGCAAAAGCATCAACAGAGGAGGAGTGGAAGGATATCATGGAGAAAATAAAGGTCATGGATGTTAAAGCTTGGCAATGACTGAATGACAAACCTACCAAGAACCATTTCTCAATTTTCCCAAAGTGTGACATGCTTTTGAACAATTTATGTGAGTGTGTTAATGGTGACAAAACCATTCTTACAGCAAGGTGTCTTCCAATCCATTCAATGTTAGAAATGATTCGGGTGAATATTATTGAGAGGAGAGCTAGTAGAAGACAAGATATAAAGACATGGTTTAAGGAAATTGGGCCTTGGATTGTTGAGATTTTGGAAATTTCTGTTAAGACTAGTGGAAGCTTAACAACTCATTGGGGTGAAAATGGCAATTTTCAAATAAATGATAATGATGATACAACCCCGGTTGCTGTTGTAGACTTGGCGGCAAAAACTTGTAACTGCAAACAATGGAATCTAACTGGAATTCCATGCATGCATGCTATAAGTGCAATTGATTGGAGGCATGAAGATCTATTGTCTTATGTACACGACCACTACAAGAAGAGCACTCACAAGAAAATTTGGCAAAATGTCATTCATGGAATTAAGATGGAAAGGTATTAGAAAGTCCAAGTTGCCTTCATTGTTGCCACCGAAGATTGTGAAACAAGCTGGCTGTCCTAAAAAAGCTAAGATATAGAGGTGTTAGTGAAATTCCAACCAATGCCAAAAAGTTCACAAGGATTCATAGGTCATATACATGTAGCAAATGCAAGTAGCAAGGACATAGCTTCAAAACATGTGATAAGAGGGCTTAGCTTCTTGTAAAGATATAGATGCATGTAATTTACTATAACACTAGTCATATTAACTAACAATTGTTGTGCCTTTATATTAACTAACACATGGCATTTACTTTATTGTAGAATTTGAACCAACAACCTACTGAGAACCAACAAACTGAAACTTCAATTGATGTTCCAGACATTCAAACTAAATTTGTTGACAATAACGAAGATAATGAAGGGGTATGAGCTTCAATTAGTGTACTTAGAACATGTTTTCTTATGCTGTTTTGCTATTTTATAAATCTGACATTGATTTCATTTTACAGATAATGACTCAAGAATCTATTGGGTAACAAATCTGTAAGGATTCCCGGTTGTTGATTGGTTTATTTCGTGGACAAACCACATGTTGGGGTTTATTGTGTAAGGGTAGTTTAAGTGAGTGAGGTTAAAGCTAAAAGGCCCTTTCAAACCTCAAGGGACAAGCACGCCAAAGGTATAATTTCTAGTGCTTAATTTTTTCTTTGAAGAGATTTAGTTAGCATACACACACTTAGCATACTTGTACTTGTGTGCATTCTCTTCACATGACATTTCACACTTGCACTTCTTTGTTATATTTTTTATGTGTGGATTTGTCCATAGATGAGTTCCGAGCAATTCAGAGACTTTTATATATGTTTTAGATGATTTCTGAGACATTTGGGACATTCCGTGTTTTTATCGAAAATCGGATTTCAATTCCGAGCTTAAATTGGAAAGTTATATAATTTTCTATATTTATGATTGAGTCCAGATCAATATTTCGAAGACGGAATTGAATTCCAAGGTTCGAGGTTAACTAGACTGAAGAACACTCGAGTCCGAAGTCAGCTTAGTGTGGCATGATAGCCACACCTAGCAAGGTTGCAAGGGGTGGCGTGCTCCCCACGGGCTCCCCACGCCCAAATCATTTCTCTGCCCGCGTTGGTGCAACGGGAACAGACACGGGGCTCTTTGATTTTTTTTTTTTTTTTAACTATTTTGTTTTGTTCCTCTTGCTCTGATTGTGTGTCAATATATATATATATATATATATATATATATAAACCTTTTTTTTGTCTTTTGCATACATTATATATATATATATATTTATTTATTTATTCACGTGCATCACCTAACACTTATGACTTTTGCATATTATATATATATATATATATATATATATATATATTCATATTTATATAAATATATATTTTTTCTTCTTAATGTTTTGTTGTAAAAAAAAAAAAAAAAAAACACACTTTTGAGACACAAATATCTTCAAGAAAGAAACTCCCAAGAACTTGTCTTTAACTCTCAAAACCCATTTTCATATGCATCAAAATATCATCTAAGCATTTTTTAGCATAGTTAGGATGTTTACTTGCATGGGTCTTGGTCAACACACTTCCCTTGGTATGTTCTTCACTATTATCATTTATAATTAGTGTTTTATTTATCAAGGCATCTCTTTTATTATTTGTTTGTTCTTAGATTAAAATCTAATATTCAAAATAGAGATTGTTGTGTTTGACATGATTGAGTGTTGTATTGTGATAGCTAATTAGGTTTTTGTATAATCTTGATTAGCTAAGCTATTTGACATGTCATTTAGTTTTAATATCTATGATTGTTCTAATTGCTAATTCATCATCTTAAATAAGCGTATAGGGTTTCTCTTGCTCTATGTTGCATTTGGATATTCATATATTCACTTAGGGTGTTAAACTCTTCATTAAAAACATAAGTCTTGTGTGTAGCATCCGGGATTAGGTTGCTTAGATCGCAAGCATTCGAACTAGGTTCACTCATACTGGGATTAGGTAGGTGTGTGATTACTTCTGGGATTAGGTTGTAATTTTCATCACTTAGTGGATTCGAGGTTCGGGTGTGGCTCACTTATTAGCCCATGGTTTTTCCCGTGAGGGTTTCCACGTAAAATCAAGTGTTATTTAATTTCCACATTTTATACTTGATTTATTACTTTATCTAGTTAGGGGTAATTTCGTAATATTGACTTCACACGAAAAATTGGATAATACGTTTAAAATCTATTCACACCCCCCTCCTAGATAGTTTTATACACACCGTGTAATATTTGTTTCAAAATCAATATGGACAGCATTATTGAGCAACCCTTAACTAGAGATACACATTTTTCACCGGGGCCCCAATTCCCGCGTCCCCAGCCCCATATGGGGATTTTTTTTTTTTTTTTTGGGAAAAATGGGGGGGGGGGGGGGGGGGGGGGGGGTTGGGCAGCAAACATATATAAATTATAAATATAATTATAATATATATTTTTAATTTTTTTTTTTATTCTTTGAAAACCCTAACTCCCTGAGTATATATACACATTTACTCTTTAATTGTTTTTATTATTATTATTGAAATGTTTGTTTTTTTAGTTTAATTTATAATTTTTAGTCAAATGGGGAAATTGGGGAACGGGGGAAATGGGGGAAATGGGGAAATAGGGAAAAACGGGGAAAATGAGGAATTGGGGATGGGGATGGATATAGGTTCCCCCAAAATTCCCCATCCCCATTTTCCCCAAATGGGGGGGGATGGGGGAAGGGTCTGGGAAGTGGGGATGGGGATGGGGAGGGGGAGGGGGAGGGGGGGACCTATATCCATCCATATTCCCCAAACGTGCATCTCTACTCTTAGATAATGTTAGGACTTTGAAGTAGCATTATGTAACCAAGCTAATTCCACATCTTCACCTAGATGACCCTCTACTACACTATTTTCATTCTAAAAACCAAGTTGAAGAAGAAAAGTCGCAAGAACAACAAGCTCAAAAAGGAAAAAGTAAAAAAGAAAAAAATTGGTGGCCTGAGAAAGAAGTAGAAGACAAACTGAGTTTTGAGTTTTTTAGTCTAAACAGTTTTATATTGAGTTTGGATAGGTTCTTGAACATATTAAATAATTTAGAACAGGTTTTGCATTAGTTTTGAACAGGTTTTGACTGGTTTTTTTAGCTATATTTTAACTAATTTTTGAGTTTATTTTAAACAGTAGCTTTACTCTAAATGGAACCTTTCATGACTAAATTTTGTTAAAATTTATTTAAATCAGATTCACAAATGAAAAAACACTTTAACAATCTATCATTTTCATTCAAACAAATAATTTTTACAAAATAACAATATGTTCCTTTCATTTCAATTCAAACATTATAGCTCAAACTACAATTCCATTCAAAACATCTATAACAGTATAGATAATAGAAAGCGAATAACAAAAAACGATACAGATAATAGCAAGGGAATACTCAAAACAAAGACTAAGCCTATTAATCTTCTACACCATTTTCGAAGCCAAGCTATCTCGAGCTCTTTCTTCATAATTTTCATTTACAAAACATCAATTACTTTCCTCCATTGATCATCATCAACCTTCTCCATAGCATGATCCACCCATTTAAAGAAGCCACAACATTTTTCATCTGTACCCTGCAAATTTTTTTGATTACATCAAGTCATTGAAGAGTTATCTTGTTTACTAGTAAATGAGAATTTATTGAATAACTAAAGGTCTATATATCTATTATTTACCACTTCCTTTCCAGGCTATAGAGCTTGAGAGAAAATTAAAAGAGTAGAACAGCAGAATTCATAGTCATTTGCGCTTAGCAAATAGAAATAATATTCTAGAGTTCAACAACCTCAATAACTAATTATACTGATTCACAGGTAAATCTTATTCAGTTGCCTGACTTTGAAGTCTAATAAGATAATGGTTGGCAAGATTGCAAACAGATTCAAACCCATATTCGAGTATAAACCAAAATTTCAAATCGCAAAAAACCAAAATTTCCACCTTCAACCCAAATTTCAAAACACAAGATTGCAAATGGACTGAAACTTAGATTCGAAACTTCTACTGAAATTTTAAAACACAAAAAACCAAAATTTCCGCCTTCAACCCAAATTTCAAAACACAATGCAATAATTTGTTACGTCAAAAAAGATGACCTAAACCTCTAGAAAAATCTTCAACCCAACAATTTTATCATACAAAGAATAAATAAAAATAAACTAAATAAATAAAAATGATGAAAGAGAGTTTCATGGAAGAATTTACCTGAAAATTGGAGCAAGCTTCATAGGTGAAACACAATGCTCTGTTCTCCTTCGATTTCGGCAAGAATCATTCGTCTTCTTAGAGAAAATCCTAAATTTTTCTAGCCCTAATTTTCAAATTTGTGGCTCTCACAGAGCCTCTCCCTATCGCCTCAATCTTTCTCTTCAAACAACCAAAACGCATATGAAACAAACAATAAACTACAAACGGCATAAAATATTGCCCATAAAATTTTTTATGGTTGCCATGCCATAGATAATGTCAGTTTTCTGTTAGATTTTGACAGAATGACTTCCAATGAACAATGTTTTGTCGAAATGGTGAATTTGGAACAATTTAAATAGTGAATGACCATTTTGGGACTCCACCTACCAATTAATGGCGTCCAATGCTATTTTCTCTATAAGTTATTACAACCGAATTACAACAATAAAAATAAATATAATGATACAACATTTAAAAATAGAGTCTATGATCGACTACCACTACAACCACCATCACCATTTTTTCTCATTATCTCCCTTTTTTTTGTTGTAATAACCAAATTCTTGCTTCATCTGAGGGCAACGAGTTTGGATCGCAAAACATAATTTTTGATTCAAAATTTTTTCTTCTATTATTCGTTGTTTTTCCCTCTCTACAAGGTCTTTCGGTGCAAAATTCCAATTTTCTTTCTTCCATCTCACGAACAAATTCCTTTTTCTTTCATCTACGGTCGCCTTCATCGCTACATCACGTTCATAAAATTTATTACTCCTAGTCTCATATCTGAGAATATCCTTAGATAACAAATTCACGTTATCAGTTTTTGCCTTGTATTTTCTAGCTTTTGACGCTTTACGTCCAGGGGGACATTCAAGTCCTTGACTAAATGGTGAACCATCATCACTAAGGTTGACTGAACTCGGCAATAGACGTCCATGGGGTGATCTCATACACTCATCGACACCTAAATTTTCTGAGTTCAAGTAAAATGAATAGTTGTTAGTATCACCCTTATGTTATCGTTCTTTCACACCTTCTATGTAATGATACCACTTTGTAGTGTCTTTCACAATAGCCCAACATGTTTCCAATCTAAATGGTTTACCGTGAGTTTCTTGGAAGATGTGTTTCACTGCAATTTCCTGTCAAAACAAAATAAGAAGAATTGTGAAGATGTATTACAAATTTATGTTAAACATTATTTTATATTGTCAAACTTAAAAATGTAACTTACAGTATTTGCTACAGTGAAACCACTAGTAGGAATCATTTGAATGCGCAATACGCAAATAGAATATTTATTTAGATCCCACTGAATCGTTTTGAACCGACTATTCAAAGCAGTTGCTATACAAGTAGTTTTGTAACCCAACATTTATTCAAAAATGTTTTTAATGTTCGACCACAACGAATCTTGTTTTTGATTAGTGCCAGTAATCACATCCTCAAATACGTGCAACCATGCCTTACATAATGCTTTATCCTCGTGTGGTTACCAGTTCTTGCAATTTTCCCTTGTAGTTCTTTGTATTGCTATTGACAAATTTTGTTGTAATGGTGTAGTTTCTTCTGGAGTGAGAGTTTGTTCATTTGTAGTGAATGGAGGTGTCAGATTGAATGAGCTTGTCCCATCAATTGGTGTGTAACCATATGGCGAAATGGATGCATCTTGGGTGTAGCCATGTGAGCTTTCATACCCATAGTTGTAGTAGTTATTATTTTCCTCGTCGTTGTGAGAAAAAAACAAACTTGGATCCATTGAAGAATACTTACAATAATATATACAAAACCAAACATATAGTTCATTCATGTTTATAAACGGCTATAAAATGGTTATAAACAGATAGTTTTCAAATATTAAATTTTATAAAATATTTATGATTATTCATTTTTTGTCATCTAGTGATTGATGAATAGCAACGGTTACTTTTTAAATATAATTATTTATTGGATTTTCGCTACTATTCATTTGTTATCATTCACTCATTGATGAATACCAACGGCTTTTAAAACGGCTACTTAACTTCATTCTCTATAAATAGTCATTCATTAACACAATCATCCATTATTCACACTTCACTTCATTAACACAACATAACCATCTTATTATTATCTTCAATTTTCATCTTGTTATCAAATGGAACCATCAAATAGGTATGAGTATGTGTACGGGATGGACTCTTCTGATGAAGAAGAGTTGATTGTGCTCCATCAACGACGAGGGTTTCAATCTCTATATACACGAGCTGTGTTAATAAGAGATCAAATGGATCATAGACGATATATTAATTGAGATCGAGTAGGAAGCCATGATCGGATTTGGAATGATTACTTTACAAACGATTGTAAATACCCATAAGACTATTTTCGTAGACAGTTTCGTATGGGGCGTGAGTTATTTCTGCGAATCCTACCAGATATCGAAGCTCACAATGTTTACTTCACGCAAAGGAATGATGCTCTTGGTCGACAAGGATTGTCCGGATTATAGAAAATGACAGCTACAATTCGTTTACTATCGTATGGCTACTTGGCAGATTGTTGCGATAAATATTTATAAATTGGAGAGACTATGGTCGTTGAGAGTATGAAACATTTTTGTGACGTCGTAATTATATTGTATGAGTCACAATATATGCAGGCACAAAACACAGATAATGTTGCACAATTGTTACAAGAAGGAGATGCATGCTGATTTTCTAGAATGCTTGGATTGTTAGATTGCATGCATTAAGAATGGAAGAATTGTCTCATTGCTTAGCATAACATACACAGGGGTCATCATAATAAGCCCACTCTAATATTAGAGGAGGTTGCATCGAAAAACTTGTTGATTTGGCATGCTTTCTTTGGTATGGCCGGTTCACATAATGATTTGAATGTCCTTGAGCATTCACCATTATTTGACAATATCATGTTGGAAAAATCCATCACGTGGGGCCACACATGTAAATATTAAATGTGTTAGGCTATCTTTGGTTAAGCCTAAATTAAAGTGGTCTAATTAAGATTTAAAGTTTCAAGGCTTAAGGGTATAATGGTCTTGGAGTTAATGTGAAGATACCGGCCCAAAGTACTATTTCTAATTTGATGAGGGGCCAAATTAGAAATAGCAAAACATATAATAATCTGATTATTATATTTAGGGTTATGATCCCCAAATTGTACGATACTTTTTTGGCTTGTATGTATCCCCATCACCAGAACAAAAGAGAACACTTATAGGTGTCTCAAGGATCATAATAATTTGGAAGATCTCAATCCGTCCACCAACCTCCAGCAATGGATTCAGGTACACTTCCGCTTTCTCATATCTTCCATTTCTCTTGAATTGACATGGGTTAATAACATGTATTTAGGGTTTGATTAAAGCATGATATTGAAACATGTTTAGGTTAAAAGTTTGGATTAATTATGTGCCTATGCATGTTAGATTCAGTGTTAATCAAATTCCTTACATATCATCCATGGTAGACACACTACGAGGTAAACAGACACCGATATACAATATGATATTTTCTAACTTATGGAATTTACCCTAAGTTTGCAACCTTGATCTAATCAATCTCACACCCTACTAGTGGTAAAGAAAGATTGTTTGCAATGAAGCAGAAGGCTACTCGTAAGGACGTGGAACGTGCATTTGGTGTATTACAAAGCAGATGGGCCATCACTCACAGTCCTATTAGATTTTGGAAGAAAAATGATCTCTATAAGATAATGAAGACATGTATTATATTGTATAACATGATAATTGAAGACGAATGACGGACGAACCTTGAACAATGGGTATTATTATAAGAAGAAAATATCAAACTTCCTGCATGTGCATTTGACCTTGCATTGTTAGGGGCTCATATTGCATCTCGTCTTGGTAGGATACGCGATAGAGGGATCAATAATACTTTACGATCGGATCTTTTGGAGCATGTTTGGAGAAATTATGGTAATGAGCCATAATACATCTATTAATGTAACAAGTTTAATTTATTTTATTTTTTTATAAATAAAATGTTATTTTATAATGTAACAAGTCTATTATTCATAATTCAAGCACTTTCTAATAATAATATAACAAACTAATACATACAGTTAAAAATATTAAATTTTATAAGTTTTTACATTTTAATTCAATTATATACATAATTAATCAAAAAAAAATATTTTTATTCAAATTATTTTAATCTCATTACATAGTTTAATATATATTTTCCCTGTTCTTATATATAATTATTTAAATTTATAATTACATATAATTATATATATTACAAAAAGTAAAATTAATAAAAATAATAATATTTTCATTCAAATTATTTATTTTTTAAAATTAAAATTAAAATTATTTATACCTTTTCATTATATATATATATATATATATATATATATAATTATTTAAATTTATAATTATATATTAAAATTTAAACAATATATATATATATATATATATATATATATAGTCTTTCTATTGTCAGTTCGTCATGACAATAAATATATCAGGACGAAGAATGTGGACCATAGATTATGGAGAAGTTTTGACAAGTGCATACACTTTGAGTCAAAGTATGTAAATCTAATGGTCCACATTCTTCATCATGATATATTTATTATCAGGACGAACTGATAATAGAAAATCTGTCTATATATATATATATATATATATATATATATATATAATCTAAATTATTAGGAGTCAAACTCCTAATCATTTGGATAGTTCCATTTTGAGTTCTATATTTGGAATTCAAAGTGGAACTGATTAGCAAGTGGATTTAGTTATTTAGGTCTAAATTAGACCCGGTTGGGAATGCTTTAAGAAAACATGTATAAACAAATAATGGTTTTTTCAGATAATGTTCACAATTTCATTTTAAACAATAAAACTTATAAAAAGCCAATACTGATTTAATTGACATAATGAATCATCTAAATAGATAAATATTTGCTACATTGAATCGTTAAACCCGTCTCATTCTATCCGAGTCGATCTAATTCGTTTGACACTTTGATCATGAAATTCATTCTCAACCTTACTGTAATCAAATGACTCCTCTTTTCTTCTGCTCCCAATTCTCAAAAGTCCATACAACTTTCGAAATTCTCTAAAAGTATGTGCACTTTCTCGACCCAACAAGCTCTCAAACTCGGGTTGATCCGACCCAATTTTACTTCTTTCGAGAGCCGTAATGACCGATTTCAAGGCCCGGGTGGGTGACGCCCGATTCGAGATCATGAGTTCTCCAACCTGGGCCGGACTCAAACCCGGCCCGTTTTGAAAGCCCTCTTCAATTTGAACAAAATGCTTGTGTTCCTTGACACCCAAGTAATTGTTTGCCAAAACCTTGAAAGTGGAAAAATCACATAAGGGGAAGTGCACGTGAACATCAATCCTTCCTGGCCTCATCACCGTTTGATCGTCGATCAAACCCTTATCGATCACCGTAAATACCATCACACGTTCCTCACCGCAACATGACACGATACCGTCCATGAAATCCAACAACCCCGACATGCCCACAGCCCTAGATTTCTCACTAAACACCCGATCAAGACCCTCGACCACGATCAGCGATCGACACGTGGTTTGCATCAACAGGGTCTTCAAATCAGCCTCATCGGATACTCTACACAAATCGATATCATACACGTCGTAGCAGAGGAACCTAGCCATAGCAGCAACGAAACTGGACTTTCCCGTACCGGCCGCACCGTAGAGAAGATAACTCCGTTTCCAAACACGACCCAATCTGTGATAATACTGTTTGGATTTTAGAAACGTTTCGAGATCAGACTTGACGTTTTTTTTCACTTCGGCGTCCAAAACGACAGTCTCCATTGTTGCTGGATGATTGAACGGAACCGCTGTCCACCGTCCATCACGACGACTCTCACGAGTCTCCAAGTTGATGTAGAGTCTGATCTCTTTCTGGGTTTCTTCAATCTGATCAGACACAGAGAGAATGTGTTGCAAGTACGGACGCAGAATCCTTCGCTTGTCTTTCTTCTTCAACGTCAAAACGAAAACATTTTTTTGGGAATTGTCTTTCTTCCACGAAACTCTGGAACCCAGAAACGTATCGTTGATGGCATGTTGATCGTCGAGACTAATCAAGATTTCTTTGGGTTTGGAACAGCCCGTGAAGAGGTTAGTGAATTGGGCATCTTCGAGAGATTGGAGAGAGTTCAAGTAAATTGAAACATTTCGGTAGAGAATATTTTCCTGAAAATTCTCATTGCGATGTGAAACATTGAAGGACTGGTAGACATGGAGGCAGTCTACTAACGATCGAAAGGAGTCGGATAAAATGCGTAGAAGAGATGTTTTCGATAAAAAACGAAAGACGAATAAGAGAGTGATGATGGTGAAGATGAAGAAGAGTGGGATCATGGTTGGTGACGATAAGAACAGAGAGAGAGAGAGGGAGAGAGGTGCATGCATGGGTTTATATGGAGATTGGATTGGTCAGGCTTTAGCCGGCTAGTTTTTTACAAGGATTTGAACTTTGACGTTAACTTCCGACCACTTTAACTTACAAGTTAATCAGTTAAAAAGGGCAGGTTGAAAAATATAGCATAATTTTGTTTTTTGTTTTTTTGTTTTTGGGTGAATTTTACTACTCGTGCAAATATGATATTCACATATCCTAAATCTCTTATATGATTGGAAATTCAGATTTTGTAACGCCATGTCATGACCAAAATTTGGCCACATGATGGCAATTGGATTTATATCTAACGGTTAAGATTTGACATCTAGATATAACTAAAGTATTAGCATACCTAGCAGAAAATAAATATATAATTGGAAAGAGAGAGAGATTATGTTGAAGGTTTAGCTGTAAATGTATGACCGATGACTGCTGATTTTTAGAAGAGTTTGATGGGTTGAAAAGTGGTGCATATTATTCAATTATCTGTCTTGACTGAAAATTGCCATGATTTGGTGGGATTTAACTACTAATTGATTTTGTTTAGTTATTTTGTCCTTCCATGAGAGATTTAAGGTTATAAGAATTGAAAAGAGATTTGCCAAGATTCTATGACAAAAAATAAGGATATCATTTTTTATTTTATTTTTTGAACTATTTGAATCTCATCCTCACTTCATCTTATTCTCACCTCATATTGAAATAGGTGGTGCTCTTATCATATTGTACTTATTGGTGATGGTAAGGATACAATATAACTAATTGATTTTAATGAAGATATATACGAGATATTAATTAAAGGTCAAACTTAAATGTAAATGACTTCAAAATCCATTTTAAGTTAGGAATTTTTAAATATTACAATAAAAATTATTATTAAAGTAATGGATTGCCAAAATGAGACTAGTTTTGAACAAGTAGATAAATATATTCAAAGTTTGGAAATTGGACAGCTAGGATTTGTATTTTTAGATTAATTTAAGGACTAATCAACCGGTCAAGGGTTTATTAATTAGCAACTTAACTCTCTTCTTGCATATAAACAATTCAATTGTCAATAATGATTAGCTACTTTTATTCATTTTTCTTTTTTCTTTTACAATATAAGTAGCTAATCATTATTGACAATTGAATTGTTTATATATATAATAAAACTGAACTACCATTAATAAGCCTTGTGAATTTGGCTCAAACAACTATTAAATGATAATCATTATCCAGTTGCCATAGCAAAAACAAGAGTTTGAATCTAATATCAAACAAGAACTTGTGAGTTGTGACAAGTAACAACCTAGGGCACAAATTCGAATGCAACCCTAATATGACAAACTTATTTATAAGTACCGTGTCATCAATACTAATCTTATAATCAATACTACAAATCAACTTGTCATATTTGACCAAAATATTTGTTCAAATATTTGCTACCACCACCACCCAATGTGGCTTGGTGGAAAGAGTAGCTCAATTAACCTGGTAATATCCCAAGTTCGAGTCGCAACCACCAATTGTGGTATTTTTAAAATTAAAATAAAATAAAATAAAATAAAAAATGATATTGCTACCTTATCGGAAGAATGCTTTATTTTGATTACCATATTGCATTCAATGGTATATATTAAAGACCATTAGATTACATTCATCAATCTAATAGTTACTAATTGTCCAAATAACTGCGCCACTAAGTTAGCTAGACTCATCATTGAACTAATAAGGAACACACAACGTTACTGTAACAATATTGATACAATTCTAATTGTTCACAACTCTAAAATTGCAGACATGTGTTTTTTTTTCTATTGCAAATATGTATGCTAGAATTTGAACTCTAAATGCTACAATTGTATCTTTCAAACCTCTAATACCATTTCTCATGAACTAAGTAGTCAGGGAGCTAAAGAGTAAGTCGAGGCATCTAAAAAGAAGAAACAAATATTAAGTAGAGTATTTTAAATGAACATAAATTATTGCATTTCACCTTAAAATTAAGCACATATCTAACGTCTTAGTCCAGCTCCATCGGCAGCTCAGCTGGTACACTTTAATATTATGAACAATTCTTGGCTAAAGGTGCAACTCAGTTAGAACATGAAAATCCAACAGTCCACCTCTGAGTAGATTCAATTTGCATCCACAATCTTCTATACAGAGAATAAACAGAAATGGTTCTGATGATGCCTTATCAAGTCCATGTTGGGATCCATTTCATTCTACAAACCAAGAAAAAGCCTGAAAAGTTCATTCTATATAAACCAAGAAAAAAACCTGAAAAGTAAGGAAGAATTTCACATCCATAATAAAGGACTTCTACACATTTACTATGCAAAAGATATGGGATCCTTCAACAGAACATAACAATTAAACCGACAATAACCAGAGAGCAAGTGAAAAAAAAAAAGAGTTCAATGTTTTTTTAACTTCTCAAAACAGTGACACGGGGAATCTGTCAAGACAAACCAGCAGAAGTGAAGGGGAGAGGTAATGAACATGGCTTCAACTGCTAAAATTAAAATAACAATAAATAAATAAAAAGTGGAAATCAAGCCATCCAAAAGACCACAAAGTTAATGACTCCAAGTCTAAAAGAATAAATCCTGACTAAAGAAATTACTTCCTTTACAACACTGTCAGTCACATAGCATGGTAGATATTGGAAGCCAGTCAAGCCACAATGCAGTAAAATCAATATTAATGCATGCTTATTAGTAGGGAAGATCTTGGTCATTCAAGAATATATTCCATGGCTCAAAATCAATATTGAAGAAGCTGACGGCCTAGAAAAGACGCATATTCTATTTGTAGGATATTCATAAGAAAATTACTTAAGAAAAAAAAGTAAAATAGAATATAATCTTTCTAGGCATAATATTACAAAACACAACAATGCCTTGGAGGAGTCAAGGCCATGATAATAAATTCAAGGGTCTCTGGTGCCATCCGATTCCGATTGAATATTCAAGATTTGGGAAACCACAAGCCTAGAGAGCTCACCGATTGCAGATTGGACCTGATAATCATCCGGTTCCCTATTCCTTGACCACCCTGACGATTGTGAATTTAATGTAGTATATTCACTTGCAGCAACCCTCGTCTTTCTAGATGTAGCAAGAACTTTCTCCAAATCAAACTGTGAGAGTGGTCTTGGACCCTGAAAGAGAAATATTGATCAAGAAACTTGATAAGATATAGCAGACATGTTCACTTGTTAAAGATGCCTTAACAAACCCTCCCTCCCCATGCAAATAAAACCAGGTAATAACATAATTAAATAAATTATTCCTTACTTCAATATGACTGACGAATTTATTTGAATCTGTTGTTAAATAGATTGTAAGGATACCCGAGAGAGAGAGAGAGAGAGAGAGAGAGAGATTATTCCTTACTTCAATAAGACTGACGAATTTATTTGAATCTGTTGTTAAATAGATTGTAAGGATATGAGAGAGAGAGTAGACTGTAAGGATATGAGAGAGAGAGTAGATTGTAAGGATATGAGAGAGAGAGAGAGAGAGAGAGTGAGAGAGAGAGAGAGAGAGATTGTAAGGATATGAGAGAGAGAGTCGCTGGGTTAGAGGTAAAAATATGGCAAAAAGAATTTTTTTTTTTTAATTTTTAAAATAGATTTACAAATACAATGATTTGTTGCCAACATATATGTAACACAAGACATCCGTAATATGCGCAAAGAGGGCAGTTGGCCTTACGGTCACATTTGAAATCCAATAGCACTAGCATATATACACATTTAAGACAAACTTCAAAATGATAATGGTATCTAATAACCCCAGCAAGATTAAAAAGATAAGGAAAGGTGAAAAAAAAAAAAAAAAAAAAAAAAAAAAGTAGCAGCAAATAGACAAAGCAATAATAAATATCCTTACAGTTGCTTTTTTTCCCTTCCTCTCCTCATCTAATAATTCCCTGATAGGAAAGTAGGCTGCTTTCTTGCAGAGTTCAAGAAGATCTGAACCCGTGTAACCGTCGCACAAACTGGCTAAATGGTCATAGTCAATGTCATCTTCGACCTTTTCACCCTTCAAAACGACTTTCAATATCTCAGCCCTCTCCCTACGATCAGGAAACCCAATCTCAAAGGCCTGAGGAAGACGCCGGAGTATTGCTTCATCAAGTTCTGATGGACGATTAGTTGCAGCAAGAACCATCACTCTGGCATTCTCTATAAAAACAACCAAAAATCATCAAAATGAAAAGCCTTGGCCTAACTAGGATGACTAAATAACAAAAAGATAATTGAAACAATCACTTCTTTCACAAACCACACTGCTTAAAGTTAAAAATACTCACGGTCAGTGGTAAATCCATCCCATAGAGCCATAAACTCAGTCTTCATATTTGTCAATGCTTCATGGTCTGTAGTACGGCGCTGACCCAAAAAGCTGTCAACCTCATCTATAAATATAATAGCAGGCTGGAGTTTATAGGCCAAGCTAAATACAGCAGTCACTGCATTTACAACAAGATATTAATGAGAAACCACAGTGAAGCGACTACTTAGATGGAATACAGACAACTGAAGTCAACTTCAGAAACTCACTTCTTTATCTATCTATATGCAGTGAAAATGTGCCAAGTCATAAAGGCATGAAAACTGTACAAACTCACATGGCCCAGACTATTAAGAAGAAAAGGAATGAATTCAGGACACTGGCCACTTACATTAACCATTTTGATAAGAAATCCTTTTCCATCTTCTTTGTTTTCCGTAATCAGTTATTATTTTTCAAACAGAAAAAAGTTCATATTTGTTTTACCCAAAAATATACATTCATATAAACCGTAGTGCGTTCTGATAAGCAAATTCGGACTAAGCCACAAGCTTTGAGCATACTAGCAATATGATATGAATATCCAAACGCAACTCAAAAAATAAAAGTAGACTCAAATAAATGAAAACACAGAAAGATTAAAAGTTAGTAAAAAGAAGAAAACATGTACACTAACCAAAAGTAGTCTGTCAGGTCAATCAATAAAAACCCTGAAATCCTATAAAATAAGAAGAAAACATGTACACTAACCAAGTTTCTGTGCATCACCAAACCACTTGCTCATCAAATTTGATATCCTCACATTAATGAAAACAGCTCCCGACTCTCTTGCAATAGCCTTGGCAAGCATGGTCTTCCCAGTACCAGGTGGTCCATATAACAACACACCTTTCTGGGGACCAAGAAGCTTCCCATGTGAAAACAGCTCAGGCCTCCGTAGCGGAAGAATCACCAATTCATATAAATTTTGCTTGATTGTTTCCAATCCCCCGATAGAGTCAAATTCCACATCAATGTGGTCAGGATTTATAACATCACAGGCTATTACATCCTGTTAAGATTAAAATGGAAATAAGTCACACACAACAACAAAAACAAGATAATAGTTCTCAGTTGTCACCACACAAATTGAACATCACATCAAACACATCCAGTCCAACAATCTCAAACACATTAGAAAGAATCAAGCCCCACAAATGGAATATCACCTCATCCACACCAATCATAAAGAGTTTTCTACGTGCATTTGTAGACTCATAAAAACCGAACTCACCGTGCATGAATAAGAAAACAAAAAAAAAACAAAAAAACAAAAAAACAAAAAAAAAAACAAAAAAACAAAAAAACAAAAAAAACCACTTATAGCTTGCATTTAAGCATGTCCCAAGCCTACATAAATAGTAAGAAATCATTCTACGAGCTGTTTTCATTCCTTGAGAAAAATCCATATCTTCCTAACTAAAAACAATCTCCAATCAAGCAACACACTAAACATTATCAACCATCTATGTCATCAACATGGGCTCTTATAAATACAATAAAGACCAATACCTTTCACACAATATACCAATAAAAATCAATAAATTCAATAATTCCCAAAGCAAAGAAAAACCAAAAATTAGAAGAAAAAAAGAGGTACCTCGTAAGGGTTGGTTTGAATCATTGGACGACCCAAGCGTTTGGCGATTTCCTTCTTCTGTTCAAGAGCTTTCTTGGATGCCTCGCGGTTCGGGTCGAGGTGTCGGAGCCCCGCGAAAAGAACCAAACAACTCAGAGCCGCACTCGCAGCGTATAACAAGAGCTCCTGCAATAACTTGGTCTCCGACGACGACCCTCCCAATCCCTTCCCCATATGAGAATCGTAATTGACGATTTTTTTTTTTTTAATTTTAGAATTTCTGTTCAATTTCTCTGCAAGTAGAGATTTAAAAAAAAATTAGGGTTTGAAAAAAAAATAATAATAACGAGAGCAATTTCTATTTGGCTGAAGAAGGACAGAAGAATCAAGGATTGTTCTGGATTGGGCCGGATCGTTAAGTTCCAGTTTATGTTGTTAAATGGGCCTGATCCTGGGCCTAGGCCCATCGGAGCCGTTGCGCAGGGAAACATAGAGTGGGATGCTTTTACAGTTTACTGGAAATTTTTGGATTTCGGATTTTATTCGGTTTGACGGAAATATATCCATCTATTTAATGTATTACAAGAAAACCTCTTACCGTATATGTGAGAGGTATACCATCGGACTGATCTCATCTTGTCTTAAGGGTATTATAACTGAATCATTTAATTTTTGTAACAAAATATAAAAATCATATCGAATATTAAATTAGAAATAACTTTTTAAAGTTTTTATAATTAATTTCAAGAAAATTACAAAAGTGATTTCTTTTAAGAGTGTTCACTAATTAAATATCTCCTTTTTAAGATTTTACATATATTGTCTTTTGAAAATATATACTGTAATATAGGAATTTCGCTATTATACAATAAATTAAAAGTAAGAATACATGGTTACTATAAAGCTCGTTCGGATTTCGCGTTTCCTACCGTGCTAAAATCATATAAAGTTGATGGACTTTATCCATCAACACGGCAACACGCAGCTAGTAGGAGACTTGCGTCGATCCACCCAATTACCATCTCTCCAACAGCTATAAATACCATAATGTGACAGCGTTGAGTCCCATGTCTATACGTGTTGCGGGTTGGCCTAAGAGGCTTCACATGCACACAAGGCACAACAACATGCGACAATTAAGCACAATGAATCTCACAAGGTTAATCAGTGACCCCATAAGGCCAACAAAATTTTTATTTTTGAAACTTTTCATTTTTTTTTTTTTTAAAATCATTGGATTGAAATCTATCGGATAGAAACCACTCATAATATTTACTGGTCTTGAACGGTGTAATAAGTCATGCATGATTCATTATTCACAATATACAAGAGGTTCAAAGTTCAAACAACCTTACGTATTTAATATTGTTATGCATGGCTTATATTCATCGAATTTCATTCAAAAAGTTCGAAAACAATAACTATCTCGTATGAAAATAACGTGTGGGATTTTGCACTTAATAATAATCATGTAATCATTAGCTTATGAGTAAATTACAACTTGTATTGAATTAAGAGTCATAAAAGGATGCGGTGAATTGAATGTAACTCAGGCTAGGCAAAAGGGAATCAAGCAAGGACAATTCGCTAACGAAATATGAAAGCCGAATCACCACTCAAAAAAATTCCAACCAACGTTTAGCAAAAAGCTCACCACGGACCACCCAAAGGAATTCAATTATTGATAATGATACACTGCTTACATGGAATTCCACCAAAGAGATACAAAGTTGAAAGAATAAAATTTCAAAGAAATTGTATTACTGAAATCAGTTGTTAAAAATTTACTTTTTTTTATATATCATAAGAGTCTTAAATAAAAGAGAGAAATTCATAAGTAGCCATAACACTTATCATACTTTTATTTTTAACCACTTTTGAATTTTTAATTGTTAATAACCACTTTTTTTAAAAAAATTCAATTTAGTACCATGAATTACCAGAGTACCCCTGAAAATAGTATTCTTTAAACCTCGAAACAAACTTGAAATCACGACTAAATTGAAATACACAAACTTGAAATAATGCCTAAATGGAAATATTAAAACTTGAAATCATGCCTAAAATAGAAATATTCAAACTTGAAATCTGGACTAAATTGAAATTTGGCTTAGGTTTTTTTTCCCCTCTTTCTTCTTCCTTTTCTTCTTCCTCAGATTCAAATTAGGTTTACGTTTTTTTGATTTCTCCTTTTTGTTGCAGATCACGTCGTCGGAATCATCGCCCAACGCCGGAGTCGTCGCCGAACAGCCGTCGGACGTCGCCTGGACCAGCGACGGTCACGACCAGCGGTGCACGAACGCCTGGTCGTCGCACGAACCAGGCTGGTTCGTGCCCTGGTTCGTGCGACGACCAGGCGTTCGTGCGCCGCAGGTCGTGACCGTCGCTGGTCCAGGCGACGTCCAACGGCTGTTCGGCGACGACTCCGGCGTTGGGCGACGATTCCGGCGACGGGCGACGGGATGGAGAGGAGAAAGTGAGAGATGACCGGGAGAGAGAGCAGAGGAGAGAGAAGGAGAAAGAGAGAAACAGTGGTTTTGGGGAGGTTTTTATATGAGGGCATGTGAGTAATTTCTCAAAAACATGGTTAAAAACAATTAAAAGTATGCATGTGGTTAAAAAAGAAAATCCCATAAGTATATGGGTCAGTTTTGGCAATTTCCACTAAAATATAAACTCTAACTAGTAACAGCCCTCAAAGTAGAGAGAAATAAAGAAAACTAAATGGTACTAGCATTCGCTAAATAATAATCAAAGCTTATATATAAAGGAAATAAAGTTATTTAAGTGACCAGATGAGGTTGGTCCAATGATATACCTGTTATATCTACATTATGAAATTGTGGGTTCAAATCCTCCTCTAAAAAAAAACCCCAATTTTATATAATACTATAAAAAATATATATAAAAAAAAATAAAGTCATTCAAGTGAAACTCTTCAAATTTGATTTATGACCTCAAAACAAGTCATAATTAACTTCCTCTAGAGACCTCCAAACCGTACAATGTGCCAAGTTAAGATTTGACTTATTTGAGCTTTCCACTGATATATGAGTTATGACCATTTAATACAAAATAAATTTCAAAAGTTCCAAAACTACTCATCTTACTCTTTTTTCTTTATAATGAAAAAGTCAAACATAACTTGTTTATGAATTAAATCGGTCGCTTAAATTTTTTTTTAAGTATTACAATAGGATTATCAAGACCTGTCAAGATCAAATAATGTATGTGCTGTCCGAATATCTATTCCTATAAAATCGAGAGAAAACTCTCCATAAATGCTTTTAACATACGCATAGTTAGACCAAAACCTCTCAAAGCCAATAAAGAAAGAAGGTGCACTACTACATGTTCTAAGAGATGATGTTCATCACTTGAACACACTTTGCATTACTAGTTGTATAAATTAAATAACAAAAGTCAACTAAATTGATATATTTTCGAAAGAGTAATTACTCTTAAAAAAAAGGGAAATTTCAAAATTAACCTTATGAAACAATGAAAACTTATTTTTAGCCATATGCGATAGTTTACATGTTTTTATTTTTATTTTTTATTATTGTTTTAAAAATATATTATTGCCATTGAATAAATTAATCATCCCTATAATTTTTTTTATTATTATAACTAGTGTAACAATCCGTGCTATGCACAGACTTGTTTTAAAAGAAAATAAAATATGTTATGTAATAAAATAAACTGTCGGCAAATATTGATAATTAATAGTACTTTGGGTGCAGAAATATTCATAACCAATACTAAAAAAAACTTGTTAGAGATCACTTTTAAAATGATATAAATATGTAAAGAGATCGCTTTTAAAAACGATCTATATTCATGAGATCTTAAAAAATCACTTTTTAAAAAATGATATCAATTTATGATATTAATTATCATATATTAGTAATATAGTGATCTCTTATACATATAGAAATCACTTTTTTTATAATTCATTTTCAATTGATTACTAACGAAATATATCATTCATTCTTAGAAAATCACAACACTAGAGATCTTATTTTCCAACAATTTTATTCATCCGAATTCAATATATATATATATATATATATATATATATCCACAAGACATTTCAAAACTAATATCCTATAAAACATCTGAAAATCATAAACAAACTACAAAATAACTTTTTACAATATTATCCAAAGTCAAAAATACAATGTCTCTCAATCTCCATATGCAATTCCCCAGTAAGGCATTCTAATCATCTCGCATAATGTCAATATTGTCTTGAGCGTGTGGACTATCATTCCTCAAATCTACACCGCAGAAGAGTTTATAGAAATTAAAACCTTTATAAAAAAAATTGTTTTTGTGCTAAAATTTAATTGTAAAAACGAATTAAGAGACGAAAGATACATGAAGAGAAGCATAAAACACGACAATTAAATCAAACTCACCAAAGATACCTGGATAAATGTTAATTGCCATCAACCCTCTGTTTGAAATCATGGATTCAAGCCTGCAAATCAAGTTAAGTGTAGAATAATAAAATATTATTCTAAAGTCATAAATCCAAGACAAAATTCACTAAAGTCAAGGAAATTCATACAATGAGATATAAAATTTTGATAATACAAAACACCTTAAAATCCTACTGTCACTAAAAACCTAAAAGCTATGGAAATTATATTGCTCAATTAAACATAAATCCTCTGAAATTAAGTTTACAATATAAAAGACAAAAAAGAAAAAGTTTTTCCCAAAAAAAAAAAATAGAAAAATAAAATCATCAAAATCAGTAGGATTAAACTTTTGTTCCATAAATATAATAAAAAGAGAAAGAGGAAAAAAAAAAAAGACTCACCTCAACATTTCTATATGATATGTAACAATAAATCATCATCAAAACTGGGAGAGAAACATTATGAGAGAGACAGAGTAGAGATTGATTAATGGATGGATGTGTGAAAGATTAGGTAAAGCTATGATTTATATAGAGAATTTGCATCATGATTAATTTGTATCATCACATGAACGTTACATGTCTTACATGAGAATGATTGAAGAGACTTAAAAAATTGGTGTGATTATGGGAAATTAATAGAGGCAATCAAGTCATCATGTAAAAATAATTGTAAAATAAATATTAATGTATTTTTAATTTTCAAGTGTAACTTATCATAACATTAATTCTATCATTGATGTTTTACTTTACAAAAAGGATTTAATGTGACAGCGTTGAGTCCCATGTCTATACGTGTTGCGGGTTGGCCTAAGAGAATTCACAATGCACACAAGGCACAACAGCATGCGACAATTAAGCACAATGAATCTCACAAGGTTAATCGGTGACCCCATAAGGCCAACAGAATTTTTATTTTTGAAACTTTTCATTTTATTTTTTTTTAAATCATTAGATTGAAATCTATCGGATAGAAACCACTCATAATAGTTACCGGTCTTGTACGGTGTAATAACTCATGCATGATTCATTATTCACAATATACAAGAGGTTCAAAGTTCAAACAACCTTACATATTTAATATTGTTATGTATGGCTTATATTCATCGAATTTCATTCAAAAAGTTCGAAAACGGTAACTATCTCGTATGAAAATAACGTGTGGGGTTTTGCACTTAATAATAATCATGTAATCATTAGCTTATGAGTAAATTACAACTTGTATTGAATTAAGAGTCATAAAAGGATGCGGTGAATTGAATGTAACTCAGGCTAGGCAAAAGGGAATCAAGCAAGGACAATTCGCTAACGAAATATGAAAGCCGAATCACCACTCAAAAAAATTCCAACCAACGTTTAGCAAAAAGCTCACCACGGACTAGAGGTGACACGGTTCCGGTCCGGTTCCGGTTCCGGTTCCGCGGTTTGATGGAACCGGAACCGGAACCGCTATATGCCGGTTCCGGAACCGGCGGTTTTGAACCTTTTTTTTTTTTTTTTTTTTTTTTTTTTTTTTTTTTTTTACAAAAAAAAAAAAAAAAAAAAACTTCTCTAATAAAATAAAATATATAAATGACAAATTACAAAATTAAATTAAATTATAAAATAAAATTACAAATGACAATTTATGGGTTATATAAATGATAAATTACAAAATTAAATTAAATTATAAAATAAAATTACAAATGACAAAAGAAAAAGAAAAAGAAAAATGGGTTCTTATGGGTTGTTGAACCATGGTTGCAAAAGAACCATGATAACACCCTAACCAATGAAGCCACATTCAATTCTAGTATAATAATTGAAACAAAAACTATAAGTAGTATAAAGATTTATTTTAAAACGTGTCCATTTACACGAGGCCTGACTTTAAAGTAATTCTCCGGACCAAGACGGGCACGGGTGTGGTGTCGGATCGAGAGGGAAAAGTTTCTTACTAGGTTTAAACAAGGTTCGAAATAGACACGACACTTAAAAACACTTTTTTTTGATGAAAAAGGGGTTTTTGGGGCTCGAAAAGTGGGCACAAGCCCTTTGGACTTGCTCCCATTGGATTCCTTGCATCATTCTATGCGATTTCAAAAAAAAATCACCCAATTCGGACATCCAAGCACAAAGTTATGGCCTTTCAAAGTTTAAGGCATATATACAATTTTTTTACCGCAAATTTTTTTTTTTTTGAGGCAAATTTTTTTTTGAGAGTGTTGGAGAGAAATTAGAATTAGAGAATTGAGAAAAAATTGGTGTGAGGAAAAATGAAAGGGGGGTGGTATTTATAGAAAAAAAAAAAAAAAAAAAAAAAAAAAAAATTGTGTGAACCGGCGGTTCGAACCGAACCGGAACCGCCGGTTCCAATCCGGTTCGAACCGCCGGTTCGACCAAATCATAGAACCGGAACCGGAACCGGCTCCTCCGGTTCAGGTTCCGGTTCTTGAACCGGAACCGGAAATCCGGTTCCGGTTCCGGTTCCGGTTTTTCCGGTTCCGGTTCCGGTTCCGGCCGGTTCCGGCGGTTCGAACCGGAACCGTGCCAGGTCTACCACGGACCACCCAAAGGAATTCAATTATTGATAATGATACACTGCTTACATGGAATTCCACCAAAGAGATACAAAGTTGAAAGAATAAAATTTCAAAGAAATTGTATTACTGAAATCAGTTGTTAAAAATTGACTTTTTTTTATATATCATAAGAGTCTTAAATATAAACTCTAACTAGTAACAGCCCTCAAAGTAGAGAGAAATAAAGAAAACTAAATGGTACTAGCATCCGCTAAATAATAATCAAAGCTTATATATAAAGGAAATAAAGTCATTTAAGTGACCAGATGAGGTTGGTTCGATGGTATACCTGTTATATCTACATTATGAAATTATGGGTTCAAGTCCTCCTCTAAAAAAAACCCCAATTTTATATAATACTATAAAAAATATATATATAAAAAAATAAAGTCATTCAAGTGAAACTCTTCAAATTTGATTTATGACCTCAAAACAAGTCATAATTAACTTCCTCTAGAGACCTCCAAACCGTACAATGTGCCAAGTTAAGATTTGACTTATTTGAGCTTTCCACTGATATATGAGTTATGACCATTTAATACAAAATAAATTTCAAAATTTCCAAAACTACTCATCTTACTCTTTTTTCTTTATAATGTAAAAGTCAAACATAACTTGTTTATGAATTAAATCGGTCGCTTTAATTTTTTTTTTAAGTATTACAATAGGATTATCGAGACCTGTCAAGATCAAATAATGTATGCGCTGTCCGAATATCTATTCCCATAAAATCGAGAGAAAACTCTCCATAAATACTTTTAACATACGCATAGTTAGACCAAAACCTCTCAAAGCCAATAAAGAAAGAAGGTGCACTACTACATGTTCTAAGAGATGATGTTCATCACTTGAACACACTTTGCATTACTAGTTGTATAAATTAAATAACAAAAGTCAACTAAATTGATATATTTTCGAAAGAAAAAAAGGGAAATTTCAAAATTAACCTTATGAAACAATGAAAACTTATTTTTAGCCATATGCGATAGTTTACATGTTTTTATTTTTATTTTTTATTATTGTTTTAAAAATATATTATTGCCATTGAATAAATTAATCATCCCTATAATTTTTTATTATTATAACTAGTGTAACAATCCGTGCTATGCACAGACTTGTTTTAAAAGAAAATAAAATATGTTATGTAATAAAATAAACTGTTGGCAAATATTGATAATTAATAGTACTTTGGGTGCAGAAATATTCATAACCAATACTAAAAAAAACTTGTTAGAGATCACTTTTAAAATGATATAAATATATAAAGAGATCGCTTTTAAAAACAATCTGTATTCATGAGATCTTAAAAAATCACTTTTAAAAAAATGATATCAATTTATGATATTAATTATCATATATTAGTAATATAGTGATCTCTTATACATATAGAAATCACTTTTTTTATAATTCATTTTCAATTGATTACTAACGAAATATATCATTCATTCTTAGAAAATCACAACACTAGAGATCTTATTTTCCAACAATTTTATTCATCCAAATTCAATATATATATATATATATATATATATATATATATCCACAAGACATTTCAAAACTAATATCCTATAAAACATCTGAAAATCATAAACAAACTACAAAATAACTTTTTACAATATTATCCAAGGTCAAAAATACAATGTCTCTCATCTCCATATGCAATTCCCCACTAAGGCATTCTAATCATCTCGCATAATGTCAATATTGTCTTGAGCGTGTGGACTATCATTCCTCAAATCTACACCGCATAAGAGTTTATAGAAATTAAAACCTTTATAAAAAAAAATTGTTTTTGTGCTTAAATTTAATTGTAAAAACGAATTAAGAGACGAAAGATACATGAAGAGAAGCATAAAACACGACAATTAAATCAAACTCACCAAAGATACCTAGATAAATGTTAATTGCCATCAACCCTCTGTTTGAAATCATGGATTCAAGCTTGCAAATCAAGTCAAGTGTAATAAAATATTATTCTAAAGTCATAAATCCAAGACAAAATTCACTAAAGTCAAGGAAATTCATACAATGAGATATAAAATTTTGATAATACAAAACACCTTAAAATCCTACTGTCACTAAAAACCTAAAAGCTAAGAAAATTATATTGCTCAATTAAACATAAATCCTCTGAAATTAAGTTTACAATATAAAAGACAAAAAAGAAAAAGTTTTTCCCAAAAAAAAAATAAAATAGAAAAATAAAATCATCAAAATCAGTAGGATTAAACTTTTGTTCCATAAATATAATAAAAAGAGAAAGAGGAAAAAAAAAAAAAAAAAACTCACCTCAACATTTCTATATGATATGTAACAATAAATCATCATCAAAACTGGGAGAGAAACATTTTGAGAGACAGAGTAGAGATTGATTAATGGATGGATGTGTGAAAGATTAGGTAAAGCTATGATTTATATAGAGAATTTGCATCATGATTAATTTGTATCCTCACATGAACGGTATATGTCTTACATGAGGATGATTGAAGAGACTTAAAAAATTGGTATGATTATGGGAAATTAATAGAGGCAATCAAGTCATCATGTAAAAATAATTGTAAAATAAATATTAATGTATTGTTAATTTTCAAATGTAACTTATCATAACATTAATTCTATCATTGATGTTTTACTTTACAAAAAGGATTTAATGTTATATATTAGGATATCATATATATACAGTGAGTCTCTCATAAAGGATAACTTATTTTAATTTCGGTAAGAACCACCATGAAATCACATCGATTTGAATGAATTTTGATTTGAGTATTTGTGTGGATAATAAGTTCATCAAGGACTAAAACTATTTTTCTTGAATTTCCTATATTTCACCTATTTTTTCGATGCCTTCATATTTAAAATAATCGAGATAAATAATTCTAGTACTTAAAAAAATTTCAAATTTTATTCATAGGTAGATTTCAATGAACTTATCATCTATAAAAAAATTCAAATCAAAATTCATTCAAATCGATATGATTTCATGGTGGTCCTCACCGAAATTAAAATAAGAGATCCCTTATGAGCAGTCTTTCTATTATTAGTTCGAACTGATATAAAATATATCAGTTCCTTGCATGTGGGCCATTGGATTTAAAAGATGCTTTGATAAGTGCATACAGCCAAGTCAAAGTATTTAAATTCAATGGCCCACATGTAAGGAACTAATATATCTTTTGTTAGTTCGAACTGACAATAGAAAAATTACCCTTATGAGAGATTTATTATATATATATATATATATATATAGTCTTTCTATTGTCATTTCGTCCTGGCAATAAATATATCAGGATAAAGAATGTGGACCATAGATTGTGAAGAAGTTTTGATAAATGCATACACTTTGAGTCAAAGTATGTAAATCTAGTGGTCCACATTTTTCGTCATGATATATTTATTGTCAAGACGAACTAATAATAGAAAATCTGTATATATATATATATATATATATATATATATATATAGGGGCAGGATCCATAACCCCATTTTTTTACATAATTTTTAACACAACTTCTTGGCTATTGGATCTTACTTCTTTTAATGGATATGATTTATTATCTTTTTCTTTCCTTATTTATATTGTCTCTCACCTAATTAATACTTTATCTCCCCAAAATATTATTATTTTATTTAATTCTCTCATCTCATTTAATATTATTTTATTATTTTATCTCCCCAAAATATTATGATTTATTCTTTTATTTTTTCCTTTACACGTTTTTTTTTTTTTTTTTTTTTTTACTTTACCTAAAATCAAAATATCATCAGACTTTCACTCTTCAATCTTTAAAATCTTTCATTTTTCTGTCTTTATTTTCTTTCTCTTTCATTGGATTAGCTTCAAATTTTTATCATATTCAAAAATGTCAAAAAATTTGGAATGGGAAGACTTATCAACAAATGCTCATGGTTTATTAAGGTATTGTTTCTATTCTTCAAATTTTTATATTTATTTAATTATTTTTGCTATCTTGTATCTTCTTGTTTTCTAGTTACAAAAGTTTTGGTTTTTTAAGAATTGTTTATATAAGGCTGTTACAATCTTGTTAAAATTTTTGTTGTAAGATTTGACATGTTAGATTTCTTTTTAATTTTTTGCTTTAGAAAAAATTGATTTAGTTTATTTTTCTTCTTTTTGAATTGATGTGATTATATCTATTTTTGTAAATATATTTTATGATAGTTAAATCTATATACAATAATCATACCAAAGTAATTTCTAAGAATTGTTTTTCATCTGTTTGGATAAATTATTAACATTAAAAAAAAAAAAAAAAAAAAAAAGAAGCTAAATCCAAATAAGTAGTAAAAAAACGTTTTTTTTTTTCATTTAAATTATTGTATTATTGTATTACCATGATTCATTTTATATATTGAATTTTATTTAGACCGTTACACAACTCAAGAAAATATTGGTGAAACAAGTAGTGCAAAAAAGAATGTAGGAGACTTAAAAGCATTAGATGTAGGGATGTTTTTTGAGACAATGGATGAAGCTAGAAATTACTATGAAGATTATGGTCGACAAGAAGGATTTTGGATTTGCACAAGATCTTTATCTAGACTAGATTGGGTTCAAATGAGGTGACTAGTAGGAAATTTGTTTGTGCACATCAAGGGAAGTATGTTACAATGATTATGAGCTGTGATATTGAAGAAGAAAAATAATAATAAAGAGACAAGTGAGGTTGATGATATCAAAAGGAGTGGTAGAAATTGTTCAACAATCACTACAAGAAAAATAGTCTAAGACAACATTCAATTAGCAACATACATCAGGTAAATGTTGCCAAAAGTTACATATTGCAACGCGTGAAAAATGCATGTTGTGGAAGTGATTTACAACAACACACATGCGTAAGTAGTCAATAATGAGAGACATATTGCAACGTATAACTGATGAATGTTGCGAAAGGTTACGTATTACAACACACAATGCGAGTTGTTAAAAAATCACAATATATGACAACACACATTTTACGCAAGCTGTTAAACGACTTGTCTTTCGCAACACACAAGTTCGCATGTTGTTAAACTATTAGTTTTTTGCAACACGCAAATTTGCATGTTGTTAAATTTCTTGCATTTCGCAACACACAAACCCATATGTTGTTAAATGTCTTGAGTTTCGCAACACACAGACTTGCATGTTGCTAAATTTCCTACATTTCACAACACGCAATCTGCACATTGTTAAAAGGGTTTATCTTCCGCAACGCACAACTTTGCTTATTGTTAAAAATGTTGCGAAAACTTTGCTTATTGTTAAAAATGTGTCTTCCGTAACACGCATTTACTTATGTTATTAAAAGTAACATATTCTGCAACACATCAATCTTATTGTTGTCATAGACTTATCTTTAACAACATACTTTGTATTAATGTTGTCAAAACTCGGAGTTTTTATAACTAGATTATGCATGTTGTTAAAAATAACTAAATATTCGTTTTCAAAATATGGTGTTTTTAATGCTCATTATTTTTTTATACTAATTAATTTAATCTAAATAGATAAAAATAAAAATTTAATATTCGATCATTTTATTTATATTATTAAAGGATGTTTACTGTAGCAATATAAATAGATATATAGCAATAACATAATTATTAGGGTGGTTACGCTGCATTAAAAAATTTAAAATTTTGACTAAAATTTATTATTTAAATATTTAGTTATTTATTTTTATTCAATTCAGTGATAGAAATCTATTATATATTATATATATATATATATATATATAATATTATTATATTAAATAATAAATAATTATATATATAATATACTTTTATATTTTATTATTATTATCCATAATATATCATGTTATTATGAATGTTTTATAATTAGGGGTATTTTGGTCAAAATACAGTTAACTTCATTCCATTCCGTTGTTAACTTCACAAAATATTCAGACACTAATTCTAAAGTTCCAACCAAACAAAAAACTTAGTTTTCCTTTCCTTTCTATTCTCATTCTCATTCTCATTACCATTCTGATTACCATTCCACCATGTAACCAAACGTGACCATAGAGTATTGACCAATAACTCGACTATATATGTTTTATAAAATATAATTTTATTAAAAGTTTCAATAAATATTTTTTAATATATGTCTGTCGTAGAAATTAGAATTTTAATTAGTTGAATAAATTTAAATTTTTCTAACAAGGTTTTTTATATTATTATTATTTCTAACAACTCATATAGGTTATATATAAATATTGTTCAATTGTTAACACATCAAATCTTGTAGCCAAGTGGTAAAGACTTACAACATTTGACTTGAGGTATCAAGTTCAATTCCTAATAATGACAATAATTAATTGTCATTATTATCAGAAGTGGGTGTGGCTGGACGACGGTGGCTGGCCGTCGAACACCGGTAGTGGTCGGACGGCTTAACATATCATGACAGTTTACTTATCTACAACAACACACATTACATGTTACGGTAGACCTAATTTGTTGTAGTGAATTAAATGTGGATGTAAAGCTAGTATGCGAATTGTACATGATAAATGGTCCAACAAATGGAGAGTTTCAATTTTGAAATGTGAGACATAGGCAGTTGGATGGAGGGGATGCTCAATCAGTTCTCACTTACTTTAGTGAAAAACAAGTTGAGAACCTTCAATTTTTTTATTTTTATTTTTTGCGATTCAATGTGATGAAAAGAAAAGAGGAAAAAAATTAAAAAGAAAGAAAATAAAAGAGGAGAGTGATTACATATATGGCGCGCTTACTAATCAGGAATGAGAAGAATCGGAAACAAGTTCCACCAGAAAGGGAATGGAAGGGAATCGGAATTAAGTTACTAAATTCATTAGTGTTTAGTGTGTTTACTAACTTTCTTAGAATTAGAGATGGAATCAAATTTTTACAAAATTTATTATAAAAATACCCTTGTGTACAATATATATATATATATATATATATATAAGATGTATGACTGTAACTAATAAAAAAAGTTTATACTTAAAGAAAAAAAAAATCCAAAGCAAAAACAATATGAAGTCATGACAATTCACATTTTTTTTTTTTTTGCCGTAGTATAGAGATGGAATCAAATTGATTAAAAAATACCCTTGCGTATAATATATATATATATATATATATATATATGTATGTATGTATGTATGAATGAGATGTATGACTGTCAGTTTGTAACTAATAAAAAATATATATTTAAAGAAAAAACAATAGAAATCCAAAGCAAAAGCAATATAATTCAAGTTTGAAATTCATCAAACAATTTTTTTTTTAATTAACAATTCACACACGTATAAAGTAAAAATCAAGTGCGAAGTATATAACTATATATATAGTTATTTATATATTTATATATGTATATATATTTATTTATATAGATATAGTTATTTAAAAAAAATAAGTGGGGATAATTAAGTAAAAACATATGAATTCCCTTTTCAATCAGGAAGAGGAACTTGATTCCTAGAGTGAGTGGGAGGAATTAAGTTCCCTTTCAATTAGGAACTTAATTGAAAGGGAACTTAATTCCTGATATGTGTGTAGGGTCTACGGAACTTAATTCCCCAAAAAATTAGTACACACATGAATTCGAAAATCAGGAACTTAATTCCTTCTCTAAGGTAGGATTCATGATTAGTAAACATGCCAATAATAATAATAAATAAATAAAAAGAATAGTAAATTGAGCAATAAGAATAGTAAAAAAGAAAAAAAAAAAAAGGATTTTAAAGACTGAAATGTGAGAGTGAAAGTCACACTGCTGATGTTGTGGTTTCAGGTAAAGTAAAAAAAGAAAAAGAAAAAGTAAACGTGTAAAGGAAAAAATAAGAGAAAAGAAAAATAAATTAAAGACAAAAAATTAAAAAAGGTGAGAGAATTAAATAAAATAATAATATTTTGGAGAGATAAAATATTAATTGGGTAAGAGATATTAAATAAGGAAAGAAAAAAAGAATAAATCCTATCCTTTAAAAGAAGAAAGATCTAATGACCAAGAAGTTGTGTAAAAAAATGGGACCATGGATCTTGCCCCATAATAATAATAATGATAATAATAATAATAATAATAATAATAGCCTTTTTCATAATATATATATTTTATTAGTATTATCATATTTGATTGAATAATTAACGACTCTTAAGATAAAATTTGAGTGGAATGTGGCATTGATTTGGATTCCAATTTGAGTTTTGAAACTTCTATGCTTTTCATTTTCCATGTATTATTTGTGTCTTTTAAAATAGTGTTTTAATGATCAATATAATTAGAATTTAAAGCTAGAAAATCAGATGAATCTAAAATTATATATATGGAAATGAATATATAGAATTTAAATCCAAAGCTTCATCACGGCGACATGTGGCATTGTGAAAGTCTATTATATACAGTAGTTCTCTCATAAGGGATCCCTTATTTTAATTTCGGTAAGGACCACCATGAAATCATATCGATTTGAATGAATTTTAATATGAATTTTTTTGTGGATGATAAGTTCGTTGAAATATACCTATGAATAAAATTTGAGAATTTTTCAAGCACGAAAACTATTTTTACAAATTTTTTTTAAATATGAAGGCATTAGAAAAATATGCGAAATATAGGAAATTCAAGAAAAATAGTTTTCGTGCTTGAAAAATTCTCAAATTTTATTCATAGGTAGATTTCAACGAACTTATCATCCACAAAAAAATTCAGATTAAAATTCATTCAAATCGATATAATTTCATGGTGGTCCTTACCGAAATTAAAATAAGGGATCCCTTATGAGAGAACCACTGCTATTATATATATATATATATACGGTTTTTCTATTATCAGTTCGAACTGACAAAAGTTATATCAGTTCCTTGTATGTGGACCACTGGATTTAAATACTTTGACTGACAAGTGCATACAGCCAAGTCAAAGTATTTAAATCCAGTGACCCACATGCAAGGAACTGATATAATTTTTGTCAGTTCGAACTGATAATAGAATTTCTGTATATATATATAATGATTAACTTAGGGATGGCAATGGATCGGATCGGGGATGGATACCCCATTATCCATCCCCGTATCCGTTTAAGATATGTATATCCATCCCTCCATCCATCCCCTTTTTAAAATAAGTGGGGCGGATTCGGATAATCCGTGAATTTAGATAACGATATCCATCCCCGCTCTGTCTATATCCGTATCTAATGAAAAATATATATAAATTGTTGTAGTTTATAAGAGAAAAATATAACTAACGTGTATAATGGTACCTTTTATCCTATTTAAAAGAGAGAAACAAATACATCAAATCCTCAAATAATATAAATTCAACAAACGAAAAAAAAAAAAAAAACAAAAACCCCACAACTTCAAGATACAAACAAAATTAAATAGAGAGTTTTAAATCAGTATTCACTTACAAAGAAACTCAGCAGCAAGTCAGCAACAACCAACAACCAACAAGCAAATGTAGTTACAACTCTCCAGTCTTTCGGCCGCTTACTTTAGAAAAATAGCTTTTAGGGTTTTGATGATAAAAAAATTAATAATAACTTATATAATTAAAATTAATAATTATATAATATTTTTTATATTTTTAAAATATTAAAATATATAACGGATCCGGATGGGGATGGATATCCATGGACGATATCCATCCCCATATCTGAAAATTAAACGGATATTAGGATCGTATTCATCCCCGCTCCATCCCCGAAATAATAGTATCCATCCCCATTATGAATGGAGCGGATTCTTACGGATATCCATGTCCGTGGATAATTTTGCCATCCCTATTAAGTATGATATATTTTGTTGAAAATTATCATCCATGTATAAAATAAAAATTGTATAAATAAGTGGACCTTTAGTTGCCCAATTTGAATTATTGGTTTATCATAGACTTGCAACTTGCAAGTCTTTCTTTCTAGTTGTCATTATGCATACCATTTCTATCTTGTCTCATCAAGAATATAAATTGATCCAAAAACCTCAAAAGATTTAAAGAGAAAAAAAACGAATTTGATTCAATGAAAAAAAAAAGGTGGGCTCCAACTTCATTAGAATCACACATCGAACGGATGGCAGGTAGCATTGATGTGTCCATCTAAATATGCTTTGTTCTGCATGGCTTACACGCAAGTAAAATTCCATTGATTAAATCTTCTTACATCATCCTTGTAAAAACATTTATGAGTTTGGATTCTGATCCTCTCTAGCTTTTATGTTGAGATTTAAAAATAAAATAAAATAATATTTGACTATTTGAATTTAAATGAAACATTTATATGTATGAATTAAAATTGGAAAAAAGAAGAAGAAGAAGAAGAAGAAGAAATCTCCATCCATGTGATAATTTTTTATATTTAGGTGTCACACTAGAGTGTGAACTCATTTATTGAAAACTTAGAGAGATTCTTGTCCAAACCAACTCTCACCATGACTTGTGCCCAACACACTCATCAATAAATCATACTAGAATTTCAAAAGATACTACTGGATAATGACAAGTGACAACCACAAGCTTTGAATTTTCATTTGTTATTGATTATTGGGTTGTGTAATGTTAAGTCCATAAAATAACAATTACTTTATTTCTGTAAAAGAAAATAAATAAAGAAAATAAAATGTATAAAAAAATCACTATATTTAATTATTTATTGATTTATTACAATAAGTAATTATTTTCATTTTATAAAAATAAAGTAGTTGTTGCAATTGAAAATTTGGTTAAAAAAAATTCTATTAGACCAAAAAAATATATTAATTATATAATTTTTAATAATATTATTTATATGAATATATTAATAATCATTTAAAAAAATTTGTGTCAATAAAAATAAATATTTATTTTACTTATATTAAAAAATATTTAAATAATTGACTTTATTAAAAAAAAAAATGTATTATTTAACTAAATATTATACAATACCATTATACAAAACATAGCATATTGTATGGAGGATAGTAAAATCCAATTCAGTACAAATTCAATCCAGTTCGATATAAATTCAATCCAATAATGTACCAAACGCCCCCTTGGTGATCTCGACGAGTGAATTAAAGACGCTCGGCAACTCAATGGATAGTGTTTATCATTTCTATAAATTTTTAAAAATATATATATATATATAAATTTTTTTTTTTTTTTTTTTTATCAATTTTTAGTTTATAAAATCCATTCCAGTTTAATATGAACTACAATTTGATTCTAAAATGACATGTAAGGTTTTAATCCATTTAATCAAACCCAACCCACTTGAATGCATTCTCATTCTTACATCAAATCAAGATTTGTCCTATGTGTTGTGTTCTTGGTGACTGTTGACTGTTAAAAAGTTCAGTTTTTTTTTTTTTTTTTTTTTTTTGTTATGGATTCTCCACAGAAAATAAAATAAAAAAATGGAAAAAAGGCAAAGACACTTTGAAGGGAAGGAATAAAAAAGATCAAGATTCAAGCTCACCCGACTTATATTTCTTTAATCTCTCTTTTTTATTTTTATTTTTTATATCAACTTTCTCTGTCAATCATCACAACCCACCACTTTCTCTCTCTCTCTCTTTGATGTCTAGAGAGAGAAAGGACAGGTTTTGGGTCAACGCAAATTTAAAGGATCAAAATTTAGTGGCCAAACATGCGTTGAAAATGTGTAATGGAGGTTTTTTGAAGTAACTTTGTTGTGTCATGTGTGTGTACTACAATCTATAAATGAGCCCTACTGTTTTGTTACTTTTGTACTTCTTTGTAGTACATGCAAAATATGGTGTCTCCGTTACTTTTAGTCCACCAAATCTGCTCTCCAGTTGGTGAGCTGTAGTTTACTTGCTTCATTTTATTATTATTATGGGAGCTAATTAGATTACACCACTATATAAATGTTCAATTTTTATTCTATAAAATCAGAGCATGAGTTGTGATTCCCATTTGTGGATTGGATTTGGTGAGCTATTCAAGATTTTGATATAGCTAGCATTAAATGCCCATTTAAACAATTTGTGGGTTTCTCAAAGTTTATATATAGTGTTCACCATCAATTCAATTTTCTATTTGTGGAATTTTTTATTTTTTATTTTCTGTCATTTTGTTCTTATGTGTCATTCTGTGAAACTGTGTTCCTGTAAAAGACAACTCTTGGATTGAAGAAAATTGTCCAAAAGAGTTGATTTTGAACTACAACAAAAGCTACCAAGGTGAGATTTTTTATGGGTATTTGTGTTTTTATCATTAAAAATTGTTTTTTTAGATTAAAATTTTGATTTTGATTTTGTGTTTGTTGATGGGTTAATCTAGGAAGAAGAAGAAGAAGAAGAAAGGTTAATCAATCAATCAAAAATGGAGAACGTGAATGTTGAAGAGTTCAGAGAAATTGAGAGAGTGAACAATAATAGAGAGAGAGGGGACATGGAAATGGTGGAGGAGAACCAGAACCAGAACCAAAACCAGTCAGAGAACTGCAACAGAGTAGCTCCATGGACAAAACACATAACAATTAGAGGACTTTTTGCAAGCTTAGTGATTGGGATCATCTACAGTGTTATAGTCATGAAACTGAACTTGACCACTGGTTTGGTCCCCAATCTCAATGTCTCTGCTGCTCTTCTTGCCTTTGTGTTTATTAGGACATGGACCAAGTTGCTTCACAAGTCTGGAATTGTGTCAACTCCATTCACTAGACAAGAGAACACTGTCATTCAAACTTGTGCTGTTGCTTGCTATAGCATTGCTGTTGGAGGTTTGCACATTTCTCTTTTGTTAATTTACTTTTTTATCACAATTAGTATTGATTTTTTTATCTCGTTGTATCCTGGGAGCGGTGTCAGTTCTGGTCTTATTTTACAATTAGTATTGAATTTTTGATGTCTTTATTGGATAGCAGTTGATTTGATGTTGTTTGTGTATGTTAATGGTGGGATTGTAGGTGGTTTTGGGTCATATTTGTTGGGTTTGAATTGGAAGACATATGAGCAAGCTGGGGTTGACACAGAAGGCAATAGTCCTAATAGCACCAAGGAGCTTGGAATTGGTTGGATGACTGGTTTTCTCTTTGTTAGTAGTTTCGTGGGGCTTTTGGCTCTCGTTCCTCTGAGAAAGGTATTGGGTTCCTCCCATTCATTTTCCTTTTCTGAGACTAATGGAATTGAATTGATTAGAGATTGATTGACTTGCAACAATTTTGGACTTTTGTTATCTTGTGAATGTTGAAATAGTATGGTTTTTAAGCACTTTTTGCTGTTACAGATCATGATAATAGACTACAAGTTGACTTATCCGAGTGGAACTGCTACTGCTGTTCTTATTAACGGCTTTCATACTCCGAAAGGAGACAAGATGGCCAAGTATGAAACCCGTCTAGTCTTTTTTCCGATCAAATACGATATATGGTTTAGTATGAAATAGCTAAAACAAGTTATGATTATTGTTGCAGGAAGCAAGTTCATGGGTTCATGAAATTCTTTTCTATCAGTTTCGTGTGGGCTTTCTTTCAGTGGTTCTATTCAGGAGGAGAGCTCTGCGGATTTTCTCAGTTTCCTACGTTTGGATTGAAAGCCTGGAAACATTCGTGCGTACACAAAATATCTCCCTTTACGACTCATAGCTTTTCCTGTGATTAACCCTTTCATTATCATTGATTCGTGTGTACACAATTTTTGCAGATTCTACTTTGATTTCAGTATGACTTATATCGGCGCAGGAATGATCTGTTCCCATCTTGTGAATTTGTCTTTGCTATTTGGTGCCTTGCTCTCGTGGGGACTAATGTGGCCACTGATAAGTGGACTTAAAGGCGATTGGTTTCCCAGTACTATATCCGAAAGCAGTATGAAGAGTTTAAATGGTTATAAGGTTTGTCAGTAATATATCTGGTGCACAAATTCTTTAGCGGAAACAGTTCCTTATTTCTTGACATAACTATTTTCTCACTTGGGCTGCAGGTTTTTGTTTCGATTTCTCTGATCCTTGGCGACGGGCTCTACAATTTTCTCAAGATTCTTTTTTATACTGCCAGGAGCATTCATAGCAGAGTGAAGAGTGAAAACCTCAAAACATGTAATTTTACAATCTTACAATGATTTTGCCGTGTCCTTTTACAAGAGTAAAGTACACTGACTCTATTTGCCTTTGATGCAGCTTCAGATAACCAGAATAAGGCTCTCGATGATCTTCATAGAAATGAAATTTTCATTCGAGAGAGCATTCCAATGTGGGTGGCATGTGTAGGGTACATTATATTCTCAGTTATTTCCATTATCATAATCCCTCTCATGTTCCCGGAGCTGAAGTGGTACTATGTAGTTGTTGCATACATGCTCGCTCCCTCACTTAGCTTCTGCAATGCTTACGGTGCTGGTCTAACCGACATGAACATGGCCTATAACTATGGAAAAGTGGCCCTCTTTGTGCTTTCTGCCTTGTCTGGGAAAGATAACGGGGTGGTTGCAGGGCTTGTCGGTTGTGGTCTGATTAAATCCATTGTTTCGATCTCTTCTGATTTGATGCACGATTTTAAGACCGGTCATCTCACTCTCACCTCCCCGAGATCAATGCTTGTTAGCCAGGCCATTGGAACCGCCATAGGCTGTGTTGTAGCTCCCCTTACATTCTTTCTCTTCTACAAGGCTTTCGACGTGGGCAACCCAGATGGTGAATACAAAGCTCCATATGCAATTGTCTATCGAAACATGGCGATTCTCGGAGTTCAAGGCTTCTCTGCACTGCCCCATCATTGTTTACAGCTTTGTTACGGGTTCTTCGCCTTTGCCATAGCAGCCAATTTGCTGAGAGATCTTTCCCCAAAGCGCATCGGGAAATGGGTTCCTCTCCCAATGGCTATGGCCGTGCCATTCCTAGTAGGAGCCTACTTTGCGATTGACATGTGTGTCGGGAGCTTGATCGTTTTTGCCTGGCACAAGCTAAACGGAAAGAATGCAGGTTTGATGATTCCTGCAGTTGCTTCAGGCCTGATCTGTGGAGACGGTTTATGGATCCTCCCTTCATCAATCTTAGCCTTGGCGAAAATCCGCCCTCCGATATGCATGAACTTCTTGGCAACCAAGTAGAAATTGTTAAAGCAAACAAAGGGAATGTGAGTGCAGTTGGTTGTAAACAAGACAAGAGTAGAGCTAATTACAATGTATAGCAGCTGAGTTAGAGCTGTATCTGTTTTCTTAGAAATAGATAGATAGAATAGAATACATGATTTAGAATAAATTAATACGAAGAAAGTTGTATTATTACTTTTTTGGCTAATAATATGATCAATTCTGCAAACTGGTTGTGCAAATGGGCAATGGAATCACGACTCTGAATCTCCTCAATTTCCGTCATTAAATAGTTGTTTTAAATCTGGGCAATGGAATCGATTAAAGTTGAGAAATGCTAAATATACAGGGACAGATTTTTTAGTTTAGCAATCATATATGAACTATAAGTTTGTAACTGACACAAAGTAGTTATAAATTTACGACTTGGGAAAGGAAATGACTCAAATCCGTAATCTCATTCATATGAGTGTGGGGTGTTCACCTCAATAAATTACCTCAACTTCCCTCATTAAACGGTTGTTCTAAACATTTCACTTGGCTTGAAAAATTAGAAGTAGTGTTGTTCCTTTGTAAAGCTAACTTTTATATATATATATATATACAGATTTTCTATTATCAGTTCGAACAGACAAAAGATATATTAGTTCCTTGTAGGTGAGCCATTAGATTTAAATACTTTGACTTAGCTGTATACACTTGTCAAAGTATTTTTTAAATCTAATGACCCATATGCAAGGAACTGATAATAGAAAGACTGTATATATATATATATATATATATATATATAGTCTTTTTATTATCAGTTCGAATTGACAATAAATATATAAGGACGAAGAATGTGGACCAAGATTATGGAGAAGTTTTGACAAGTGCATACACTTTGAGTCAAAGTATGTAAATCTAGTGGTCCATATTCTTCGTCCTGATATATTTATTGTCAATTCGAATTGATAATAGAAAATCTGTATATATATATATATATATATATATATAGTCAGGTATACCTAAGGATATTATTGTACGGTTTCACTAATTCTCGTTACCGAGAATTAGTTTTAAAAAATTTACACTATTTCTCGATATGAGAATTAGTAAAGCCGTACGATAATATCCTTAGATATACCTGACATGATATATATATATATATGAGACTTTTCACATGCAAGTCCCCTTACATAAATCTTATATTCAAACCATTCATAACATGATGAAATTTAATGAGTTTTAATGAGGTTTTTTATGCATGGATGATAAGAAAATGAAATATATATATATATAGGCCCCTCCATGGCATCAGGTAACCATACATGAAGGGGAAATTGTGTGGATTTAGCAACTACGCCGCCAAATAATAGAAAGGCACACAAAGTAACAAATAAAAAGTTAACCTCCTTATTATAAATCAAGTTATTGAATATTTCGAACAAATCCCGAAATTCGAAACTACCTGTTGTCCAATAAAGACCTAAGATTCCTAAAAATAAACCAAAATCCCCTACAAGATTAGTTATAAAGGCTTTTTGACAAGCACTTGCAACACTAGGTTGTGTGACCCAAAACCCTATTAATAGATAAGAACACATCCCAACCAAATCCCAAAACATATAAATTTGTATCAAATTCGAACTTGTAACTAATCCCAACATTGAAGCATTGAAAAAACTCATATAAGCAAAAAATCTTAAATATCCTTGATCATGAGACATATAATTGTCGCTATAAAAAAGAACCAGAATTCCAACTATGGTGATTAATATTGACATAATATAAGTAAGTTGATCAATAAAGTGTCCGAACTCGAAAGAAAAATCATTATTGATGGTCCAAGACCATATGTATTGATAGATAGAACTCCTATTTATTTGCTAAATAGATAGATCGACCGAAAAAATCATAACTATACTTAACAAGAAAATATTAGGAAAAGCCCAAATATGGTGAAGATTTTTTGTTGCCGTTGGAAAAAGTAGAAGTCCCACTCCTATTAACATAGAAACTGGAAGTGGAATGAAAGGTATGATCCAAGAATATTGATATGTATGTTCCATAAAAATAAGGGAGAATTGCATTTTAGTCTCTGTAGTTTGCCTTAATCTGCGTTTAGTTCACGGTTTTTTAGTATTGTAACTTTTAGTCTTTCTGTGACAGAATCTGTCAAAAGACAGATTCTACCATGTCAGTCATATAAAATGACCTTAATACCCCTAATGAATGTTGCTCCCTCTGAAAAGACTATAATACCCTTATGGACAAAATTTATAAATTAAATTAAATTAAATAATAATAAAAATTAAATAAAAATCAAATTAGCAACCAAAAAAATTCTTTAAAAACTAAAAACTAAAAACAAAATATGAAATAATTATATGAAACAAAAAAAATTATTTTTTGACAGATCTGTGCATCTTCTTCATCAATTTTCTTCCCAACTTTTTTTTTCCTTTCCCAATCATCATCATCATCAAAAATAAAAACAAAAACAATAAATCTTCAACCTCAACCCAGTTTTTTTTTTTTTTTTTTTTTTTTTTTTTTTTTGGAAAACCCAGATCACCCAGTTTTTTTTCGTCTTCAACCCAGTTAGTCTTCAATCTCATCACCAAATCCCATCCCCACCGCCACCTCCATCTCCAACACCACCACCCACCACCATCGTCATCTCCATCTCCCACACAAACACAAACACAAAAACCCAAAATCAGTCACCACATGTTGCATAATCTGAAGTTCCTTGCAAGTACTGAACATAACGTGGATCCATTACCGGAGATCGAAGGCTTAGCCCTGCACGATTAACCAATTCATTCAAATTCTTTCCATCTCCATTACCATTAATGCTCCGTTTGATAGGGAGGAAAGAAAATAGGAAGGATGGAAAGATTTGGAGGGATATAAAACATGAGGGAAGGAAAGGAAAGGAAAATGATTTTCCCTCATGTTGTTTGGTAAACAGGAAGGAAAGAAAGGATTATTTTATCAATTTTACTATTTTACCCTTATATTATATTTAATATATTAAAAAAAATTGGATAAAATTGTAATTTGAATTACCTAAAAATTGGTGCGTCCCATTTCCCCTTTCTTTCCTTCCCTTTTCCTCCCAATTTTGGGAGGAAGCAAAATGGTGGGACCCACACACCATTTTTTCCTTCTATTTTTCCTTTACCTCCATTTTTCTCTCCATACCAAACACACACTTTTCCATTTTCTTCTTCCTTTTCCCTCCACCCCTTTCTTTCCTCTCCCTTTTCCTCCCTACCAAACGGAGCATAAAAGCTGAACCTACACAAAAATAAAAATAAAAATGTCAACATAAATAACCCAACACTATAAACCAAAGATTTAATTCAAAACATTAGAGAAAATTCCAAGAAAAAAAAATGGAATTAACCTGCATCAAATTGCTTCTTAACACCAGAACTCAACTTCTGATTAACAGAATAATCACCGGGTACAATGACAGTGAAGTCCACGCTTGAGACATTGGCATTTTGATGGTGAATAGCGGAACCATCTAAACCTCCAAACCCTGCAGAATTCACATTGGAGAAAAGATTGGCTGCAATTTCGGAAAGCTCATTCATCCCAGCCGAATGATAATCAGGCCACCACCACCTGCACGCCGCCACCATTGGTCACCCTCCACCTCCATTTTACACAAACAATCAGTCATACAAACCTAAAATCCCCAAAATCCACACACAAAATCCAATCCCAAAATCCACACAAACCCAAAATCCACAAAATCCACACACAAATCCAGCCCCAAAATCAACGTCAACCACCACACGAAAACCCCCTTCAATGGTGTTGAGGAGAGAGAAACGGTGTTTGAGGGAGGGAGAGAGAGATGAGAGATTGAGTGATTGAGAGAGAATGGAGCTCCACTGCTGCTGAAAATCGATGATGAGGAGTTGAATATGTTGTTGGGTTGAACTGGTATGGTTGTTGCGATTTAAGGTATGCTATGGTTGTAGTTGGGTTGAACTGGTATGGTTGAACGGTGGTTGTAGTGATTAGAGAAGATGATGATTTTTCTAACAAAATTAATTTTTGTTTTGTTTATAATTTTTGTTGAACTGTATGGTTGAACGGTGATTGTAGGGATTTAAGATAAGATAAATATGTTTATTTATTAAATATATATTTTGAATTTTTTTTTTTTTAAATTTCTGTTATTTTAAAAATAAATATTTAGTAAAATTAAATTTATAAATATTTAGTAAAATGACGTGGCATGATCTCATCCACTCATTTGTTTTAATTTAATATATTATTAATTATATATATCAAATTACCATTATAACCTTAGCCCTAATTACCCTTCCTATCCCCACTGATGAATTTACCTATTTACCCTCGTTGACCCTCATTAACTTGACGGAACCCTAACAGAATTGGATGGTAGGAACTGGAATCTATATTGTCAGAATAATGATAGACTGAAAGTTACAATACCAAAAAACCGTTTACTAAATGCAAATTAAGGCAAACTACAGGGACTAAAATATAATTTTCCCTAAAAATAATAATTTTGTTTATTCTTAATTAATTGTTTTTGATTCACCAGTTCTTATCTCTTTTAAAAGAGATTACTAAAGTATTAGAAAAGCAGCCGAAACTAAAATGGAATTTTCTATTCATAGTTAGTTTGAACCTTTCTCAACTACTTCAAATATTTTCAAAGTGAAAAATAACAAATTTTTTTATACTAAGTTTATACTAAGTAAGATTTTTAGGAAAACGTAGCAACAAATTCCAATTTCTATTATTATTCCCTATTACAAAAATTTATGGAAATATATCAAGACTAAAAAATTGGACAAAAAACACTTTATTTTGATATCAATCATCAGATGTCCCATAACTTTGCCTAATAAAAAAAGAACTAGGTATTTTTGTTTGTTTATTCAGAATAATTAACGAGTTTAATTTGGGATTGATTGATTATGTTCTATTCTAATAAATGACATTTAATAACCAATTACTAAAAAAGAAAAAAGAAAAAGAATCAAGTTTTTTATTAGGTAGGTAAGAGTTCTTAAACTTGTTCGATATGTATTTTTTATGTACAAATGTAACATTCCAAAAAGAGATAGAGATAGAAAGGTATCACAAATAACTCCGAAATACAAATGATTTTGCCTCAGATATTGTATGGAATAGGAATTGAAAAAGAAAAAAAATGATTTGTTTTAAACAATAGATGTCTTTCACATCCAATTTTTTGCAATGAATAACTTTTATTTTTTGAATGGCAGTTCCAAAAAAATGTAGTTCTATATTAAAAAAAAATGTATTCGTAAAAATATTTGAAAAAAAGGGGGATATTGGGCAGCACTGAAAGCTTTTTCGTTAGCGAAATCCCTTTTGACCGGGAATTCAAAAGTTTTTTGTATGACAAATAATTAATAAAACGTTGGAATAATTGGAATCCGCATCCACCTGACTCCAAAAACTAGCCACTTTAGTTTCGAATTTAGATTCAATTTTTAATATAGAATATACAAATAGAAGTAAAAAAAAAAAAAAAATAGAAATAGAAAAAGTAAGTAATAAATAATGATTTCCATTCCCTAGGGACTTTTTTTTTTGTAAAAAAAAAATAATAAAAAATTGAGAGTTTTGCCTTTATTTGTATTTGAATACATTTTTCATTCGCGGGATGGGGATTCTTAATTTCCCCATCACCCACCCACTTATAAATAAGATAATAATAAAGTTTTGTTTTGTCTTTTTTTTTTTTTTTTTTTTTTTTTCTATTTCAATTTATGCTATAGAATAGCATAAATTGAAATCTTTAAACAAAAGCAATGAGTTGTTGAAACTAATTATTAATTATACCTTCTTTTTTTTTTTTAACTTTCTGAATCATCACTCCAAGTGAGAATGAGAAAAGTGTCTTTCGGCATATTTCTAATTTCTATACGAATAGCATGCAATTTATAAGTAATAAAAAAATCCTATGTTTGAAAGGGAGGATCAATCTAAAAATATCGATTTTCAGAATTCAGATTTAGAAATAAATTTTTTTTTGAAGTAGGACAATAGAAATCGAAATTCTTTTATATAATATGTATAGCTCAATGCCTAATTGGTTTGATAAACCCTAAGACAAATTCATACTGAAAAAAAACCTAACGATCATCACAAGACAAAAGTTATGCAAATTAAATAATTTTTTTTTGAATTATTGGATATTATGCTTAAATTGTGATCGTGATCCATAAAAAAAAAAAAAAAAAAAAAAAAAAAAAAAGAAAAAGAAAAAAAGAATATGTTATTGTTAAGTTAAATAAAACTGAAACTTTAAATAACTAAATAAAACGATATAAAAGAGACTGTTTCAATCTCTATTGAAACAAGTTTTATTCATCAATTGAATGCTTCCTAAAAATAAAAAGTATTTCATCGAAACTTTCCCTTTCACATTCAATCTTGACGATTAAATAAAAATAAGTTATTATTATTTCTAGCAAGCCACTATGGTGAAATCAATAGACACGCTGCTCTTAGGAAGTAGTGCTAGAGCATCTCGGTTCGAATTCGAGTGGCGGCATAACATCTTCTAAAAGATATTAATGAATTGAATTTCCGATTTCCATGCTGTATACTTGAGAGACTTTCACTTTTTACTTTTAATTTCATTTTTTATTTATGATATTTTCAACTTAAGAACATATATTAACTCATATATCATTTTCGGTCATTTCAATTGGAATTACAATTCATTTAATAACCTTATTAGTCGATGAAATCGTAGGACTATATGATTCATCAGAAAAGGGGATGATAGCTACCCTTTTCTATCTAACAGGATTATTAGTAATTCGTTGGGTTTATTCGGGGCATTTCCCATTAAGTGATTTATATGAATCATTAATCTTTCTGTCATGGAGTTTCTCCATTATTCATAGGATTTTAAAACATAAAATCATTTAAGCGCAATAACCGCGCCAAGTGCTATTTTACCCAAGGCTTTGCAAATTCGTGTTTGTTAACCAAAATGCATCAATCCGGAATATTAGTGCCTGCTTTACAAGTTCAGTGGTTAATGATGCACGTAAGTATGATGGTATTCGGCTCAGCTCTTTTATGCGGATCATTATTATCCACAGCTCTTCTAGTCATTACATTTCAAAAAGCGATAAGGATTTTTGGTAAAAGAAATAAATTATTAAATGGAACTGTAACTGAGTCATTTTCCTTTGGTGAAATACAATACATGAATGCAAAAACCAATGTTTTACTAAGTACTTGTTTTTTTTTCTACTAGAAATTATTACAGGTATCAATTTTCAACAATTGGATCATTGGAGTTGTCATATTATTAGTCTAGGATTTATCTTTTTAACCATTGGTATTCTTTCAGGCGCAGTATGGGCTAATGAGGCATGGGGATCATATTGGAATTGGGATCCAAAGGAAACTTGGGCATTTATTACTTAGACTATATTCGGGATTTATTTCCATACTTGAACAAATAAAAAATTGGAAGGTTTTAATTCCGCAATTGTGGCTTCTATGGGCTTTGTTATAATTTGGATATGTTATTTCAGGGGCATTAGGAATAGGGTTACATAGTTATGGTTCATTTAATTAACAATTCACATCTAATTGAATTGCAAATCGAAGAAAAGAAAGGGCCTAATGAAGACAAACATAGGACAACGCATATATATAAACGAAACTGAGTGGAAACCGCCGAGAACCTTTTGAATCACTCCACTACTTGATTCAAAAGGTTCTCACAAACGCCCCTAATTGTTCTCATTCACAATCTAGTTAATTAATAACATATGAAACTGTAATGGAATATAATTAATTTTATTAATCATTCTATTTATTAATTTCAATCTCAAATATAGTAGTCTTTATCTCAATTATTAAAAATAAAAAGAAAATCATAATTATTTATTTTATTCAAAATTATTTTAATCATCGAATAGTAAAAAAAAAAAACCCAAACAAATTAATAGATAGCCTATCAATCTAATAATAAATAAAGAAAAACAACACAAAATCTACAGAGAAAGAATTTGTGGGATATAGAGAACGAGATTAAGGGGCCGTTTGGTATGAGGTAATTAAAATAATGTGATTCCTAGGAATGTGAAACCTAGGAAAGTTGTATACATGTGTTTGGTTGTGCATGTGAATATTATGTTAGATTCCTGGGAATGTTAGATAATTGTGTTTGGTTACGTATGATAATATTTTTGTCTTTACGTATAAAAACATGGCAAAATTAATTTTAAAATAAAAAAAATTATAAATAAATAAATAAGATAAAAAATAAAATAAAAAATAAATTAAAAAGAAAGATCAAGCTCGTCGTCAAGCAGTGGTACAAGATCCTCTTTTCAGATCAAAAAAGAAAGAAAAAAAATGGGAGCAAAATCGAAGCTCGTCGTCAAGCAGTGGTACAAGATCGAAGCTTGTCAGACAGACGTCTCTCCTATGGCCTCCTCCATCGTCAGACAGGCGTCGTCCTCTTCCTATGGCCTCTCTCCATCGTCAGATAGGCGTCGTCGTCGTCGTCAACATCATCATCGAAGCTCGTCGTCGTCGGCGTCATCATCGAACTCCGTCGTCGTCGGTGTCATCATCATCGAGCAAACCCAGATGGGATTTGGGGATGAATTGATCGATTTGGGATTTGGGTTTGGGTTTTTGAAAAATTGATCGATTGGACAAGTTTGGGATTTGGGGATGAATTGAAGAGGAGAAGATTTGATCTAGGGTTTGTGTGATTGTAAATTGAAGAAGATGTTAAGGATTAGGGAAAAACCGCCCAAAGAAATTGGGGATTTTTTTTTGTTAAGTTTCAGATGTGTGATGAACGAAAAAGAAAAAGATTTTTTTTTTTTTTTTTTTTTTAATGAGGTGGGTCCCACAGTGGGAATCAGATCGAGGGACATCTGAAACCCACCTATTGGGGTGGGAATCAGATTATCCTCTTGGAGGGTAATGTGATTCCCATGGGATTCACATTCCCGGGAATCTGAAATTGCAAACCTCATAATAAACATGGGAATCCTATCAGATTCCCATTCCAATGCCAAGATACCCCCATACCAAACGGCCCCTAAGGAGAAAATGTTGGGCGTCACGAACTAGCAAGAGGAGGACAAGAAGCCCAACGATCAGTCCAGTCAGGCACACATCAACCTGAAAGTGAAGGGCCGGGATGGGAATGAGGTCTTTTTCAGTATCAAAAGGAGCACCCAACTGAAGAAGCTCATGAACGCATACTGCGATAGACAATCTGTGGAGATCAACTCAATTGCCTTCTTGTTTGATGGCCGCCGTCTCCGGGCAGAGCAAACTCTCGATGAGCTTGAAATGGAAGATGGCGATGAGATAGATGCAATGTTACACCAGACTGGTGGCAGGGATGTGATGTTGAGCGAGTTATTAGTATTTCTATAATAGTATTAAATATTTAGTGGGATGTAGTTACGGAGGTTTAAGTTTCATGGATTTGAATTAGACATAATTTCTACGACATTGGTGTTTATTTGAAGATTTACAGCACTGTTTTTATCAAATGAGATATAATTTTTTTTTTTTTTTTTTTTTTTTTGAGTACAACATCTGTCGGGACCGGCGAGATTAGGCTCTACAAGTTCAGCTCGGATTGCGACTCCCACAAGAGGAGAGACAGCATCCACATATAGTGGGACAACACCCACACTTATTGGTGGAAAATTTGCATATATCATGCATACACCAGGTCTTGAACTTGGTGGTGGAGAGTTCTTATGGGAAGGCCCACCACCATGGCAAGTGACTATGTGTAAATGAGATATAATTTGGAACTTAAAAAAAAATAAAAAAAAATCTAATAATAAATAAATCATAAATAAATTTAACTAAATAAAAACTAATCATAAAAAGGCCTGCCCTTACCTATCAGTATATAAATATAAATATTTATATATAATATATAAATATTTTTTCAAAAAGGCAAACTGTGCTTCAGCCTATTCTAGGCTTGCCCTGCTTATAAGTATATTTCAATTTTCTTATTATCTATGCAAAAGATCTCATTAAAATTCATTAAATTTCATCACTTTATGAATGGTTTGGACATAAGATTTATGTAAGGGGATTTGTATGTGAGAAGTCTCTTATATATATATAAACTGGCAAAAATCGACAACTGTCGTCCGGCTGACAACCCACCGCTAGTGCGCCATGCCCACTTCTGATAATAATGATAATAAATTATCATTACTAGGTATTAAACTTGAGACCTCAGGTCCAATGTTGCAAGTCTTTACTACTTGACTACAACATTTGATGTGTTAACGTTTGAACAATATTTATATATAACCTATATGAGTTGTTAGAAATAATAAATAAATAAAAACCTTATTAGATAAATTTAAATTTATTCAACTAATCAAAATTCTGGTTTCTACGACAGACATATATTAAAAAATATTCATTGAAACTTTTAATAAAATTATATATTTTAAAACATATATATTTTAAAACATATATATTCGAGTTATTAGTCAATACTCTATGGTCACGTTTGGTTACATGGTGGAATGGTAATCGAAGTGGTATTGGGAATGAGAATGGAAAGGAAAGGAAAACTAAGGGGCCATTCGGTAACGTTTTTGTTTTTCGTTTTCATTTGTTTTCGAAAATTTGATTTTTGGATTTTTCGGATTCGAAAACGTGTAGATAGTGATGGTTGAAAATGATATTCGGAGAATCAAAACATAAAAAACATGTTTGGTAGAATATTTTTAAAATCATTTTCAATATCGATTAATATTAAAAATAAGTAAAAAGTAATATTAAAATAATTAAATATTAAAACTAATAAAAGATATTCAACAACTTTACTTTGTTCTTTCTCCTCTCTTCTTGAAGTTTCTCTTCGTCCTTGAAGTTTCTCTGCTAGACTGATACCAACCACTCCTTTTTTTTTGGGTAAGAAAATCTATCAATCGATGCACCGATTGATGCCACCATCTATCTCAATCGGTGCCACCACCCTACGATACGCCGATCTTCTCCGGTCAAGGAGATCGAACCCAACCAAACGAACTCCTCCCACCGCCGATCTCTCTCTCTCTCTCTCCTCATCTATCTCTATTTCATTCGGTGGCCGACGGCGATGGTCTTCGATATATGGGTTTGGTTTCGATGTGGGTTTGTTTGTTGAATAATGTTGGAAGATGATGGTTTCGATTTGGGTCTTGGTGATGGTGTGGGTGGTGATGGTGCTGGGTTCGACGGCGGCGGCGGGGATGGTGTCAGTGATGGGTTGTTCATGAAGATCCAAGAGATGGATCTGGTATGGATACAGATTTGATCTCAAAAAGATTATTATTATTATTATTATTTTTGGATTTTGGATTTGTACTGGAATTTTGGATTTTTTTTTGAGTAAATTTTATTTATGTGGTAAGAATAATGAGAACAAGAATACTGAGAACTATAAATTGGTGTTCTCAGTGTTCTCACTTTTTTGTTCATTAAAAGTGAAAACTGTTCTTCCTGTTTTTGAATTTTGTTTTTGGAAATGTTCCACCGAACAAGTTCTCATTGTTTTTACAACTTGAAAAACAAAAAACGCTTCTCAGAAACATTACCGAACGCGCCCTAAGTTTTTTGTTTGGTTGAAACTTTAGAATTAGTCTCTGAATCAGTATTATTTTGTTTGGTTAACAACGGAATGGAATGAAGTTAACTGTATTTTGACCAAAATACCCCTAATTATGAATGTATAATAACATGATATATTATGGATAATAATAATAAAATGTAAAAGTATATTATATATAATTATATGTTATTTAATATAATAATATATTATATATATATATTATATATAATACATAATACATATATATTACATATAATACATATAATAATATATATATTATATAATATAACACACATATATATTTAAATATAAATATATATAATATATAATATAATATAATATAATATAATATAATATAATAATATATATATTATATTATATAACATATGTAATAATATATTTATATAATATATATAATACATATAATACATATAATAATATATATTATATAATATAATATATATTGTAACACCCCCAAAATTCAAAGAGAAATCAAGTACTTTGATATGGAATGTTCTATCATAAACCATAAATTAATTCACCAAAGAAAATTAATAATTATAAAATACCTCCAAATAAATCATTCTTCAACGTAAATATATCTCCAAATACATTCAACAATAAGGTCCAAAACGATCTAAAGGAAATGAAAACAATTCCGAGAATCCTAACTTAAAATTCTAAGTAACAAAATCAAAGGGAGTCGTTATAAAAAAATCTCAATCACTTCCAATTCCAAGTCTATCGCCCTAACGGTAAGCTCTTAAGAATCTCTGTCTGCAAAATGTCAAATGACAAGGGGTGAGCTGTCAACTCAATAAGCATTGCATAATACGCAATCGAAAACATTTATAACAAATACCAAAAACTTTTAAAGAGTACATAAAAGCAAAAATCAAATATTCATATACAAGTAAACTTGTAAAATTAAAGTAACATTTTCATATACAAAAATACATTTGCAAAAGTAACATTTTCATTGTACAATAGCGATTGGTAATATTTCATAAAAATAAGCTCAAGTCAAGTAGTGTCACCGATACCCCTGGTGACCCGGCCATTTACATTTCAGAAATTGGTACAAGACCAAAATCATAACATTTCATTTAGAAATTGGTACAAGACCAAAATCATAACATTTCATTTGTCGCGCGCGCTGCATTTACATTTTCACTAGTGATCACCATTTCATTTACTACTGACATTGAGCTAAAACATTACTTTCAAAATATGTATAATAATACATTTGTATTACTAAAGCGCAAAACAATGGACCATATAAACTTTTAAAGAATAGTTCAAGTAAAGGCAAAATTCATTTACAGAATTGGATAAATAAAAGTAACGAATATATAGTAGAAAAATATGAGTTTACATAAGTATAAGCATATATATATAATATATATATATATATATATCATTTCAGAACAGAATAATTAATAATTAAATGTTTCATAAGAAAACTATATTTTTTTCTTTTTGCAACCACATACTATGCAAAAACCACTTACCTTGGAAGAGCTAGTTTAATGCTTCACTAACGATATAGGAAAGTCACACGCGGAACCTAAACATTTAGAATAACAATCCTTCAATCAAAATAACCAAATAAAAGAAATATGACTCCACTTCTTAGAAGAAAATACATTTTATTCATTTTATTGCAGAAACTCTGGTAAAACAGGTTTTAGTGTGCAAACGTTTGTGATTCGAAAATCTTATGGGTCTCAAAATATTTCAAAACTTAGTCAATAAAACTAAACATCAGATTTCTAACTCCTCTCAAAATATCGGAATTTTATCAAACCTATGACTTTCTATAATTTTCTAAGCACCCAAAGGTCAAACCTGACAGCATAAATTTCGATCCTCCAACCAGATTTCGTATCAAAGTTTAACAACCCTACAGACCATGAAAAATTCCAAAATTTTATTTATACTAATATACCAGAAATATATCTCCATACCAAAAATCAGAATTTTATCTATCTCCGTTTAAGAATTAAAATTCCTACAACACCAAGAGATCATGACTGTCAGCCTAACTATTATTGCTTAAACATCAAATATACCCACATAATTAAAATAATTATATATCACTAAAATTCATGAAATTTAATATCCTGGTTCAATTATCTCTAAAATCATAGTACTAAAAATCAGACCTAGATACATCCCCAATATCAATTTAAAATTACTCTAACTTAATAAGATCAGTTTGACGATTCAGAAAATCTGCATATGTAATCAATTTTAGAAATAAAATCTTCCTAAGATAATCACCACCAAAAATTCCGAAAATTACAATCCAAGTTTATAAATGTCTACTATTCTCATACCAAATTTACCATCAACTGCAATCAACACAATATATTGCTTCTCCAATACTAAAACAAATCAAAATTTACAACCTATACTAACACTCAAATTTGAACTCTTTAATGAACTCCAAAATCCATGCATTAAGACATCTCCATCCAAAAAACTAAATCAAACAATTGATAGAGGCCCAATCTTTTTAATGAGATATTTTAATGTTTAAAAAAAAACAAAGAGTTTGATTAGAGAGATAAAACTGTAAATGAACATCTAAAGAAAAACAAAGTTTAAGAACTTTACCTTGAAATACTTGACTCAATCTATCAAAATAGTAGTTTTCTATATTCTTTTGTGAGAGTTATCGATTTTCAGAAAAGAAAGCGTAGAAAAGAATATAAAAGTTTAACGTGAAAACTCATTTATATCTCTTTAAAGAGAAGAATACAAATACAAATCAAATTCAATTTCCTAATATCTCTACACATGAGATAAATATAATCAGTTTAAGGAGTTAGTTGTTTTCTCCTAGTAAACCACCTTAAATCCTAACTGAATTAAACTACAAACTAATGATAATGCTTCTATTATCTATTCTATTATCTATTTATTACTAATAAAGAGGAAAAATTACGGGTCTTACATATATTAATATATTAATGTAATAATATAATATATATATATATATGTTATATACAACATAATATATAAATATATATATTATATATGTTTATATCGTTATATATTATGATAACAAATATATAATAATAATTATATAATAATATAATATAATAAAGTACATAATAATAAATAGATATATTAAGCATTAATATAATGTATAATAATAATATATTATTTTGGAAAGGAGCTGAGGGTATTTTGTAATAGAGTTGGAGCATATGAGAGTATTTATGGAATATAAATTTTAATTTGGAATGCAATGGCTTTCCATTGGTTTTTGGATGGAATGCCCATTTCACCAAAATAGTAGAATCCCCATTCCATGGAATCACCATTCCATTGCATTTTAACAAATCAAACGAATGGAATAGCTTTCTTTCTATTTCATCTAACAAAACATGGCCTATAGTAGACTCGTGACATCAACCGTATAAGTATGATTTGGAATACAACTCTCACTATATAGGAGATATTTCTCAATAGGAAGTAAAAGTTTAAAAAAAATATTAAAGATAAATAAAAAATTATATATTATGAATGTTTTATAATATAATATAATATAATATAATATATATAATATTATTATATTAAATAATATATATTATATATTATTAAATAATATATTTTATAATACTTATATAATATATATATATATATATATATTATATATTATTAAATAATATATATATATATATTATATTATTAAAATATATTATTATATATTTTTAACAACGGAATGGAATTGAGTTAACTGTATTTTGACCAAAATACCCTAATTATAAAACATTCATAATATATTATATATAATACATATAATAATAAAATATATATATTATTAATAATATATATATAT